>CM018683.1:5669404-6091338 GCA_009363875.1 Mikania micrantha | reverse complement strand
ATGTTAAGCATAGGATCGTGGAGTGACACAAGGTGTATCCATTATGATCCGTCAATTTACATGTTTTAATTTATTGACTTTAAGCTTGACTTTAACAAATTTGAATTCTATTACTTTGCGACCTATCCGATCTAAGAATCTATTATTTTTATCACGAATTAGAAAAAAAGTCTAGGTGTTTAGCAGTTATTATGCTTAAATATCTAGCAATAAAAAATTGTTACTTTTCTTACAATTTGGTTGAAAGGGTCCACTTTTATTATTTTTGTTTTTAAGTCTTCTTTTTATAAAGTTTTATTTATAAACAAAAAAAATCATTTTTAAGATATATATTTTCTAAAATAGTTCATTGTTTTAGAAACTTGATATTTTATAAAAAAAAAATAATCTGTTTATTAATAAAAAGATCTTTTTTAAAACTATTATAATATATATATATATATATATTAGTTTAAAAAAATAGATAATATCTTAGTATGTATTATATTGTTTTATAAAAAAAGATAAGCATTTAACATGCAAGAGATGCAAAAATACTGTTATGAGAAGATTTAAATTTATATATGTGTCCCCTGTAATTTATAATATTATGAGAGGTATAGTCTATTATTTTTATTTTGTTTCTACTTTTGCACGGATTATATTATTTTGGTACCCTAGTGTTGTGGGTTGTCTTGTCCCCTTAATTTCTTTCTAATAATAGCAAAGTGGCTTTTCCATTCCAGGGTTGAATTTTCAAAACAACCCAATTAATTCTAGAATTTTCAAAAATAAATGTACATTATGCCTTTAAACATCTTTTTTTTATTACTTTACTTAATTGTTTTTTCTAATCATTTATGAGCATGTTTAACTTATGAAATATGTTTGGAGAGTGCTAGAGTATTTATACGGACCTTAACCCTATGTTCCAAGTTTGTTAAATGAGAGAACTGAAAGAAAAAGAAATGAGAGGAAATGAAAGTGAAAGAATGGATTTTTTCCTTCCGTTTCCTTCCAAATCAAAAGGAAAGAAAAATTAATAAATTTTGCCTAGTTTTCCTTCCATTATCTTCTTTCTCTTCTTAAATGAAACTCAGAAACACACAACATTGTTTTTCCTTCACTTTCTTCGTTAAATAAAAGTCGGGAAACACAACATGTTTATGTTTTCCTTCCAATTATCTTTTTTTCTCCCCTTAAGCGAACTCGGAAACAGAACGTAAGCACCAATGTACCATAGGGATCCTTGAACCAAATAGTTGAGGATTTATGTTATGTACCAGTTGTGAATTTAGTTTATAAAATTTATGCATGGCTATTAAGAATATTATATGGAGCATAAAGTTAATCTCAACCGTTTAGATTATGGTTTTAAACTTTTAATGACAATTATATAAATAAAAAAATTATCATATTCTACTTTCAAAAATACTATTGAAAGCATTTTCATTATTTAAACTATTAATACTCTATTTACTTCTCTACTTGTTTAAAGTATAATATATATTAATTATTGACTCAAAAATCGTTATAAATCAAATTCATTTATAAGTTACAAAAGTTGGATTGGCGTCTATGAAGTAGACATTTCAGAACAAATTAAGAGATAAACTAAATTTAGTACAACCGTTATACTTAATTTAGGGGTATATGTTTCGATCTAATCAAATAAACAATTGAAAAAAGAAACAATTCGGCCGGATTTAATTGGGTTGTACTCATATTTTCATGTTTAAGATTTGTTTTAATCCATCGTGAATTGATCAAGTTGGGTTTACAATTTAAATTTTTTTTTAGATCAAACCATACCTCGTTGTGTTTATAACAAAGAAACATTAATTGATAAAGAAACATGACCTGATAATAAAGATAGCATAATGATTAACTTTAAAATGTCTTTGCTCTTTTACTTCATATAAGGATCAAATGTATATATATTATTGGTGCGTATGATAGTAAAAAGGCCACGTGACTCCATAAAGGCACGAGTCGATATGAGTTTGAATGAGAACCATCAGATGACGTGACGCATAAACAAAAAAATACATAAAAGAATCACATTAATAAGAGACAAGATGTCAGCATAATGTTAGTTATTTTAGGGTTTCAAAAAGTTGTGATTCATGTATATACTAAAGATGATCTTATTTCGTACGAAATAGGCACACAAGAGATATATACTTAAAACAATACTTAAACATTATATTTCATCGTGATTAAACGTAAAAAGATTTGTTTTAAGATTATTAGAAACTCACTTAATTTGGGTTTTTTCAAATGTATTCTCTTTTCTTGTCTATATTTTGAATTTATAACATGTCAACTATTATATTAGAAAGATTGTTAGGCATAACAAGTAAAAAAAACTGTCATACTCATAAAAAATTAAACGTTACAGTGTAAACATGCAGTATTGCAGTAATCCTAAACACAGGGCTTAATTGTACACATCAAATAAAGTGTGAAGTATCGTAGTTACTTCAAACAACAAGGGCAAAATCATAAAATAAAACTTAAAAGAATTTTTGTCTCCAAAATCTCGTATATCGCACAATGATTGAAATTATCGTGAATGCGCGTGGATTGAAAGTCATGTGAAAAGAGAGGTTCAAAGGCAAAAGATGACAACTTTAAAGAACCTGAGATTCTATACCAAGTTATCTAAAAAATTTATTTAGGGTGTTTTATTTTATACTCTTTGTAAGTTATTATATGCCCGTATAGACGTATATGAGTTGTATAACACACCTAATATGATCTATAGATCAGGTGTATAGGCATGTATGGTCATAAATGGTAGGTGAGATTAGACAATGAGAAAGTTTCAAAAGGGTAATGCGAATCATATAGGTCTGTACGGGTCACATAACACTCGTTATACGGCCCGTATAGATTATACAGCTTGCATAGTTGTGTACGGGTGTTAAATTATAATTATAGGGTGTTTAAAGGGTAATTTAAAGAAAACGAAATCATTTTTTTTGAACGACTAATCTTGATCATTAATAGATCACTGGAGTATCATCAAAATTGTCATAGGTTGTAATACATTAGAGAGAAAGCTAAATCATGTGCTTCGATCTTATAATAAGAAAGTTGGTTATATTAAATTTAATAAAAATAAAATAAACAGTTTTGACAAATAAAGAAAAGAAAGTCATGTATATATTTTAGGTAATGACAATTGACATATATCGCTTTCATTTGGAAGACTAATAATAAAATTACTTATGGGTCATTTAAAAGATACGTTACCTAAGAAAAAAAACATGTGATATCACAGTGAAAACAATTTCCACCACATATCTATCTATTATAATAAATAAAAATCTTCATATGTCACTTGTCACATTGTAAGACTATAATGTCACTGTCAGTTTTTTATGCATTCATTTAATTATCTATTATTAAATAAATTATATTATCTCTCCTATTAAATAAATATATTATCTATCTTATTAAATAGTTATAATAGTAAGAGCTAATGATTATTATTTATTTTGAAAATTTAAAAATAGTTTTTATATATTTAAATTGAATCATTTTATCATAAAATATATTTTAAAAAGTTTATAAAATATATTTTTTTTCACAAATATCTATTTATTTAAAAAAAAGAAATATTTCAATTTGTTATTTTAGAAAATAATAGTTTTACAAAAAAAATTCTTAAAAACAATTTTTTTAAAAAAAATATAAGCAAAAAAATATGTAAATAATGATAAAAGTTGCATTTTTTTGTCTTGTATGTTTAACGGTAATTCAAATTAGGTTTTTTTAACTTTAATGATTACAAAAATATTGTATTTCATCTTACTTTAAAATAGTTAGTTTTTTTGATAGAAACTAACCAATTAGATTTTTAACTTTACATAGTTCAAATATCTCAATTATTAAAAATCAAGAATGTTAAAGATATTACTATTGTTATTAAAATTTTTGATTATTGTTTTATCATCTAAAGTAATTATTTATACATAATTTAATCATTTTATATAAAAATATCATCATTTATTATTTTTAAATTTTTATTATTTATTGTTTAATATTTTATATTTGACCCGTGTGTTCACACGGGTAATGGGTAATAGACTAGTTATTAAATACAAATAAATTGATTTTTTAAATATAAAAAGTACAATTAATTAAGCTCTTAATTTTAACTATAAGAGACACGTGTGTAATAACTTGAAAATTATGTGCCTGAAATTTATAAGCTAAAGATTCAATTTAGGTTGTAACGAAATAAGCATGAGCTCAATTTGAAAGTTTAATTTGTTAGAGATGGAGTGTAAATGAGATGAATCCAGACCATATGTCATATAAGTCGAGTTGGTTTGTTTAATTTACAAGAGTTTACGCTTAAGTATTACTTATTACTAAATTATAAAGCTTTTTCATATTCTACTTGTTTATTACTTGTTAAAGGCATAGTTATCATATATATAATTATAATTAATATATTACAAAATGTATATTATTTTATTACTTTTATCATAATTTTACCAATAATAATAACTATAATGTATTTATATATTTACTATGTAAAAATAAAAGTGTTATGTTTGTAGGCTCATTTAGGATCATGAGTCTAATAAAACAATTTTGTTAAACTTAAATTTTAGCTTCGTTTATGTTTAGGCTCAACCTTAAAGTTTCATTAATTTGAGCAGCTCATGAAGTGGGTACTTTTTTATAACCCTTACATATAAATAATACTTTTAACATTTTTTTTGAACGACACATAATTTCTTATTAAATGATTAAAAGTTTAGAATGATGATAAGATGTCACACCCCGAGCCGGCGGGGTTGGATCGGAGTCCCCGCCGGGCGGAAGGTTCCCGGGGCGTGATATCGCGGGTGATAATCATGATGATCAGATTGTTTACATAGCATCAACGTATAAGAATATCTAAAGCACAATCAAATGATATACATGATTACAAAGTTAAATTACAATAACAATGTTCTGCAATTTAACTAAGTAAACCTAACCAAAAAAATAACTGTTTATATCTTGTATATGTGCAAGATATCAAAATAATGTTTATCATCAACCAAAGGTGTGCTTTCCAAAAGTTTACTAGGTCCTCTATCTGGGCAGCCTAGTATGCGTATCCAAAAGCTTAAGTTTAACCCTGTCCTTCACCTGAGAAAGAATGTAAAAAGATCAAGTCAACACAACGGTTGGTGAGTTCATATAGTTTATAAGTTTAAAAATAGTCTTGCATGGTTTCGGCTGAGGATGATAGACGAACCAAAGGTTCGTCCTTGAGACGAGGGTTCTCCAACGGAAAGGGTTCGTTCCATCAAGGTTCGTGTCATCCCCAGCCACGAACCCAAGGTTCGCTACTGAGTCCGAGGTTCGGTGATTGCTTGTGCTGTGTAACAGGTTCGCTCGTCAGGAAAGGGTTCGGCCAGATCTCCCCATCGCGAACCTGCACTGAACCTCTTCCTCATCGATTCTTGCTGTGATGTTCTGCTGTCATGATGGTCATGTGGTGCGATATGGTCTCTTATGGTCACAGTTTCATGGTGGAACGATGGTTAGCCGGTTGTGGGTAAGTTAGAACAGAAAGGGTTGAGAAAACCCTAATTTTCGCCAACTTTGGGGCTTCATACCTCGTTTTTTTGGCTGGGTAATCTTGTAGATCCGTTGTACTTCCTTGTAGAGGACTTCAAGATGATCGTTTAGACTCCAAGAACACGTGAATTGGTTAAGATTCGAGCAAGTTATGGAGCTCCAAAGCTTGAAAATGGTGATTTTTCTTTTTAGAGAGAGAGATGAACGAGCTGTAGAGAGAGATTGAGTAGGTGGTTGTGTTTATGAGGATTAATGGCTTATAAATGGGTTTTTATACTACGCGTGGTGTCTGGGTCCGTTTCCGTTGCTCGGTTCGCGTCTTCGTCGCGTATCCGGCTCGTTACGCGCGTAAATCATAATTTAAATAAAAACAGTTTATTTTAACAAGTTAGATGTTTATTTATTTCTAAAATTATTTTAAAAATCGTTTCGTTAATTTATTTGTCGAAGTTTCGTTATTTTTACGCATTTCGTTTATTGTTTCGCGATTTAATAAAATAGTTTAGTTTAAATTGTTTTATGATGAGTTTCAAAATTGTAAAATAAGAAATATAATATTTCTTTAAATTTATGATCGTTCGTGTCGTTATTCGTTTTCGTTATCGTTTCATCAGACCGCGTCACCATCGCGCGTATTCGTTCGAATCGTCATTCGAACGAACACGTCGATGGTTTGGCTTTCTGATTCTTGTTTTCTACTGTTAAGTCATTATTTCAGAACGTTAAACTTTCATAATCATTCGTACAGATCGTCACCTATACGAATAATTAGTCGGTTTAGCTTTCCGGAACAATAACCGTTAAAGGTTTGTTTTGTTTAACCTCACATACGTTTACACAAAATAGTATCACATCAAGTATTTATGTTTCAACACGGTGTTGTCTGACATGTTTCAGACCGTTAAACCCTAAGGTTTCAGTCAAATTCCGACAATCGTTTAATAGTTTCATGCTAATTAAATGTATAAATAGTCTAAACATAGTTTAACGAAAGGTGTACCTGAATCACTGTACATGTTTACTGTTACGATCACTGTTCCGGCACGCGTCCGGCACTGATGTTACAGTCTCCCCTTGTTAGAGAAATTTCGTCCCGAAATTTAAGACTCGTTATTCGGCACGACTTCCTCAGCAAAGAGTTGGGGATACTTGTTTCTCATGTGATCTTCACGTTCCCAAGTAAACTCAGGTCCGCGCCTTGAGTTCCAACGAACTTTAACGATAGGAATACGGCTTCGCCTCAGTTTCTTAACTTTGCGATCCATGATCTCTAAAGGTTCTTCCACAAAGCGTAAGTTTTCATCCAATTGAATTTCTTCAACTGGTATGATAAGAGTTTCATCGGCCAAGCACTTCTTCAAGTTTGAGACGTGAAACACGTCATGTACACCACTAAGTTCATCCGGTAAGCTTAATCTGTACGCCACAGGACCAATACGTTCGATGATCTCGAACGGTCCTACGTATCGTGGTGTTAGTTTGCCTTTCTTTGCAAAACGGACTACGCCTTTCCAAGGAGAAACCTTAAGCATAACACGATCTCCCATTTGGAATTCCAACGGCTTACGCCGTTTATCAGCATAGCTCTTTTGTCTGCTTCGTGTCGCTTGTAATCTTTGTTGTATCTGAGCAATCTTGTCTGTAGTTTCTTGAATAAGTTCTGGCCCCATGATACGATTGTCTCCCACTTCTGACCAACAGATCGGTGACCGACACTTTCGACCATAAAGGGCCTCGAATGGGGCACAACCAATGCTGCTGTGATAACTGTTGTTGTAGGAGAACTCGATTAGTGGCAAGTGGGAGTCCCAATTACCACCAAAGTCTAGAACACAAGTTCCCAACATGTCCTCCAGGGTCTGAATAGTACGTTCGCTTTGACCATCTGTTTGTGGATGATAAGCTGTACTCAAGTTTAATTGTGTCCCCAGAGACTTCTGCAATGACTGCCAGAATCTTGATGTAAATCTGCTATCGCGATCCGAAATGATAGACAATGGTACACCATGGCGTACCACTATCTCATTGATGTAAAGCTTCGCTAGTTTATCCATTGAATAAGTTTCTCGCATCGGCAAGAAATGAGCAGACTTGGTTAATCGATCAATGACAACCCAAATAGTGTCGTGTCCACTGGAAGTGCGGGGTAGCTTGGTAACAAAGTCCATAGCTATTTGTTCCCACTTCCAAAGTGGAATTTCAGGCTGTTCTAGTAAACCTGACGGTCTCAGGTGTTCCGCCTTCACCTTAGCGCACGTAAGGCATCGACCAACATACTCAGCAATGTCTTTCTTCATACCCGGCCACCAATAAAATGCACGTAAGTCTTGGTACATTTTATCAGCACCGGGGTGCACAGAGTACTTGGTCTTGTGTGCTTCATCAAAAATAAGTTTCCTTAACTCATCTACTGTAGGAATCCAGATACGATCCTTGAAGTAAACAAGTCCATCAGGTTTTGTTTCCAAATGTTTCTCTATTCCACAATCTAAGTCTTTCTTCAAGTTCCCTCGTTCAATCGCTTCTTGTTGTGCTTGCATAATGTGGTCATGTAAGCTTGTCTGCACAATCATTCCCATTGCTCTGACGCGCAAGGGTTTGATTCGTTCTTTCTGGCTCAAGGCATCAGCGACAACGTTTGCCTTGCCCGGATGGTACTTGATCACACAGTCGTAATCATTCAGAAGCTCAACCCAACGTCGCTGTCGCATGTTAAGTTCCTTCTGATCGAATATGTGTTGCAGAATTTTGTGGTCTGTAAATATGGTACACTTGGTTCCATATAAGTAATGCCTCCAGATCTTCAGTGCAAACACCACTGCTCCCAGTTCCAGATCATGAGTTGTGTAGTTCTTCTCATGAATCTTTAATTGTCTCGAAGCGTAGGCAATGACTTTGTCCCGCTGCATAAGTACACAGCCAAGTCCCTGATGGGATGCATCACAATACACAACAAAGTCGTCACAACCATCTGGAAGAGATAAGATCGGAGCATCGCATAGCTTTTGCTTCAGCGTCTGAAAGGCTTCTTCTTGTTTTTGTTCCCAAATGAACGGCTCGCTTTTCTGTGTTAGCTTTGTGAGTGGCAGTGCTATCTTAGAAAAGTTCGAGATGAACCTTCTGTAATAGCCTGCTAAGCCTAGAAAAGAACGTATCTCCGTCGGTGTCTTCGGAGTGTCCCAATCTTTTATTGCCTCGATCTTGGCAGGATCAACGTGAATTCCCTCACTGTTAACAACGTGGCCTAGGAATTGAACCTCCTTTAACCAAAACTCACACTTAGAGAATTTGGCATAGAGTTTCTCTTCCTTTAACAGTTCCAAGATCGTTCTCAGATGTTGCTCGTGTTCTGCTTTGCTTTTAGAATAGATCAATATGTCATCAATGAAAACAATAACAAATTGATCTAAGTACGGCTTACACACACGGTTCATGAGATCCATGAAAACCGCGGGTGCATTTGTCAAACCAAAAGGCATCACCATGAACTTGTAATGCCCGTATCTGGTACGAAACGCCGTCTTCGGTATGTCTTCGTCTTGTACTCTGAGCTGATGGTATCCGGAACGTAGATCGATCTTCGAAAAGTATTGAGCTCCTTGCAATTGATCAAACAAATCATCGATCCTCGGTAATGGATATCGATTCTTGATAGTTAGTTTGTTTAACTCCCTGTAGTCTATGCACATCCGAAAGGATCCATCCTTCTTTTTCACGAACAGAACCGGAGCTCCCCAAGGCGAGTAGCTCGGACGGATGAAACCTTTATCAAGCAGTTCCTGTAGTTGATTAGATAATTCCTGCATCTCCGAAGGTGCTAACCTATAAGGAGATTTAGCAACAGGGGTTGCTCCAGGAATCAGATCGATACGAAACTCTACCGGTCGCACAGGTGGCAAACCAGGTAGATCCTCCGGAAATACTTCAGGATACTCTTTCACTATCGGCACATCTTGTATTGTCTTCTTGCCTTGGTCTTTCTCCACCACATGAGCCAAGAATGCTATGCACTTCTTTGCAGACACTTACGCGCTTTTATGCATGAAATGATCTTTACGTTTCTCTTTGCTTGATCCCCACGAACTTCCAATACCCGATCATCTGTTACTGGAATCCGAAGTAGCTTCTCGGAACAGACAACTTCCACTCGATTGAGTGAGAGCCAATCCATTCCTACGATGATATCGAAACTGCCCAACTCCATCGGTAATAAGTCGATGGAAAATGTATGATCTATAAGTGTAAGTGGGCAGTTCCTAAGTATAGTGCTAACAGTAACTTGTTTTCCATTCGCTACCTCAATAATGTATGGGGAATCTAAAGTTTCCTCAGTAAGGCTAAGTTGTCGTGCAAAATCAGATGAAATGAAGCTCTGGTCTGCACCAGTATCAAATAGTATAGATGCATAAGAGTCATGTAAAAGAAATGTACCAGTGACCACGTTAGGGTCCTGACGTGCAACATTGGCTCCGATGACAAAAGCTCGTCCGCGAGGTGCTTGTGCTCCAGCTGGCACCTTCTTCGGACAGTTGCGGGAAAAGTGACCTGGTTCCCCGCAGTTGTAACAGTCTCGGTTGTTGTTATTGCCTGGGTTCTGTGGTGGTGGTGGTAGTGCTCTGGTTGCAGTGTTGGTTGCCTGATTCACCGCAAGGCGACATTTGTTAACCCAGTGGCCAAACCGGCCACAATTCGTGCACTTCCTGCATTGAGCACCAGCAGGATGATGATATTTGCAGCTTGTGCACTGGGGATATTCCCCTCCATAACCCCTAACAGCAGGGTTGACAGGTGCTGCAGGTGCCTGTCTCAATGGGGTAACGGCCGCATAATTCTTAACGACCTTCTGTTTCTTTTTCTGGTGGTACTCGGGTTTCTTTGACGTTGTTTCCTTGGCTTTTCCAGCATCATCTTTTAAAACTCCAGACTTCACCATCACATTGGTGAGTTTAGCTGATAAGGAGATAGCAGACTCCAGGGTAGCAGGATATGCAGCCAACACAATGCTTTGGATGCAAGAAGGTAATCCCGCCACATAACGGTCAATCAGCTTTTCTAAAGTTGGTACCATCTCTGGCACCAAAGCTACCAGCTTATGATAGCGGGTGGTGAAAGTCATATGATCGGCTCCTTTCATCACATGATTCGAGAGCTCAATCTCCAGTTGCTGCAGTTCATGTTTCGGACAAAACTCATTCCTCATAAGAAGTTTAAATTCTGCCCAAGGCATCGCCATTGTCTCATCTCTTCCCTTAGCTCTTATCTGTGAGTTCCACCAAGTCAAAGCTCGCTTGCTGAAAGAACCAGCTGCATAGCGAACTTTGTGGTGTTCGGGACAACTGCTGATGTCCAAAGTATTTTCCATCTTCTCGAGCCATTGGATTAGTCCAACTGCTCCTTCGACTCCGGTGAAGCTTGGGGGTTTGCATCCTACAAAAGACTTGTAGGAGCAATCTGAAGTATGACTAGTGTTTCCACTAGCCTCGCCTGTAGTGTGGCCAGAACTGTTGCCATGACCTTGAATCCTGTTTATCATCTCTGGGATGACATCTTTCAGCTGACTGGTCAGTTGGGTACTCAATAGTGTCGCCAATGCGACAGTAGCTGGATCCAGTGTCTGCGTATTACTTGATCCTGGTGGTGGAGAGTGCGGAGGAGGTGGCGGTGGTGAATCTGGTGGTGTAGGAGTCGATGAGTGAGGAGCAGAGACCTGCGGAGTGGGTTGTTTTCTCGGCGGCATTCTGATCATAACCAAAAGTATTTGGTTAGTGCAGTGATCGAATGCAGAAAACATAATGCAAACTTAAGTCTTAAATTCTCTACATGTGGGTCCCTAAGTTATAGTCTAGGTCAAACCGTTTATGTAGTGACCTATTATTCTCTATAACCTTGTGCTCTGATACCAATCTGTCACACCCCGAGCCGGCGGGGTTGGATCGGAGTCCCCGCCGGCGGAAGGTTCCCGGGGCGTGATATCGCGGGTGATAATCATGATGATCAGATTGTTTACATAGCATCAACGTATAAGAATATCTAAAGCACAATCAAATGATATATAGGATTACAAAGTTAAATTACAATAACAATGTTCTGCAATTTAACTAAGTAAATCTAACCAAAAAAATAACTGTTTATATCTTGTATATGTGCAAGATATCAAAATAATGTTTATCATCAACCAAAGGTGTGCTTTCCAAAAGTTTACTAGGTCCTCTATCTGGGCAGCCTAGTATGCGTATCCAAAAGCTTAAGTTTAACCCTGTCCTTCACCTGAGAAAGCATGTAAAAAGATCAAGTCAACACAACGGTTGGTGAGTTCATATAGTTTATAAGTTTAAAAATAGTTTCACAAACCTCTTTCAGTAAAACCTTAACCTTATTAACTCCACCTGTAATATCCAAGTCGGTATGCTTATATATAGGGCATATGTAAGGGAACAAGCCCTAGCCAACATCCCACCACATACTAACCCGGATATGACATTGTTGTTAATAATAATTAAGCATTTTACCTACCAAACAACTCATTCCTCATCAAGCCTTTGTTATCTGTTTCAAAGTTTCCATGTCTATTGTATTCGTAAGTGTTAGCTATCATCGGGTTTATCAAGCATCATAGGTTCACACACACATAATTTAGCAATTACATATCTCCTATAAGCAGACAAAAGCTCTAGAATACCAGAAGTTTAGCAATTACATGTCTCTTATATAGATAACAGCTTAGCATTCAACAAGTTCATGTTTAGCCTTTACATACCTCTTATAAGCCGACAAAAGCTCTGGAATACCAGACGTTCAGCAATTATATGTCACTTATAACCAGGTAATAGCCCCGTAACGTTACGTTTATGTTTAGCCTTTACATACCTCATATAAGCCGACACAAGCTCTGGAATACCAGACGTTCAGCAATTACGTGTCCCTTATAACCAGGTAATAGCTTAGATTCGATACTTTCATGTTTAGCCTTTACATACCTCCTATAAGCCGACAAAAGCTCTGGAATACCAGACGTTTAGCAATTACATGTCCCTTATAACCAGGTAATAGCTGAGTATCATTACGTTTATGTTATTACATGTATCTCACCCCATAGTTACAAGCTCTGGAATACCAGACGTTCAGCAATTACGTAGACTATGGTTAGATACATGTATGATGGCCTAGTAGCATGTAATAGTTTCCAACATCATATCTCATGTAGTAGTATCAAATCTCTTGTAATAGTATCAAGTATCATGTATTTGTATCAAGTATCATGTATTTGAATCATGTCTCATGTAATTGAATCACATCTTATGTAATTGAATCAAGTATCATGTATTTGTATCAAGTATCATGTATTTGAATCATGTCTCATGTAATTGAATCACATCTCATGTAATTGAATCAAGTATCATGTATTTGTATCATGTCTCATGTAATTGTATTAAGTGTCATGTAATTGTATCAAGTAATCAACAATTGATTTTAAGCATCAAGCTTAAAGTAAAGGTTTCCATCATAAGCAATCATGTTTATGTTTAAAGCATTAAATAACATTTCAATAAAAATGTTTAACATGCTTCTCAGTCCCGAATTTAAAACAAATAAGTTTGAAAGGGGACAATGAACTCACCTTAAGTCCTTAGTGATTGATTATGTAGAATAAGAATGCACGCTCTCTTTGTTTGCACTTGTTTTGATATTCACGATCCTGTATTGATTTCATAATGTTGTTTTTGAATTATAAGTATAAATCATATCCAAAGTGTATGTGCGTAAGTTTTAGCCCTAAAGTTGGCTAACACTGGTGGGTCTCGGTCTTAATTCGTCCCCATGTATGTGTTATAGTTTAAACATGTTCTTTGATTCATTTGACTTAACACATGGAATCACTTGCTAATGTATTCCAATTACCTTGTTTTAAGGTCTATGGACCAAATTCCAAACCCTAATATGTTTGTAGTAAATTAAGTTGCTAATTTCATATAAATGATCTTTAGTAATTATTTCATGGGTTTACCGCCTTCTTTTGTTGTTGGGCCGAATTGTTGGGTTTGGGCCCACTAATTTAATGAACCATATAACATGGGCTAATTGCTTTCTAGTTGGGCCTAATCAAACCCATCAATCATTAGTTGGGCCGAGAGTCACTTATTCATTTGGGCTTGCTAAGTGATTTAGGGTTTCCTGTTGGGCCTAGCATTGGGCCGAATATGGGTGTTGATTTATTACATAGGTTGGGCCAATAAGGAGTTGGGCCGGTTATCAATGATGGGGCCCAATTAAATTGGGTCTCATGGAATTCCATTGGGCCGACTTTCACAAAGGTATTGGGCTTGGGGTGTAGATAGGCTAATCGTTGAGCAAATATGAAATGGATTTAAGCCGACAGCACTGTTTGATCGAACATTCACATGAATTCGTCCCCAAGGCAGCGAACCTTTGAGGTTAAGGTTCGTGGCACATTAGGTTCGGTGGCTAGTCGAAGGTTCGCCTGCATCATTCGAGTTCGACCCAAGGTTCGTAGTCTATGGCTTGAATAGTAGGGTTCGACCAGGTGGGTGTCTTGCATGGTTTCGGCTGAGGATGATAGACGAACCAAAGGTTCGTCCTTGAGACGAGGGTTCTCCAACGGAAAGGGTTCGTTCCATCAAGGTTCGTGTCATCCCCAGCCACGAACCCAAGGTTCGCTACTGAGTCCGAGGTTCGGTGATTGCTTGTGCTGTGTAACAGGTTCGCTCGTTAGGAAAGGGTTCGGCCAGATCTCCCCATCGCGAACCTGCACTGAACCTCTTCCTCATCGATTCTTGCTGTGATGTTCTGCTGTCATGATGGTCATGTGGTGCGATATGGTCTCTTATGGTCACAGTTTCATGGTGGAACGATGGTTAGCCGGTTGTGGGTAAGTTAGAACAGAAAGGGTTGAGAAAACCCTAATTTTCGCCAACTTTGGGGCTTCATACCTCGTTTTTTTGGCTGGGTAATCTTGTAGATCCGTTGTACTTCCTTGTAGAGGACTTCAAGATGATCGTTTAGACTCCAAGAACACGTGAATTGGTTAAGATTCGAGCAAGTTATGGAGCTCCAAAGCTTGAAAATGGTGATTTTTCTTTTTAGAGAGAGAGATGAACGAGCTGTAGAGAGAGATTGAGTAGGTGGTTGTGTTTATGAGGATTAATGGCTTATAAATGGGTTTTTATACTACGCGTGGTGTCTGGGTCCGTTTCCGTTGCTCGGTTCGCGTCTTCGTCGCGTATCCGGCTCGTTACGCGCGTAAATCGTAATTTAAATAAAAACAGTTTATTTTAACAAGTTAGATGTTTATTTATTTCTAAAATTATTTTAAAAATCGTTTCGTTAATTTATTTGTCGAAGTTTCGTTATTTTTACGCATTTCGTTTATTGTTTCGCGATTTAATAAAATAGTTTAGTTTAAATTGTTTTATGATGAGTTTCAAAATTGTAAAATAAGAAATATAATATTTCTTTAAATTTATGATCGTTCGTGTCGTTATTCGTTTTCGTTATCGTTTCATCAGACCGCGTCACCATCGCGCGTATTCGTTCGAATCGTCATTCGAACGAACACGTCGATGGTTTGGCTTTCTGATTCTTGTTTTCTACTGTTAAGTCATTATTTCAGAACGTTAAACTTTCATAATCATTCGTACAGATCGTCACCTATACGAATAATTAGTCGGTTTAGCTTTCCGGAACAATAACCGTTAAATGTTTGTTTTGTTTAACCTCACATACGTTTACACAAAATAGTATCACATCAAGTATTTATGTTTCAACACGGTGTTGTCTGACATGTTTCAGACCGTTAAACCCTAAGGTTTCAGTCAAATTCCGACAATCGTTTAATAGTTTCATGCTAATCAAATGTATAAATAGTCTAAACATAGTTTAACGAAAGGTGTACCTGAATCACTGTACATGTTTACTGTTACGATCACTGTTCCGGCACGCGTCCGGCACTGATGTTACATAAGATGACGTAAAATTCATGAACTTACAACGCTTAAAACAACACCCAACAAAAAAATGCCTACAAGAACAAGAAAGAGGAAAGACATTTGGACCCCAAGAGGTCAAAACAAATAGGTAACAAGTCAACATGATAGCATTTTCTCTTGTGTAAGACCTCATATATTATCAATGATTTTCGCATAAGAGCATTATAAGATATCTGAATTAGGGAGAAACAACTATGTAGGCTTGCATCAAGGCTGGCTCTTCATAACAACATTTTAGACGGGTATCTAGGGCCCTCAAAATTTTAGGACCTCAACTAAAATAAACACAATAGTTTTTGTATATATTTGTTTCATAATCTTATTAGCATGATATCATAGATCAATTGATTTAGATAAATTATTATTATGGATCAGTTTGATTAACGGATAGGCTTAAAAGTATTCAAAACCAAACGAAACAAAACCCAATCATTCAACACCATTAATTGATAGTTGATCCCAAGTTTGAAAATAGGTTCCGAATTTCATATTCGCCTACGGCCTCAATAATGGTTAAGCCGGCCAAATAAACGCAGAAGAAGACACCGCCAGATTTGGGAGGTTGAACTTGGGGCTTGGTGGCTATAAACTTGCAAATGAATATCCATGTACACCATTGTTTCCCTACTGGATCAAACAGGACTCCACTTAGTATTTTGTTTGAAAGATTTCCTGTGAAATAGTGAGTGGAACATATAAAGTACCAACCCCAATATGAACACACCAAACATTGATGAAACGGTAATCCTAAGGAATTACAAAGTATTAACCTCATGATGGTATAGGGACCAGAATAACACACACACAAAATGTGGGATAACCCATTAGCTGGTGGAGTTAAAAAAAACCGAAAACCGAGCCGTATCTGTAACCGAAAAAAACAAATCGAATTATGAATTCGTTTTTCGATTCGGTTCCGAAAATTTTTTAAATTCGGTTTTGTTCGGTCTTGATAGTCTCTTAGTGCAAAGGTGACACTAGATCATGCCCATGAGAAATTTAGGAGACCGTTGTATGGATTTACCCGGTTCAAGATGAAGCAATGATTTAGTCTTTCCAACTCAAATAGTGATAAGAAATTTTGTTTGAGTGTTGCATTCCAATCCATATCTCATACCAAAAGAAAGTTGACTTTCAATTACCTACCTTTGATGTTCATGAACCCCCATAAATCGATGTTGAAATTTTTCAATAATTTTGTTTCGTCCTTTCTAAACTTTTCCAATGGCTGACGATTGACTCTTTAATTAGCATTCGACCACCATTCCTTTAGGACCAACTAGGGCTGTAAACGAACCGAATGAGTCATTGTTCGTTTTCGTTCGTTTAATTTTTAACATGTTTACGAACGGTTTATGAATGCTAACCGAATGAATATTCTTACTTGTGTTCGTTCATTGAGGAGTTGAACTTGTTTATGAACGCAAACGAATACATTTTATTTGAACAAAAAAATTTAGATTATTAATATCAAACCTTAGAGATAATCATTTATGTAGATATAAAGTTAAATATTATTGTATTAAACTAAAATTAGCTTAAATATTGTGTTATTAAACTAAAAAAAATTAAGAGTATATAATGTATTTAATGAATAAATATAATAAATGAACGTAAACTAAACGAACATAAACGAATGTTAATAAACACATTACCGAACATTCACGAACAATACCTCTGTTCATGTTCGTTCATTTAACTAAACAAACGAAATTTATTGTTCGTGCTCGTTCATTTATTAAACGAATGAACATAAACGAATTTCCCACTGAACACTTCACGAACTATTCGTTGAACGTTCGGTTCGTTTGGAGGCCAATAGATAGAGTTGATGGTTTTTGTTCTAAGAATTTTAATTTCTGATATAAATCTACACCAATTCATTGGAAGTGCCGAATTTGTTGCATTTAGGCTTCCAATTTCAAGGTCTCCCTTTCTTTTGGATCCAAGATCAAATTCCATGTTACCCAACATTTTTTTTGTTTGATCATAACCACCCAAAATTAGTGTCTTTGTATGGCTTATAAAGAGTCTATTACATGCTATAATATGGACAAATAATATAAAGAAAGGTTGCCCAACACAACTTTTATAAAGGTTGATTTACCCTTTAGTGAAAAAATGTTGGAATTTCAGTTTGAGAAAAGCTTCAAACTTATATATCGTAGGTTTCCAATTTCGAATCAGATTCAAGTTTGCACCCACCAGTATCCCTAAGTACTCGAATACTGACATAGATTCATTTTGGTCTACCTCCATACCAAAAAATATTGTATTTATGCAGGTTTATACTTAGGCCTAAAGACAACTATAAGTATGTGAGTATCCTAAAGTTTTTGACAATTGGTATTTCCCACTCTCCTATAAAAATCACATAATCTGCATAAAATAGTTGCATAGTTGGGAAATAACAGTCTTTCATTTTGATAGATCAATCTCATATGACAAACTTAGTTCAAAAGATATTGGCAAATTGATTTTTAATAATCCAAATTTTGATCAATTGGCCGCTGCCGGTCCCAACTATGAAAATCCCCAATAATGGTCCGAACTTTTGACATATTTACCTGTGGCGGACCGCTGTAAAAAAAACCTAACTGCGTTAACTTTTTTTCGAGTTTCGAACGGATTTTTGAGGGCTTTTGTTCAGATGAAGAATACGGGTAGAATGACGTATAACTTACCTCGAAACATTGCTTCAAATTTCTCAATTTTGGTGTTTAAACTTTCAATTCATCGAAGAAATCATTAAATTGGGAAATTTGGAGCAACGTTTAGAGGTAAATTATATGTCATTCGACTCGTATTCTTCATCTGAACAAAAACTCTTAAAAATCCGTTCTAAACTCAATAAAAAGTTAACGCCGTTAGGTTTTTTTGACGGCGGTCCGCCACAGGTAAATATGTCAAAAGTTCGTACCGTTATTCGGGATTTTCATAGTTGGGATCGGCAACGGCCAATTAATCAAAGTTTGGATTATTTAAATCAAATTTGCCAAAGCTATTTCAATGACTACTAGGAAACTTTTATTACTAATATGAGAGGAAGGTGATAAAATGTCCCTATGACATACACCTTTTTTGACATTGAATTCAGGGTCAGTTAGCTGTTAATACTGTAAATGTTTTAAACAAGATACGACAGTCACAAATTCGCATGCATCATTTATTTGAGAAATTCATGTGGGCTATAATTGAGTCGAGCTTAAAATACTTTTTAAGTAATCCAGTAACAAAGAAACTCGTTAAAATTGATTTGTTTAACAAATTAAAAAAAAAATAAAGAAAAGAAATCATAATCGGATTTAATGCTTTATAACCAAAGTGAATAAATTATATATGCTACATTTATCATACACTTGCTCAATCTTTAAAAACCTTCATCTCGTGAAATTTGGAGACGAGACATTGAAGAACATCGCGCGAGACGATCACCAACACAAGAACTGGTTTCAAAAAGATTTCATTTGATTTTCAACTGCTCAAAACCAGAAGACAAGATTCGTGATGGCTTTATCTCTCTAAATTTTGTGTTCTGATTCTTACTCTCCAACTTCAATTTCTAGGGTTTCCAATCCGCCTACTGTAGCATCGATAATTTGTTCGGTACTCTCCCAACTTCTGTTTGATTATCCAGATTACTTGAATTGGGGTTTTGATTATCGGAAATTCGGTTAAATTTTGTTGAATTTATGGTGCTTCATTGGTGCATTTGGTTATTCTTTGTGTTTCCATTATTCCAGCCTGTGTTTGATCTAGTAATTGCAAAAAAAGGTACCATTTTGTAGCTTTAGGGGTGAAGAATTTGAAGAAACTAGCTCCGATGGAATTTAAAGATATCATTATTTCTTTTCGGTTTAGGAGATTTATGTCTGAAGAGAGTAGATTTTGGATGTTATTGGATTCGTCAAAATTAGTAGCTACCGGTTGAATTTCTTAAAAAAAATATAATTGGTTTCTTTATAAATTTGGGTCTATATGTCCACTGTCAGCAGATTATAGATATTTATTTATAGCATTTGCCAAAATTGTTGCAGAGGAAATACTTATCAAGATTTTGTGTTCAGTATTTGGAGATTGTTGCTTTTTTAGTATGTGTGCTTCATGTTGATTATAGTGTATATGTATTGATACTTGATTGTAGTAAGCAGTTTAATGAAGATGAATTGTTTATATGGCTTAATCAGTTAAAAGATGCGTACTTTTAGTTTCAGTGTTTGTATTGAATGCTAATGGTTCCTTTATTGTTGCAGAGTAGTTGGATTTGTCTACTTCAAAATCAGAGATTGATAATTCAGCTTTCAATGTTCTTGGAACAAGAAGAAAAGACAAATTCAGCCTATTGTTACCTTTTGTTGTAGTTGAGTATTGATTAGAAGAAAGTGTTGGTTGACTAAACAGATGGATTTTGCAAAGCGTTGGTGTAAAAAATTGAAACCCAAAGATAAATCTAAATCTTCACCGAAGAAGGAAGTTAAGAGTAATGGAAAGGAAGGATTAAGAGTAACAAGTGATGAAGCACCTTCAAATGCTACTAAGCAGAAGGTTGAAGCTGCCAAACAATATATAGAAAAACACTACAAGGAGCAAATGAAGAATCTCAATGAGCGAAGGGAGCGGTATGAATTTTATGCATTATTTTTGTTTGAGTGTAACTATTGAAATTCACTCATTATATTTAAGTAAGTTACTCGGGATCTTCGTGCGTTCTGCTAATCATAGCCTTGATGTTTAAACGTGCTCCTACAGAAGAGAAAAAAAAAGATTTTTATGTTTTCTAGTTTTAGGAAAATGCATTCTCAAATAGATTGATTACCTGCAATGTAATGGTCATCCATATTGGCGTAATGCAAGTCTCAATGTTTATCTGATTTGACAAAGTAAATGATATACAACTGATAGAAATAGAACTTTGTATCATTGTATGAATGTGAATATGTGATTACGATTTCATTTGTTGTATAGGTTTGTCAACAAATTATTTTATGTCATTTTCCCTTTATTTATTGCAATTATATGAATGCTTTAAGTTCCAGATTTAGGGTTTCAGACTTTCAGTTCATATCTTAACACTACTTTGATGATAATGTGAATTTCACACTGGTGACAATGTTGACTTCCTGAATGTAAAAACAAGTAGTTGCCATTCTTTATTGTTCAATTGGCTAAATTGATGTTTATTTTGGGGTGGGTTTGATGTACATCAGGTGTAATTGATATATAAAATTAGAACACATGCATATAAAAAAAACTATAATACTTGATATGATAACAGAAATCGATTCTTGATGTAGGCGTATTGTTCTTGAGAAGAAATTGGCTGATTCAGAGGTGTCTGAAGAAGAGCAAAACAATCTACTTAAACATCTGGAGAAAAAAGAGACAGAATACATGCGTATTCAGAGGCATAAAATGGGTGCTGATGATTTTGAACCATTAACAATGATAGGCAAGGGTGCATTTGGTGAGGTATATAAGCTTTTTTTGTCCTCATGTCATCCTTGTGGTAGTCACCAACTGATGAGGGTTTGAATCTTGTAGTGTTTGTGTAGGTTTGGTGTTGTTGGTTAATAGGAGACATTAGGAGTAGATTAGATGCCAGTAATATATATAAATCGTATCTGTGTCTTACCTATTCTTAGAAAGTTAACCCTTAAACTCAATCATGGCCTTTCATTTGGTCACTTATTTTTCTCGTTAAATAAAAAAGAAAATAAAAAAGTCAAATTCCCTTTCTAGTTTCTACCCTTTTAATATACACCACATTCTTTTCCAATTACATTAATATGTGGTTCATAATAAATTTAACGGTTTACTCTCTAAGGATTATCAAAGAGTGAATTCCCTATGCACACACACCCAATTTTACATAACGACATACAAAAGTCGAATTCACCATCCCTTTTTGGCCTGCCATAACCATTTGACGTTTAAACTATTCCAGGTTAGAATATGCCGGGAGAAAACCACGGGAAACGTGTATGCAATGAAAAAACTAAAGAAATCTGAAATGCTTCGTCGAGGGCAGGTAGAGCATAGAAGAGTACCTTTGTCAAGCTATTTCTTGTGAAGATTTTATTTAAAATGTTTGAAGTTTGTATCTAATTATCTATTAATATTTTCCTTCTCTTTTTTCTTTTCTTTTAGGTTGAACACGTGAAGGCAGAACGGAACCTACTTGCAGAAGTTGATAGCAATTGCATTGTTAAACTTTATTGTTCATTTCAAGATGAAGAATATCTTTACCTCATAATGGAATATCTTCCTGGTGGAGATATGATGACTTTACTGATGCGAAAGGATACACTGACTGAAGATGAAGCTAGGTTTTATGTTGGAGAAACTGTTTTGGCAATTGAATCAATACACAAACATAACTACATTCATAGGTTGCTACACAATAATTGATTTTACTTCACTTTATACAAACATGTGACAGTTTTTATCACAGGTATAATCTTTTTCCTACTGTTGCAGGGATATTAAACCTGACAACTTGCTGCTTGATAAATTTGGGCACATGAAATTGTCAGATTTTGGATTATGTAAACCATTAGATTGCACTAATCTTCAAGAAAAAGATTTCACTGCTGCAAAAAACTTAAGTGGGGCCCTTCAAAGTGACGGGCGCCCTGCTATACCAAAACGCACTCAACAAGAGCAACTGCTACATTGGCAGAGAAATAGGAGGATGCTTGTAAGCTATATTATTTATTTCGACATTCCAAAAATCTTGCTTTTGGGCATTTTAAGAATTTTTTTGGTTCTATAATGATGTAGGCTTATTCTACTGTTGGTACACCTGATTATATTGCTCCTGAAGTTTTGCTAAAGAAAGGATATGGAATGGAGTGTGATTGGTTTGTATATTTGATGTAAAAGAAGCACTTGTTGATATATTTATGTTAAAAAATAATTGGATTTTATTCTCCTGCCTTTAGGTGGTCTCTTGGGGCTATCATGTATGAAATGCTTGTGGGTTACCCACCCTTTTATTCAGATGAGCCCATGTCTACTTGTAGAAAGGTGAAATTGTTCACTTTAGCATATTACATAATTGTTTTTGTATAATAGTGCACTACTCTTTATCATTATCTTTATTAATGTTTATAAATTCCATCTTGTTATATAGATAGTGAACTGGAGAACTCATTTAAAATTTCCTGAAGAGGCTAAATTGTCTCCTGAGGCAAAAGATTTAATCTGTAAACTTCTGTGCAATGTTGAAAAAAGGCTTGGAACCAAAGGCGCGCATGAAATAAAGGTGTTCTTTTATTTTGCTTTTTGTAGCTACAAACAAAGATATTAATGTGTTGTTTTGCTATTTATAGGCACATCCATGGTTCAAGGGGATAGAATGGGAAAAATTGTATCAAATTGAAGCTGCATTTATTCCAGAAGTTAACGGCGAGTTGGATACCCAAAATTTTGAGAAGTTTGAAGAGGTGGATTCTTAAGTTGGTGCACAACTGTATTTTTTAACTGTTTTTATCAAAACCAATTTTTGTTTTTTGCTTACTTTTTTGTTCATGTTATACTACTTTGCAGGGTGAAAACCAAATTCCTTCCTCAACAAAATCAGGCCCTTGGAGAAAGGTTAGTAAAAATCTTGGTTACCAACTGCAATCTCAAATGTTATTTACATTGTTCAGTAGATTGTGCTACCAGGGGAGCTATTTAAGCCTAGCTAATGTTTGTGTACATCAAAAGTTTACATAATTAGTAATCTACTAAATGCTAAAGTTTCTCTGGATAGATGTATTTGATTCATTACTGGATATGGTTTTTTTCTGTGTGTAACATTTGGGTTAATAGGATATATCTGTCTCTATACCATCAAGTTTATGTTGGCTTTCATTTTTTTCCTTCACATTCTGATCATAATATTACGATTTCACATAATTTAGTTCACCTACAAAACACCAATTAAAATCAGAAAGTGTAAATGTTAATAGTAATGATAAGAAGCACTTTAAAAGGTGCCAAATTGTGTTCAATTGCATGTGCTTTTTTTGCTTTAGTTCTGATAAAAAGTCTTTTTTTGCTATGTTTGGCATATTCAGGGTGGCATGTATAAATGTCTAGCCATTGTTGTCAAAATCTTGTGGTTCACAATTATATCTTACAATTTGGTCAATGTAGCAGTTAATTATAATTGCATTAGCCAGTCATTCCTTTTGTAAGTCACCATCCAACAGTTTTCATTAAATTGTTGACTTGGTTTATAATATCTGATTTTGTAGATTTTACTCATGACTACCTACCTTATTTATGTAGTGCTTTGTGGATTCTCTCTATCTGTATTAGCAAATTATGTTCCAACCGTTCCTACAATGCTTTGTTGTTTATATTTGCGCACTAGGTTATAAACCCATGTATTACACAGGTCAAATAAATAAATTTTAAAATTATTTATCATAAATAACATATCATATATTTCTCAAAGATGTAATATAAAAATATGACTTATGATGTAATCATATTATTTACCAAATTAAATAAAATAATTACTATTTAATAAAAGACACTGGAAAAAAATTAAAATTTAAAAAGGATATACAAATATTTAATATGAGAGAGATTCGGGAAAACAAATTTTTAGACGCCCTATAAAACTAACACGTGTCTCATAAAAACCTTTTTTTCATTATATAGTATAGATATGGAATATATATAGATGTGATTTACACACCCAACATGCAGTTTTGGTGAATTATTTCTCTAGCTGCACTTTACCCTGTTTACAATCATGTTAGTATTGTAAAACACTCAGAATTTCTTTTTCTTTTTTTTTTCCTTGTCTTTTGTGTTGTAAATTTGTAATTTACATATATTTGTCTTCTTTTTGGCAACTGCAGATGCTCTCCTCTAAAGATGTCAACTTTATGGGTTACACGTATAAAAACTTTGAAATTGTAAATGAGCATGAAGTCCCCGGAATCGGTACCTTGCTCTCTCCTTCACAAATTGTTCGCAAGCTCATTTTTTGTTCCTTTTGATCTTAAAAATTTATTCCAAAAATAAAGCAATGGAATATATATGAAAATGCCAGATGTTTAACTCCTTATGTAATGAACATAACTTCTCTCGGTTTTTGAGCATTCTTGGTTAACTGATTTTGCGAAATTTATTTTCAGCCGAGCTGAAGAAGAAGAGTTCAAAACCTAAAAGGCCAACAGTGAAGTCACTTTTTAGTAAGATCTCTCTTCAACCTCCTCACCCCAACGGCCCAACCCACCATCTGACCTGTTACCTTGTAGGGAAAACCTATGTGTGATTACCCCTTTGACCCGTTAAAGATTACACATAACCAGAACCGATCCATTTGTAACTAAACGGGTCCAAATTGCTACCTCTACTTTCTTGATTGAATTTGTGTGTTTTCTTGCAGAAGAAGAAACAGATTCAACTTCCTCTCCACAAACTCAGGGAAGCTTTCTCAACCTCTTACCCCGCCAACTAGAAGTTTCCAATGAAAACGAGTCGACATGAACCATTATTGATCTGTTCATAAACAGTCACATAGCCATAGTTATAAAATTAATCAAAACCAAAAGCAATGTGTTCCTTGCAACTGGACAGCTTTCATTACCTGTCAGTAAATACAGAATGAAAGACAGTTATCAGTTTGTTCGATTTGCAGACGAAAGTGATTTGTTTGAAATTATGGTTGACCGATTGTTGTGCTTTTGTTTTATTTTATTTACATTTTTATATTTTTGGTTTTTGGGTCTCCTGTATATTGATTTCATGGATTGTGTATAATCTGTTTTACTTTTACTTTCTTTGTAATCGGTGTGTAACTAATGCAGTTATCATATTAAGTTGCTGGTTGATGATCAAATTGAGTTCAAATCCTGTTATATTGCTCTGTTGTTGACTACGGTCTACAACTTATATTCCCTAGACCCTACTATGCAACTTTTGTTGGGTATGTTTAGAGGTGTTAATGGTTCGGTTTAAAATTGTAAAACTGTCCAAACAGGTCGCCGCCGGCTTGGTTTTATTTATTCATTTTTGATCAGTTGGTTTTAAAATTTTCAAATCGTAGCGACCAGTTTTGATTTACAATTTCAAAATTTTCCTAGGGTGTAAAACGGGACCAAACCAAAAGATTTGAATATATTTAAAAATTCTAAGTATTTTATATTGCATATATTTGATTATTTGTACTTTACATTATGTTTAATAGAGATAAAAATGTTCAACTATTTAAACAAACACATTTTTTTTCCTTTTTTTGCTGTTGATAAAGTGTTAACCTTTCTTTCTTTCTTTTTCTTCTTCTTATTCTATTTGAGATAAAAAATTGGTCATATTTTAGATTGCTTAAAATCATATTATATTTTATTTGATGATTATAAAGGAAAGGAAACTTGCTCAAAAAACTTGCATTTTATATATTCTATTGAGTTTTTGACATTCCTTAACTGTGATTTTTATGTCAATTTTATTAATTTTTTGGTATTCTATGTTTCTCACAACATGGCTAGCAGGATTTCACAAAATCCAAGATTACATAAATAATTAGAAAGTTAGTTTAGATAATTTGTTATGTTATATATTTTTATGCATTCAATAAAACCAAAACCGGAGCCAAATCCTCACTAACGGTTTGGTTTGGTTTGGTTTGGTTTGATTTGAAATTTTAACAGTTTCCTTTTGGTTTTGATAAAAGAAAACTGTTAGTAATGATTTGATTCATAGTATGATATTAAAACCATCAAAACCGGACCACAAACACCCTTATGTGTATTTATTTATTTATGTGGTACTACAAAAAAAGTGACCATTGGAGACTAAATTATTACGGACTGATATATCAGTCCCAAATATGTACTATCTAAGACTGATTTTTCAGTTCCTAATATTTTTTGAGATTGATTTCTAAGTGAAAAAAATTCGAGACTGATAATCAGTCGTTAATAATTTGACACCTTAGTAAGGACTAATTTTCAGTACTAAATTTGTTTGCGCCATATATGTTTTTGGAGGGAATTTTTTTGCTACTAAATACTAGTCTCAAATACGATACAAGTATAATAAACTTGTTGTTGACTTGTTTAGTGGTTTACTATCTTGCTAACAGATATATGATCTTTCTATGCAGTTCATGTTTATAAAGGATCTGCTTTAGTTATTAACGAGCTGTAATTCAAAACTTGTTTTAACCTTCCAATAAAATCACCTAATTATGTAATTTATATGTTTAGTATTTTATTAACTAATGCTATCAATTTATGTGAAGTACAATGTGGATCTTAATGTTTGTGATGATGGCTACTGGTGTAACAACAAGAAGGTCTCATGAACAAGATTCTAGACAACCTAGAATTCAGTCAGCTGCTAACGGAAGCTCCTCCGAGGTAATACCGCATCCAACACGTAAACGCAACCGTCGTTTGACTGACAATGAAGCAACGGGTAATTTCTTAATTTTTGTTTGAGATTAATTTTCTTTTTGATTATTACAATCAGTTTCTGCTCATAATAATGCCCTGGTTCTTGATAATGAATGCATTGATTGTTAACTATTTGCTATTAAAAGGCAGAACTTGCATCCTTATTATGCTATCAAGACATCCTTATAGTAAGGTCCTAATTCTTAATAATGAGTGCATTTAACCATTTTTCTTGATTGAATATGGAAATGTTATGTTTATGCTAATCATGATTGTGTGATTTATACCATATAATCTATTTTATACATATTCATGTACAACCAGACTCATGTACATATATATTTCTGGTTAATGTTTGTTTTTATTTGATAATCAATTACAAATGTATTATTGAAAATATTTCAAGTTATTTCCGAGGTCTTTCTTTTGGACAACATACTACACTAATATTAATAGACCCTATGATCTTTTTTTTGTGTTTTTTTTCAAATGATGTTTAATCAAAGTATGCAGATTCATGTGCCTACAGATTCATATATCTTTTGTTTCATGTTTGTATGCACTTTACATACCACACTAACACCACCAACTTTATATAAATAGTGTAAATGGCATGAAATCTATGACGGCTGATCATCTTAGTTGTTATTTATTTGAGATAACCATGATAATAACATACTATGCATATGTAGATCAACCATCATCAGATCCACCAAAGAGGCGTGGTCCAAGTCTAAATCTTAGTGCTACAAAGACCTTGGACAATTTGCCCGCAGGAGCTAAAATTTCTTTAACATTATCAACCGATACAAAAGGATTCATTGGAAATTCTGCTACACGGTTTGCAACTGAGTGTGTGATTATAATTCGAAATTATTGTCCAATGAACTTTCCTACATGGGACTCTATACCTAACGATGTGAAAAACATGTTGTATGAACAACTACAAGTAAGTTGTATCTATTTTTAATTTTAATTATTGAGAAGCTATTAAGTTGTATGTTTTCATATATATTGTTAATGTACGTATTCAATGCAGGGAAGATTCAATTTATTGCGATCAGATAGAGTTTTTATGGAACACGTGAATGCGCGACTACATGCCCAATGGAAGCGCACGCAAGGAACTTTGAGTGAATACTGGAAAAGAATGGAGGAAAAACCAATCCACAATTGGCAAGATCAAAAATGAAACCAAACTGTCGGAGTCAAGAGGATTGGAATCACTTATGCGATTATTGGGAGCTAGAGAAAACCCGGGTAAGTATGCTTGATGCTTGAAACCAAATTATAGAAACCTAAACAAACTAATAAAAATTACCCCTAGTGCACTAAACATTTGTAAACTTACGAGCTTGATTAACTTTTAGATGTTACCTTGATTAATTAGGTCATGTTTTTCATAAATTTTTTTCTTGCTTTCTGGTAACTAACATGTATTCTGATTTTTAATTTTATAGAAATATAATGATCAAATGGAAGCTAATCGAGGGAAACAGGTCATTACAAGTCGAGGAGGCTCTCGATCAATAAGCAACCATAAGTTTCACTTGGTAAGTTTTGAAAATTTATAGTTTAAAAGGATGTGTTATAAAATTCTGATGCTCAAGTTGAATTCCCCATTCTTTTGTGATATATATATAAAGGATGAGTGTACTGCTCAACTGATCTACACCCACCAAACTTGTGGGATTTTATGATATCCTTAAGTTGTTTTTTGAGTTGCAGCCTATCATTAATTGTTCAACTTGTTTCCTTTAAATTAGAGGACTTCCAAGTCAATTTTCCTCAAGTTTCCTTTCAAAAACAGCCTGGTCCTTAAGGGCTGCTATATCATCCAGCTTTCAAACATTTCTAATTTAGATTAAATGATTTTAAGATGCAGCATCAATTGCATCAGGATTTAAACTTCCTACTGTAAGTTGTTTTTAGTACTTAACAGTATGTTCCCACTCCCCCATCTCCTAATTTCATGCAACACCTCTCGACTTGAATTTGTAGTCTTTTTCTGCCTTAATGCCAGCCAGCAGCTGGTCGAGCTGCCTGACCCATACGGACGACTTTGGCCGAATTTTGGGATCGTAAGACAATATTTGTAGGTTTCATTTTTTGAAAAAAAAAATTATCAAACTTTATGCAATAAACTACATAATTTATTTTGTTATTGCAGATAAATAAAGAGACTCAAATGCCGCTTAGCCCATTAGAAGTTTACCACAAGTTGCATTTCAATGCTAAAAAACATGGATGGCTAAACGAATGTGCGCATATTGAATATGTAAGCTAGCTACTTGCTATCTTTTTTTTAAACTTGTTTTCTTGGAATAGAATTATCAGATTTTGATTTTAAGTAGCTTTAACTTTTATTCTCCTACCTTTTTATTTTATTAGGAGAAGATTGTTATTCATAAAAAAGAGGCAATAGCTAAATTAACTTCTGAAGGAATGACTATTACTACTGCCATGGAACACGAATTAGAGAAAGAGGCAATTAGAAGTGTGTGTGCTAAGGAGAAAACAACCAAATCTGCATGGGATGTAGGCGTAGGACCGGTTTTAAGAAAAAAAGATCTTTGGATGGCATCTGAAGCTCAATCTTCTCAACCACATTCAAATGAGGCTGAAGCTCTTCGAAATCAAGTTGATTCACTCAAAGACGAACTAAAACAAAGCAATGAAAAATATGAAAAATTTTTAATGTTCATGAGTTCAAAGTTTCCTGATTTTGAGAACTCAGTATCGGCACCTGTGAGTAATGAAGCAAACAGTTCAGATGAACAATTTAACGACAGTGATAGTTAGATCTAGAATATTAGTTGCAACTTATTTTTATTATTTGCTTCTTTAATGTGTTTTTTTATACTTTTTTGAAGTTTGGGATTAGTCAACTTGGTATTATCTATTTATATGTTTTATTGTTTACTGTTTTAAAATTAATGCTTGTGTTATGATATTGCACACAATTAAAATGGTTCCGAAAACTATTTTTTAGTCTTTGAAAAAACCAAATGAGATACAGTAGAAGACCATTGGAAACTATTTTTTTGTCATATGTATTAGAGACTAATTTTCAGACTTTATATAAATATACTAAAGACTGAAAAACTGTTATAAAATACTAACTTTCAGTCTCTAAAAACCTTACTTGATACTGAAAATTTTTTTATTAAACATTGATTTTCAGTCTTACAAAATCATATACAATACTAATAATATGACATCTAAAATTGTTTTTCAGTCCCGAATTTTTTTTATTTAGGACTGAATTTGGTTATCAAAGACTAATTATTAGTCTCCATATCATTTTAAAAAAGACTGACTTGTTGTAGAACCAAAATCTAATAAAGTGTATTCGAGACAAAATACACATAGTTAAAGGACTAATTTTCATTCCCTAAAAGAATATTAACGAGGACTGATTTTTAGTCGCAGAATAAATTTATTTGAGATTAGGGCTGTAATCGAGTCGAGTTGAGCCGAGTCAGGCCTGGCTCCAGCTCGGCTCGTGTATTTTCGAGCCGAGCCCGAGCCGAGCCGAAATTTCTTTCGAGCCAGAAATTCTGGCTCGAGCTCGGCTCGTAAAAAACGTCGAGCCACGAGCCAGCTCGTTTTTTTTGTTTTTTTCCTTCGCTTTACATATATATAATTTAATATATAAAATCTAATATATATGTATATATACATCTATATATAATTGTATTTAAAATCTAATATATCTATATATATATTATACATGTATATATATACACACACACACATATATATATATATATATATATATATATTATACATAATATGTATATTTATATAAATATGTGTATAAGATATTGTATATATATATAAGGGGAGGTTATATAGAAAACCTTCATATTTGAGAAAAAATAAGAAAACTAATCACAATTTTTATTAATCAATTTTGTTTTTCGTTTTTTATTTTACATTTTGTTTTATTATAAGGTTATATTTGTTAACAAAAAGAAAAAAAATAAAAAAATATATGTAATTCATGTTATTACATATATGTAACTCATTGATTACATATATGTAACTTTTAAACCACATATATGAGTTACATATACGTAACTTTATTGGATACATATACGCAATTTCGTAATCTACATATTTTTATTAAAAAATTTTGTTTGTTTATTACATTTCTAAGCTAATAATAAAAAATCATAATTTTTTTTTTTTAAATTGATTGTTTAGTAGGAGTTTTCTTGGTTTTCTCCAAAGTGAGGAGTTTTTATTTGAACCCTCCTCTATATATATAAATATATATATATATATAAATATATTAAAAGTCGAGCCGAGCCACGAGCCGAGCCAACGAGTCGAGCCACGAGCCGAGCTCGAGCCGAGCTCGAGCCGAGCCAACCCTGGCTCGAGCTCGGCTCGTTTTTATCGAGTTTTTTTCGAGCCGAGCTCGTTTCGAGCCGAGCCTTTTTCGAGCCGAGCTTTTTCGAGCTTTTTTCGAGCGAGCTTCGAGCCGAGCCTCGAGCCGCGAGCTTTTTGAACAGCCCTATTTGGGATTGAAAAAAGATGGTATGAGGTCATATATTGAGGACTAAATTTATGTTTATTGGAAACTAAATGTTAGTCGTTGTTGATCTCATACAATAGATACTGATTTTTAGTTACTGATACAACTATCTAGGACTAAGCATCAGTAACTGACTCAAGACTGGCAAAATCAGTCCTTGATGACCATTTAATACTGATTATACGTTATCAAGGACTGATTATTCAGTCCCAAAAAGCCTTTTTTTGTAATGGGTTAAATCCAGAAGTGCATATATCCATATTTATTAATTCGATGTTATGTATTCGTACTCAAATATAGACATGTAAACTAATCGAATAGACATGAAGTGACATGTTCTTGTTAGCTTGTTAAATTTTTACCTTATAAACAATCGAACATGAACATTTAAACGAATGCAATGTTTATGTTTGTGTTTGTTTGTTAAGAGAATAAATATGTTTGTGTTCGTTCATGTTCGTTTTTAATAGTATAAACGAACAATACACAAACGAAATAGCTAAAGCATATTTAAAGAACTTAAAGAGACATAACTAAAATGAGAGGTTTTTGGTGTTTTTGAAGAACGAGCGTTTTTGGATGTGAAACCTGACTAGACATATTTTTAAGTTTCATGCTTTCTACAACCTACTATAAAGGCTATATGCATAAAAGGGTCTCATATAATTTGTTTGGTTTTACAAATATAACTTGTTTTTTACATTGCCAGGTTGCACTTAATTGGTTGTCTCCTTACCCTGCTTGTTGTAGTGGTAAGGTTGGTGTTGATCTCTCACTGCTTATATATATATGGTTGAACATTTTGCAAAGTGGACCATATAAAAATTAATTAATTCTTATATTAATAAACATCATTAGTTAATAGACAACTAAATTTTAGTTACCAAAGTATATGTAGCCTACTAAAATTTTATATATATATTAATTACAAGAAAAACAAGCACAAAAGTTTTGTTCAGAAGTAGAATAGTAAACTTTTGTTTATTTTGTTTTTGTCACAAAAAATTTAATCGTAGACTTTTAATTTAAATAAGTTATATGTAACACCTAAACTTTTCACACGATTACATGTGTCCATTTTAGGTCCCAGATTAAACTTTTTCATAAATTATGTTCGGAAGCGTGAAGTTAACATTTCATGGGTTAAACACACTTAATTTCAAATCATTTACATTTATGATTAATAAAAACTAGTGTGTTTAAGTTTAATACCACCACAGACTTTACTTAACGTTTGAGTCTGCTTCAATACATGCCCGATATGATCGCCCGATGCATATCTATCTTTAACATGTGTAACATCACATATAAGGTCACAATTAGTTCATATGAACTAAGTAAGTAACCGTTCCCAAAGTTCCCAAAACTCATTTAAACACATCCACATACATATCATATGGATGTTTATCATGTTTAGATAATAATATATATCATATTCAAACATCAACTTGCACACAACACACATTGTGCATTTATTTCCCTTAATGGGACATTTTCACAAATATGATTATATTATTTAATCCAACTTTATCACCAGCACCTCTGGCTAAATTAAAACACCATATATATAAATATATAATTATTGGCTCAACCAATTACCCACACACCTGTGGTTTCAACAATTTAGTTTCCGGATTAATCGGTTATCAACACATTTGTGGTATCATACATATAATAAAATCTCTCACAAGGTAATAATATCATATTACCAATCATCAACTATTGCTCACAATAGTTTAATCAAAATTACACTATGGTGTTCACATTCCTATGCTTCCACCATAGCTATTTGTCAGCACCTCTGACTATTCACACATTTATGATATCATAATTAATTAGAGACTTAAGATGTTCACCCACCGGTCTTTCCATCTAAGACAATTTCCAGCACCTCTGGCTATCCACCATTGTGGAGTCATACATATAGTAAGTCTTAAGATGTTTACCCACCGGTACTTCCATCTAAGACAATTGCTAGCACCTCTAGCTATCCACCATTGTGGAGTCATAAATAATTCAAGTCTTAAGATGTTCACCCACCGGTACTTCCATCTAAGACAATTGCCAGCACCTCTGGCTATCCACCATTGTGGACTCAAAATATTAAGTCTAAGATGTTCACCCACCGGTACTTCCATCTAGACAATTGCCAGCACTTCTGGCTATCCACCATTGTGGAGTCAAAATATCAAGTCTAAAATGTTCACCCACCGGTACTTCCATCTAGACAATTGCCAGCACCTCTGGCTATCCACCATTATGGAGTCATAAATATTTCAATTCCCGGATTAACCGGTTAGCCACACATTTGTGATTCAACAATTTAGTTCCCGGATTAACCGGTTAGCCACGCACATTTGTGGTTCAATTAAATCAATTTCACTGGCTCATCCGGCTAAATTTTAATGCATTTATACTATGCATACCACACAAGCATAACATTTGTTTTGAAACTAATAACGCCTTCTCATAGGTCTTTTAATTCCATTAGTTTCATTAATCAAGTTATGGACCTTCATTCTATAAACAGCAAATCATATTTTAATCACCGATTCATCCGGTTATTCTAATGCAAATATATTGCATATACGTTTCCCATTTGACACTTAACAAACACAAACTATAGGATTTCTCATCCCATAGTTTCAATCACACATTTAACATCATTCACATATTTCAAGCACGTAATTAGACTCTTTCTACTACTTATATGTAACAGTAAGTTACCTGGTTCAAACGGTTGTTCACTTCCTACAACCTCTTTTCCACTTATAGTTGTCCCTTGACTTTCATCACCAATACCTAGTTGCATATGCACACATATACAACTATATTCAATACATATAACACATACAATCAAGTTCAATTCACTTGACTAGTTTGACTTTCTCAAAGTCAACTTATCATATAATTGACTCTATCTTACTATTCTTAGTAAGTTTTAGTCAATTATTATAATTAATCATATCCCATGCCTTCCTTAGGCATTTCATCAAATAATTGATGTTTATTATATTAGTTATGATCTCAATTACTTCTTTTAATCAAAATTCATTTATGATCATAACTGTTAATAATTTTTAACATCAATTCATCAAAATCATTATTTAGCCCATGGATCATAATCCATATTTCATTTAAAATCATATTCTACCCATCCTACAAGTTATCACATCATGATATGGGTTTCATAACAACCGGACACTATACCGGCTTCAAAACGAAAATTTCACCATCAAAACAACAAGTTCTTCATTTCTAACAATTCCTAGTTATCAACTAGGCAATAATCAATACCCATAATCATAATAATACATTCAAAACTAGATTTAATCCACACAATATTAAACTAGCAGGATAAAATGAATCGTTACCCAATCGAACAAATGTTCAGTCGCAAAACAACGATCAGATGTTGCAGATACGTTCTACGGTACGATCCGTAGGCTTAAACGGCTTCAAATCTGAGTTTGGCAGCCCCAATTTCGTATATGGTTGAAGAAAATTCGAAAGAAAGAGTTTTTAGAACTCTTCTGTCAAATCTGATATTTCATTATGAGTTTTCAAACCGCCATAGTCGTCGCGTACCGCGAAGAGGAGCCTAGAAGGGCTTCGCATACAACGAAGAAATCCGGAGAAATCAGATATTTTGGGTTCATCGCGTACCGCGAAGGAACCTCAGAACCACCTTCGCGTACCACGAAGAGTCCCAAAACATAATATCTTTGTAATTTTCTTCGTTTTGCGATTCCGGACAATCCGTAACTCCGTTTCGCACACGGTTTTCTCCCATGTTTATGATTTTTCGCATATTTCCAATTTACAATAATCACAATCGTTCAATTAACGATTATTCCAAATACATTTAATTATTGAAAACCGGTTGTTACAAATCTCCCATCCCTACAAAGGTCTCGTCCCCGAAACCGTTTATACCTTAAAAGAAAGGATAAAATTTCTTTTTTCTCAAATGTTTGACCTTTCGGTCTAATATAGCTACCGGCTTTTCCACCGAGTTTAACTTGTCATCAATTTCCAAGTCTTCTAGTGGCACATAAGCCAATTCATCCGCCAAACATTTTCTCAGATATGACACATGAAAAGTGTCATGTATGCCATTCAATTCCTCCGGTAGCTCAAGACGATAAGAAACTTCGCCAATTCGAGCTATAATCTTGAATGGTCTAATGAAAAACGGCTTAACTTCCCTTGCTTTCTAAAGCATATAACATTTCCATGTAGAGAGCTTTAACAATACAAAACCTCCCACCTGGTACCCAATAGTCCTCCTATGCTTATCATCATAGGAATTCTAACATTCTTGTACCGCTTTCAAATGAACTAGAATCTAATCTATTCGTTCATTCGTTACTTTAACTTACCTTTTTATTTGCCAGTTCTCATTACCCAATTTCTCCCCAACACACAGGAGTACGACATTTCCTCCCATACAACATTTCATATGGAGGCATTCCAATACTGGAATGATAACTGTTATGGTATGAGAAATCGGCTAAAGGTAAATAATCATCCCAACTACCCCCACAACCTATTATACACGCTCGTAACATATCCTCCAACGTTTGAATGGACGTTACATTTTGACCATCAATCTGAATATGATACGCCGTGCTTATCAACAATCCTAATTCTTTCTGGAAATTTCTCCAGAAATGAGAAGTATATCGAGTGTCTCGATTAAAATTAATCGTCATTGGCACACCATGCCTAGACACCACTTCTCTAACATATATTTCAAACATAATTGAACATTTATCCTTACATAAATGTAATCATTATACATGATTATACACAATCAATCTACAATTTATTATTTGGTTTGACTTTTTCATTCAAATCAAATCATACACTCAAGTGTATTTCTACATACATCTTACCTCTCTTTTGAATATTCACATAAATATTCATCTCATCATATGTATGAATACAATTTATACATATTATAAATATCCTATTTCTTTACAAATAGGCATAACTTTGACTTTTTAAAGTCAAACCTCATGTATAATGTATTTAACACACCACCACAACCGAATGACTTATCATTCACGTTACTCATTTATTCCATAACCGAATGACTTCACATTCGCGTTATTCATTGTCTCATGAGAGTTGTTAATCACACATAATGATAATTACTACATATATTTACATAATTACCCTTTGACTTTATTCTACTCAAACAACATACATAACCTACCACTTTTCTTAAAATCTTATTCATTTGTACAGATAGACATTCTTATCTATCATTCATGCTTAACCATTATCAATTAACATAACACATATGTGCACAGAAGTAGGGCTGTAATCGAGTCGAGTTGAGCCAGGCCTGGCTCCAGCTCGGCTTCGTGAATTTTCGAGCCGAGCCAAAATTTCTGGCTCGAGCTCGGCTCGTAAAAAACATCGAGCCACGAGCCAGCTCGTTTTTTTCCTCCACTTTATATTATATATATATATATATATATTCTAATATATTAAATCTAATGTATATAAAATCCAATATATATGTTATATATAATTATATATAAAATCTTATATATACATATACATTATACATGCATACATACATACATATATTTATATAAATATGTGTATAAATATTGTATATATATTATGTATAATATATATGTATGTATGTAATATAATATATATGTGTGTATATAATTTAATATATATATATTAAAAATCTTATATATTGTACATAATATATAATTATATATAAAATCTTATATATACATATATATTATACATGTATATATATACATATATATTAAAAATCGAGCCGAGCCATGAGCCGAGCTCGAGCCGAGCCAACCCTGGCTCCAGTTCGGCTCGTTTTTAACGAGCTTTTTTCGAGCCGAGCCTTTTTCGAGCCGAGTTTTTTCGAGCTTTTTTCAAGCGAGCCGCAAGCTTTTTGAACAACCCTACACCGAAGGAAAGTTTTCGTTACTTTGAAAAATAAAGACACTAGTTGAATAAAGGGTGGCAATAGTTTGAATACAGGGTCTTAATCTAGTATGTTAACTTCTGTTGTAAGAGGTTTTAAATTATGTATCTTTTACAATAAACATATGTTTTTTGATTCAAATTTTCTCTAAAATAATAGTTGTTAAATTACCTCTCAGTCAAGTGATACTTCATTTAGGGGTTAAAAAAATGAAGTCACTTTCTTTGAATGACAATAATTGATTGACCGACACGCTCTCAAAGAGAAGCTCGTAAATTAGCCGCACCACCTATATCTCATTAATTCAAGAAAAAACTCATAAGTAAAAAAAATCCTTTACTCATCAAGAACTAATTGCTTACAGAGAAAACCAAATTTAAAACACATCAAAACAAAAAGTCAAAAGTGTATTACTAAGCTAAAAACCTTTAGCAATGTCACTTTCATAATCCTAAACCTGAACAATAGATGTCAAATCTAACTATAAGATTGCGTATAGTGGGACATGAGCAGCTGGGTGGCGAGGTGTCACCCCGGGTGGTACGCAACACCCCATTACAGGGGCGACGTGATGGGCCAAACGTGAGCCTGGTCATGAGGCTTCACAACGTGTATATGAGAGGAGAGAAAGAGGATGATGAATGAGACGTGAATGAGTTGTGTTTATATGAATAGAGAGCGATAAAAATAGTTGTTATGTGAGATATATGTAAAATAATAAGAATACGATGAATTAAATATTTGTAAAAGGGTAAAGGACAGGATATATGGGTCTACACTCTACACCTTGTCACTTTGGGGGTTGTTTGTGGAAACTCTTTTTTTAAAAGAGGATTGCAAAAGAGGTTTGGTCCACCTTTAAGTTCTCTTTTGCAAGTGAACAAGAGGTCTGCAAGACTGCCACAAAAACCACCTTTGTGTCCTTCTGCAAAACCGCATCTTGAGTCTCCGCTGGATCTTTGTAGTATAAATTTATCACATCCCATGTTGCAATAATAACCTACTCTCTTCATATCTCTCTTTGATTTCAACATAGTACAACATTCAACGGCTAAATCGTCAAACCCTAGTATACAATTCCAGTCTCAATCAATCTTTGTTATCGTTCTCTCTTGGGCGCTGATCTTCAATTTGTAAGTTATAAGTTTCGTAGGTTTCAATGCATCTTTGCCTAGTAAGTGTTCGATTAAAATCCCCAATGAAAGTGTTATATCGGTTTCCTTTGAGATTTGATAGTTTTATAGTTTTTGCTTTGTTTTTAGGAACTTCATATGATTAATTAGGCTTTTGGATGTTTGTAGTTGCTATGATATGTTCTTCTTTTGCGTACATGAGTTGTGTGCATACACCTGCAAGATTGATTGTCGTGATTTTGTTAACATTTTAGTAGTGATTTTTTATTGTTGTGCATACACTTGCAAGATTGAATTCATGGTATTTGTCGGAACCATCTTTTCATTGTATATCACGGAATAGTTGATTTTAAACATATTTGTGTTTGGTTGTTTGCATATATATGGTATGCATGTCCTAAAATGCTCTTATAAAGGACTATTTGATGCAAATAAACATTGGATTTGATATGACACGTTGTAAGATGTTTTATGCATTTGGGTGAGCTTTGAGGTTTGACCCATTCAATATGCTTCCACTTTGTTTTATATTTTTTTTGACAATCAACCCATGCTAGATTTTTGACCCGTTTAATGAATTTTTAGAAAAAGATCATAAGATAAAGTAGTTGGTAGTTAAAGTTGTAAGGAGAAGAAAGACAAAAGGTAACAAAGAAAGAATATAGAGATAAGTATCGGGATGTAGGAGCATTCACGTCCTCTTCTCTATCTAAATTTCAATCTCTAAAATTTAGAGATTTTGGGCTATTTTCATTCTCCATATGAAAACTGTCTTCATCTCTATTTCTAAAATTTGGAGTTTTTTTTGGATAGGGACTTTCTAAACATAAAGATTACTATTCAAAATCTATATGTATTTTTTTGTGAATGTATACGTGAGAGAGAAAAACAATAAAATAAATGTTTGTGAGTGACATAGTGTGATAAATATATTGATATAGATATAGATAATAAAATAAATATTTGCAATGATGATTTTTGATTAAATTATATTGATATAGGTAATATTTTTAGTGTATTTTTACAGACACGTCTCTCTTTATATCTTCAAGGCCTTACCCAAACAGAAGAAAAGAAAAAGAAGCAGCAAGATCAAATCTTATTAATGGACTCTGTTTCAGATAATCCGGTGATCGTACTGAACATTGCTGAAGAGCTGCCTCCAATGTCTCAAAATGAGACATCCTTGATGAGCAAGTTTTACCGATTTCCGGTCATAGCAGCAATTATGTTTCTTAAATGCATATGGACTAAATATTTCTGGCCAGGAATGTTAGGGGAAGAAGGTTTAGTGCCACCGGGATCCAATCCAGATAATCCGCTGGTGATACTGAACATGAATGGCGAACAGCTGCCTGCTCAAACCAATAATCAGACGTCCTTTGTCACCAATGTTCACCAATTTCTGGTTCGAACAACTGAGTTACTTTGTCGCCTGTGGACTCACTATTTCCCGCGAGGAACGTTGGGGGAAGAAGGCATAATGATACCGGGATCCGCCTTTAATTTTGTTATTATTGGCTTATTTAGTTTCACAGCCATCAAATCCCAAGGGGAATCTAGATTTCCATTTCATTCGAACCCTCAGACAATTACGCTTGCTATTAACAGTCTGATCATGTATGGTTTGGCTTCTGAAGTTGAAAATGTCATTTCTGCTGCACGTCCCGGTCCCAATTCTGTTTATGTTCTCATTGCTTGCCTTGGAAAGAAATTGTGTTTGTACGTTTTGATGGGTGCTATGGTATCTTTGTTCATTCTTTGATATTGAATCTTTTTGGTAGAATTTCATTATGGATATATTTTGCTGCCATCGAGCCTCATATACTATGATACGAAATAAGTAACCCGCGTCACCAATAGTGTTGGAAATTGTTAATTTCATGCATTAAAGTGGGAACCATATCTTGTTTAGTTGACCCACACCTCATCTGTTATTCAGTTAGCCCGCACCTCCATTACTCCGTTAATTCAGCCGTAGAAGTAGTATGCATGTGTTTGGTTTAATTTAAATGTTGTACTTTTGTCATTTTAAAATATGAATAAAGAAAATTGTGGTAAGATCTCTGTTCTTATCTCTATTTCTTGGAGGCTAACCTGCTCAAAAGGTGTCTATTATCCCAAAATTTAGGCTGTTTAATAAATTTGTATGGACTGTGCCTCGTGAAGTGATTTGTGAGGACACAACAGGGTAACAGCTAGCTAGTAGTCATTTTACTATCATGCATTTGATTTGATGTTTTATGTGACTTCATTACATGTTTTGTGGTGTATTGGGATGCCAGGATTAGGATGGTATGTTGCTTTTTTGTTGTGGTTATCGATACAAATAAACCCAATCATGCTAACCACAACATGAAATTGATTTTCAAGACTGCCATGTTTACTTCTTCCCATAATGGTTTATACCATCATTTGCTCCCTTGAAAAGGATGAGTTCTTTGTGAATTTTAATGGATTTTTGATATCTTTTTTGCACAAAGTTATTTCCAATCATTTTCTTAATATGGCATCCTATGATGACAAGCATGTATTCACCAACAATGCCATGCCTATTTTTCTTGTTGCCACCATTGCTCTAGTTATTCTGAAACTAGGAGGAGAATCATTCAGATTAATTTCATATGATAAGTTTGATATCACTACCCTCATTCTTGTTGAACATGAATACTTATATGATAAGTATGAACTTTTGTAACCTCCAGTTACATTTCACATGACACATTTATCATTGAACACACTCGATCACAATTGCTAAACAAGGTGCATTGTATGGAGTTCTTACTGAGATGATTGCACTCCATCTTTTTTGTTTTGTTTTGTTTTGTTTATGTGGTTTACTGGTTTGCCGACTGAGAGCGCAAAAGCTGCTGACTTAGTGTAGTTGTGCTGAATTCGAATCATGCATTTTGTTTCTTGAGATGCTGACTAATTGTCTTTGGTCGAATTGAACTTTACCATTGCTGAAATTAAGATTGTACATATCTCTATACCACTTGAATATGCATGTTGCTCTGCACTTCTATCTTATGTGTTCCTTTTTGAGGCACATGCCTCAAAAATCAATTTTTGTACTTATTTTTGGTCTCAGTTTTATATGTATTCTTTTATGTTGTTGTTTCAGAAGTATGGTGTAGAGAAATCATAACCCCAAGACCTCAAGACTGGCATTATCAGTGTGCTTTTTCAAGGCTTGGCTTAATGAACATTTCTGCTGCAAATTTTCGTCCCACCTGCAACCATGCCATCACTGGTTGCTAGTGAAAGATGGATTTCAGGTATGCGTTAGTGGAGTTATAGTCAATTATGTTTAACTTTTGAATGTTTGATTTAAATCGTAACATATATGGTCTTTATGATTGTTACAACTGCACGCCCATTTGCGGTGCACGCACATATTGTACCTATGTGTGGGCCCTCAAGGGGCAAAAGTAAAATTAGACTAATTTTAATGTTATTTTACTTATTTTGTGAAAATAACGTTAAAAGTGTTGGGATGATCAACTTCAAACGATAACTTTGAGTCGGGGCCTTTTTCGGAACAACCTCTCTATCCCAACTGGGATAGGTTTAAGGTTTGTGTCCATCTTCCCCCCAGACCTTGCTAAATAGTGAGAATATACTGGGTAAGTTTGTTTGTTTGTTATGATTGTTACAACTGAATAATATCAATTATGGGCTTTTTATATAGTTGTTAATTGGCTTTAATTTATAACTCTTATAGTTACTTTCGTGGTTCGGGTCAGGATGAGTGCGGGTTTTAACGGGTTTTATGCAAAATCAATTTGGGTCAAAATGGATTGTTTTTTAAAAACATCAATTTGGTTTAAGTCAACATGTTTTGGAACTAAACAATTAATCAATTAGGATATTTTTTAATGATTTTCTCATAAAATATGCTATTTATCATTCTTAAAAGTTTGAATCCATTGCATTCATATAGTTTTTAGGTTACCCTTCTTGACCCGTATTGTGTTAAAGTATTAGCCAACTCAACCCATTTCATGTTATTATGTTACCCATTTCAACCCATTACACAATAATTCTTCACCCAAATCAACCCATTTCTTTGATTTGTGTGAAGATTTCCATCTCTAGGTGTACAAAGTAATCACACACATTGAAACGTTTGTGTAATGTGACTTGGACCCAATTTACAAAAGATAACAACAAAGCCCTACAAAACATGTGTCTGAGTTTATTCTACAACTCCACTCTCTCTGATCCCTCGAATTCATCTGCAGCCCGCTTAACTCTCTTTGGTTCTTCACAGACGCCACCATCATTTCCAGTTCTCTGCGGTTATTCGCCACTTTGTTCTGTTCGTTATTGCTATAAATATAATCATCGATTTCATTTCAATTCATTCCGGTTCAAAGCTGTTACCACAGTCAGTTCTTTTGGTTTTGATTTCTGTCTTGTTCGTCTCTGCTTTCACAAGGCCTGTTCTTTTAAGTTCAGACCTTTTTTTTTCTCAAACTCATATTTTGTTTGCTTAAAAGAGTCAATTTCTGCAATCTTAATGGTAATGTGAGAAATCTTTATATTGATTGATTACAACAATTTTTTTCTTGGTGTCAAGATTTTTATGATTTTTATGCTGGTGACAGGTTTAATATCAAGTCCCAACTTGAGCACCTACAAGCCAGTGATGTTCCACTTGCAGACATGAACATATTGTAAGTTTTTTGTCTTTTGTTCAAATATTTATAAGATATGCACTTCAAAATCAACTGTGACACCATCGGTAAATGGAATCCATTCAAACAACCATCATGACCCTTCTCAAAATCCCCTCTCAAATCAAATCCATATCTCAGGCCAAGCAAATCCATGCTCAAATTGCCAAAAGTTTTCCAATATTCACCTCCGATCTCCTCTCAATTTACACAAAATTCAACCTCTTACCGGAATCTATCACTCTCTTCAACACACTTCCCTCTCCTTCCATTCATGCTTGGAAATCCGTCATCAAATGTTACTCATCCAATGCATATTTCTTTGAATCATTGAAATGCTTTGTCAAAATGCGTGGCATTGGGATACACCCAGATCATAATGTGTTCCCTTCGGTGTTAAAAGCTTGTACCCATTTGATGTATTTCAAGTTTGGGGAATCTGTTCATGCTTCGGTTATCCGGTTCGGATTGGAATTTGACATTTTTACAGGAAATGCGTTGCTGAGTATGTACTCTTCGCTGCAGAGGTTTAGTGCTCTACAGGTGTTTGATGAAAGTCATGAGAGAATGACTGCCAATCAAAGCGATAGTCTTTTACATCATCATAATATTAACAATTATAAATTATGGCCTGAAGTTGGTCAAAACTGTCAAAATCCGAGCTTTCTGAATCAATCAAGTAATCGAGGCCTAGGAAATTTGCGGATGCAAAGTGTGAGAAAAGTTTTTGAAAAAATGCCAGAGCAAGATGTTGTTTCTTATAACACACTCATTATGGGATATGCTCAAAACGCCATGTCCAATGAAGCTATGATGATGATTAGGGAGATGGGCGATGCTAAATTGAAGCCTGACGCATATACTTTATCAAGTGTTCTTCCCATTGTTGCAAAATATATGGATGCTTGGAAAGGAAAAGAGATCCATGGGTATGGAATTAGGCACGGTTTTGAAAGAAATAGATTCATTACAAGCGGTTTGACTGACATGTATGCAAACTGCAAAATGTTGGAAGATTCATTTCAGTTATTTTGTTCACTACCTGACAAAGATTGTGTTTCATGGTGCTCTATGATTGCAGCATGTGTACAGAATGGTTTATTTGATGAGGGCTTAATATTGTTTAGGCAGATGTTAAGTGCAAATATAAAACCCACCCCAGTTTCATGTTCCTCCATTATTCCTGCATGTGCACACTTAACCACTTTACCATTAGGTCAACAGCTTCACGGGTACATAATTAGGCATCATTTTGATGATAATTTGTTTATATCCAGCTCGCTTGTTAGCATGTATGCTAAATGTGGTAACATTAAACTTGCAAAATGTGTTTTTGATGGTATGAAACAGCATGATTTGGTGTCATGGACTGCCATGATTATGGGATGTGCTTCACATGGTTATGCGCATGATGCTATCTTTTTATTCAAGGAAATGGAGATGGAAGGTTTCATACCAAATTCTGTGGCTTTTGTGGCTGTTTTGACTGCTTGTAGTCATGCTGGATTGGTCAATGAAGGTTTGACTTTTTTTAACAGAATGGTCAGACATTATGACATAACTCCTGATTTTGAGCATTATGCTTGTGTGGCGGATCTTTTGGGCCGGGATGGGAAGTTGGAGGATGCTTTCGGGCTCATATGCAGCATGCCCGAAAATAAAACTGCTGGTGTATGGTTACCATTGCTAGCCGCCTGTAGGGTCCACAAGAATGTTGAATTGGCTGAGAAGGTTGTTTTGCAGATGAGTAAATTTGATGGTGATAATGTTGGTGCATATGTTTTGTTATCAAACACTTATTCTTCTGTTGGAAAATATAAAGATGCAGCAAATGTGAGACAAATGTTAAGTAAGAAGATGAATAAAAAGGAACCTGCTTGTAGCTGGATCAGAATTGGGGAAAAAGTTCATGCCTTTGTTACTGGAGATGAGTCTCACTCGAGCTATGACTGTATAATTAATGCATTAAATATTCTTTTCAGACAAATAAAAAAAGAAGCATATGTCACGGGTCATTAGTGCATTGGATTTGCTTATCCAAATTTCATTATCTTTTTTTTTGAACAACGAAGGTCTCAATCGGCAATGTCACCAAGGTCTAGTTACCTAGACCTTCCATGAGCCACCACTACCACCACAGGAGGAAACCCCACTGGGAAAACCCCCTGACACCCCTCAGACCTTTTTTTCGATGAGGTAGAGTTTGAAGCCAATACCTCCCATTTGGAAGAATTACGGTGTGCCTTTGAGGCACTGCCTCATTGGGCCAAATTTCATTATCTGATCATTTGTGATTGAAATAAGTCGTTTAAAGTCGCTTATTCTAAACTGTTTATTTCAGTAAGGCAATAAGCAATTTTAATATGCAAAACCAAATACCATCTTAGGTATCAACCAATTACCACATAGACATTTAGTTAGTTATAAGAGAGAGATAATGAAGTGATTCCAACAAGCTTGATCATTTCAAGAACCTGAAGTGTTCATGTTGAGATTGTAAGCTTCATAAGGTAGCATATTCCATCTGTTTGGAAACAAAAGATACACTTTTGATTTTTGACTTTTGAAGTTGAATTACAAGAATTAGTGTTCTTATTTCCAACTTGATTGGGTTGTGATGCAAGTTTATAGCAAGTCTTTCTAATTTGTATTCTTTCGTTTATTCTAAAGTTCATAGTAGTTATCAAAGTAATCTTAACATACAAAGAATGTATTTTTATATGTGTTTTTGACTTTTTTCTATCAATTTTTAAAAGCAGAATAACATATTTTTAAAACCTTCACAAATTAATTTTAGCCCCAATTGCATAACAAAATTGCTTGTGAATTTTATTTAATACTAGTCTATGAAGCGACATACAATTTGGAAGTGATTGAATGCGGAAAATTTTCTAGGCGTACAATTTGGTCTTGTTTCCTAAAGAAGCTTATTTTTTAGCTTGAGCTGTGCTCAAGCTAGCTTATAGAGGTGGGCAAAAAAGCCGGAACTGGAAATGACAACCCGAACCGGAGCCGGTTGTACCAAAACCGATGGGTACAGGTGGTTTCGGATTCTTAGAAAAATTGAAACCGGAACCGAAACTGGAAAAAATGGAACTTGTTCCACCTTTACCCGGCCAAACCCAAACTGGAACCGGCCAAAAGCAGGTTGGAACGGGTTAAAAACCAGAAACAGAACCTTTTGTTGCTTTGTTGACCGGAATTGGTTTGCCTACCTCAAGTTTATACTCAAATCATTTACCGATAAATGAAAGCTTTGATCGGTGTACATACAACAACAACAATAAGCGTACCCAGTAAAAATCCCACTTAAAGTGGGGTCTGGGAGGGGAAAGATAAAGACACACCTTACCCCTATCTACAAGTAGAATAGAGAGGCTGTTTCGATAGAGTCCCCTGGCTCAGAAAACCCGAAAATTTTTTTTTTTTGAAAACATGTAACGAAAAGTAGGAGCGTAAAGCATACAGATAAAGCACTAACGTTTTAAACTTAAACAGATAAGCAGGTAAGCAGTTAAGCACTAACCGCATATGTCATCGAGCCAGACTAAAACAAACCAACAGAGAAACCAAACCCAAAACCCATTATGACATTAAAGCAAATCAAACAAAAACAAGCATGAAGTATCATACACAAACAAACATACACCCATCCCGCAAGCATGCGTATAACACATATAATCTCCTATCCAATAACCCATTATGACATTTAAGCAATCAAACAAAAACAAGCATGCAGTATCATACACAAACATACCCCCATCCCGCAAGCATGCATATAACACATATAATCTCCTATCTTAAATCCCAAAAACAACAAAGATTTAACCCACAACCCCAACCCGCAAGCATGCATATAACACATATAGACTCATATCATATATCCCAAAACTAGCAAAGAAATAACAATTTGGGTCATATATCATATCGGTGTACATATGCTTGGTAAAATGGGTGGTTCAGATTGGGTAACGGGTCAGAATGAGTTCGGGTTAGGATGTGTGCGGGTTACACGGGTTTTATGCAAAATCAATTTGGGTCAAAATGGATTATTTTTTAAAGACATCAATTTGGTTTAATCAACATGTGTTACAAATAATCAATTAGATAGTTTTTAGTGATTTTCTTATCAAATATGCTATTAATCAATTTTAAAAGATTGAATCCATTGCATTCACATAGTTTTTAGGTTACCTATCTTGACCCGTATTGTGTTAAAATGCTATCCAACTCAATCCATTTCATGATATTAAGTTACCCATTTTAACGTATTATATAATAATTGTTTACCAAAATCAACCTATTTCTTTTGATTTGGGAGAAAATTGTCATCTCTAAGTGTACAAAGTAATTATTATAAACATACATTTAAAACATACATCTCTAGTGCTTAATCGTTTACTGGCCCAACGTCCTTTTTATTTTGTTTCTTCTTATTCTCATATGGACCACCTTTTTGTGTTTTATCTTTTTATCTTTTTTTCTTTTTTTCTTTTTTTTTTTATTTTGTTCGACACATTTTACCAAAATTCAGAATATTATTTTAAATAAATCAAGCGGCTTCGATCAAGAGCTACCAAAAAAAAGGTAAACCAAGAACACTATAAACCAAAATCTAAAATTTTCCTTTAGGAGTAATCCAATATATTTTTAACATTATTACACCATTGTTGTATAATACAGGACTTTGAGGTCACAAACATTTTAAAAGCTAGTTTTTAAATAATATTATTATATTTAATTATTATATATCGCTTATTAGTCCACGTTGTTAGTTAAATAATTATTATTTTAATTATTTAATTATTATATATTAATTAGGAATTATTATTATGTATGCGGCTTTTGTTTATTTTCACCGGCAACAATAATAATAATTAATTAATAATTATTATTATATAATATTAATACTAATTAAATATTACACTGTACATTTCAAAATGTGTGCTACAGATTATAAACTATACATTTTTAAATGTGTGCTACACTGATTCATGATTATTATTTTTTTTATACTTTTCAAGTTGGTTAATACTTCCTTACAAATGTGTCTTATATTATTCACCTATTATTTTAAAATGAGTTACATCTTTGATCAATCATCTATTTTCTGTTTTACTAATTTATTAAATACTTAATGTTTGATTTCTTCACATCGTAATCTGTTTTTGTAACTTCGTTCAATGATTAAAACTGAGTTAATGTAATAATGTTTTTTTTAATTAACGTTTTGTTTTCCTAAATAACCATTTCGGCTATAAGTCTATGTTTCGATTTAAGTTAACATTTATTAAAACCTGACCCGTCTAGTTAATTGTGGTCTTTCAAGCTTAATATTATAGTTATACGATTTATATAAATTCGATTTCATGTTTCCAATGCTCATTTTTACAAAGGTAAACATTTATGTCCGAACTTTATTATCAATTGGTTTGATTAACGTTGCGAAGCGCAAGTATAACCCTCCTTATACACATTGAAACATTTGTGTAATGTGACTTGGAACCAATTTACAAAGAGACTTGTTATTAACTCCCCTACTTTTTTTAATTCAACATCCTCAACCGACCCTGTACGTTTCGTATAAATCTATACACGATGTATAGCCGGTGAATAAGCATATTTTTCTAGCATAGGACCTATATGCCTCCTATTCCGTATTTACAAAAGATAACAACAAAGCCCTATAAAACATGCGTGTAAGAGTTTATTCCACGACTGCATTCTCTCTGATCCCTCGAATTCATCTGCAGCCCGCTACACTCTCTTTGGTTCTTCGAAGACGCCACCTTCATTTCCAGTTCTCTGCGGTTATTCGCTACGCTGTTCTGTTCGTCGTTGCTATAAATATAATCATCGGTTTCATGTTGATTCATTCCGGTTCAAAGCTGTTACCACAGTCATTTCTTCTGGTTTTCATATTTATCTTGTTCGCCTCTGCTTTCACAAGGTCTGTTCTTCTTTTAAGTTCATATTTTGTTTGCTTAAAGGAGTCATTTCTGCAATCTTATTGATAATGTGATAAATATTTATATCGATCAATAGTCATAGCTTTAATTATCAGAAACAACATCAAGCAGTCAATTGGGTATTTTGTGTTTTGTGGTTTGTTTGTGGGTTTCCTGAAATCTTGAATTTTGTTGTCATTAATCTTGATGAAATCAATGTGTTATACTGGTGTAGTGTGAATATAGATCTTAGCTCAATTGGGCGTTTTCTGGTTTGTCGTTTTGTATGCTGGTTTCTTGAAATCTTGATATCTTTAATCTGGTAAATCAATTGGATTTTTATTTAAAAAGTCTCAATTTGTTGCTCTTTTTGCTTTTATCTTCATTATTGTGCAAATTTGTAATAAGAAAACTTTTGGCAATAGCATTAGTATTGCAGATCAAGTAAGAAACCTTGAAAACTACCAGCAGATCATTTTTGTTTTCTATTCATGCTTTCTTGTGGAAATCATGAACCACCATTTTTGTTTTGACATACTTTCTTGAGTCTTCTGTTACCAACAATTACATATATTTATTTGAATTTTGATGCAATTTAAAAAGTTACAATTATTACAGGAAATGGCCCAACTTAGTTCAACCTGCAAATATTGAGTTGCTTGATTTTAGAAGATGTTCCGTATGATTTTGGGTTATGGAAAGAACCATCAATATGCTAGCAAGCACCCATATGAATTAGGGTTCAGACATAACCAAAGATACAGTTTGGTTAATGTGAAATTGAAATGGGTAAAAGATAGAGTACTAGATACTGTTGTAACAGGTGAAAGGGAGCTCAGAGCAGCCTGGGTAATCATGTCAATGATAGCAATTGATCCTGGCGGTTGCCTTCCCATCTACCGCCTCTCTGGCCGTCAGAGAGGCCCATTGGGCCTTCCCCAAGACCTCAAAGTTTCAACCTTTATAAGAAAATACCCAAATATTTTTGATGAATTTCATGTCCCTGATAGTGGTGGCACTCTTGTTCCATGGTTTAAATTGACCACAGATGCTATAACACTAAATCAAGAAGCCATTCATGTTTTTCAAGAAAATCAAAAAGATGTTCTTGAAAGGGTTTGTAAGCTTCTTATGCTCACTAGAGACATGATTCTTCCAATAGCAACAATAGATCAGTTAAAATGGGATTTGGGTTTGCCTTTTAATTATATTGACTCCTTCATCCCAAACTACAAAGATGTTTTCTCGTTAATTCGTCTTTCTGATGATCGTGTTGCTTTAAAGCTTCTATCATGGCCTAAAAAGCTTGCTGTTTCTCAACTAGAAACAAATGCAATTTTGCAACAAATGGAAAAAGAAGTTTTAACAGGCAGGTTAGGTTTTCGTGTTGGATTTCCAAGGGGATTTGGGTTGAAGAGGAAATCTATTGAGTGGTTGGATGAATGGCAAAGACTCCCATATACTTCACCATATGTTGATTCAAGTCATTTGGATCCACGAACAGACGTTTCTGAAAAAAGAATTGTGGGTGTGTTTCATGAGCTTTTGCATCTTACTATACAAAAGAAAACAGAGCGCCAAAATGTTAGCAATCTTAGAAAACCATTAAATCTTCCTCAAAAGTTCACTAAAGTTTTTGAACGTCATCCTGGTATTTTCTACATTTCCAAGAAGAACAACACGCAAACAGTTGTCCTTCGAGAAGCTTATGATGGTGGTCAACTTGTACATAGACACCCAGTTTCTGAAATCAGGAATAAGTTTGCAAGCTTGTTGAAGGAAGGGTTTTTGGGTAGGAGCCAAGGGTTATACAAGAAACAGGTTGCTGTGAATTCCGGTGGAAAAGATGAATTGTATCAAGTTTCTGAGGCTGAATCATGCGAAAATGGATTTGAATCAGAAGAGGAATCTGAGGATCATATGTTTTGAGAATACAAATATGATGAAACTACTCGTCTTTTTTGATTGTGTGAATGACCTTATGTTGTTTACTTGTAATGTTAGTTAATCTTGTAGTAGAGGTCTGGTTTTTTGGAACCGATTCCGGATCTCTTTTTGGCAGGGTAAAGGTAGAATTAGTTCTATTTCCAGTTTCTTTGAGATACTATAACCACCTACACCCATATGCATTCACGTGCACACACCAATTGCACATGCAACCCACTCACACATCCATATATAAAATTCACTTATAGAAGTCATTCACACACTTTAGTTTCTTAATTCACTCACATATCCCTTCATGCCCACACACAATTGACCTACACTCATGAGAAACCACTCAACAACCCTAGGTTTTTGTTTCAGCCCCGTTCATCATTCAGATCATCCTTTTTTACGCACACTCAACAACCCTAGGCTTTTGTTGACTGATGATTAGCTTAGGGAAACTCAAGTGTTGGCTGGCTTCTCCGTTTCTCTGTTTGACCTGCTGGTTCAATCAGGTTTTTAGAATGCTGCTATTTATGAAATTACTCAAGATGTGGATGGGAACTTCATGCTCATGTTTTCTCTAAATTTCAGCTTCAAATCTTGTGCATACCAACTGTTTGATGAAATGCAAAGTGACATTCATCAATGGGTATGAATTGTCACAATGGTATTCATCAATGGTTGTTTGTACAGTCGCAAATTAAAGGTCCGAGCACCTCTCAAAGTTGTTGAAAAGCTTTTTCATCGATTGGTTCGAGTGGTTGTATAGTTTTTTAACAGTTTCTTGTTGTTCTTCTTGTTGATGTGGGTTGTCTTATTGTTCAGTCATATACTAAGGTGACGATGTGGCTATGGTTCTTGTTGACAGTGTTGCTTCCTCTTCAGAGGTGGGTGTTCGTCCCGTGGATGGTGTTTGGCCATGCCCATTTAGGGGGTTTCATTGTTGTCTAGATGGGATGGCAGGGTCTAAGGGCTTTCCTTGGTTGATTGCACATGTAAAGCATTTGCGTTTGTCTTCGGATGATAGGAAAAAGGTTTTAAGGGAAGCAATTTCTACCGATCCGGATTTGTTTGCTTCCGTTGGTGAGGCGTTAAAGGCCTCCGGTTAGTGGTTGTGTGTGGTGTGCATGTGTTTACATGCCCTAAGTCGGGGTCATCATGAGATCTGATTGGCAATTTTCAAGCGAGCGGTATTTATAGTGGGGATTTTTAAACCACATACGGGGAGGGAGGTTGTTCCCTTAGGGGGTTTGGTTGTGGACGATGGACTTCTTGATCGTGTATTCTTACTTCCTATTACTACTGTCATGAGTATCCCTCCTAGTTGTCGCATGGCTTTTTCTCATGAGGATGGTTTTGCTGAGCTTGTACTATCGCTTCTTGCCCAACCATTAAATGAGCCCTTGAGTCTTGATAAGCCTTCCCCTAGCTTCGCTAACTCTACATGTTTTCGTAAATTGGCGGATGGTCATTTCACTATTGTGGTGGATGTTTTATGCTCATCAGGGGTTGCATCTTTTGGGAATGATACTTTGAAAGCCTTGGTGGCTAAGCATCCCACCCTACCCCCTCCGGTTATGCCTGATTTCTTATTATCTGAGCCTCATCTTGTTGTGGTTGCAGATAATGTGTTTAAATGCATTACATCTTCCCCCAAAGGGACTTCTTGTGGGCGAGACGGGTTGAGGGCTCAACATATATCGGATACATTTTGTGGAGAGGGTCTGATATTGCTGGCGAGTAGGGGTGTTCATTTTTGGATATCCGAAAATTTCGGATAGTGATTTTCAATATATGAATCCGAATCCGAAATCAGGAAAAAAAATAAAAAATTTAAAAATATATATTTCGGATATCTAAATATCCGAAAAATTTCCGAAAATTATCCAAAAAATATTCGGATATCCGAAAAATTATCCGAATATCTGAAAAAAACTATTTCGGATATCTGATATCCGAACTATTCGAAAACTTTCAAAATTGGTATCTGAATCCGAAGTTTCGGGGATATCCGATTTTTTCGGATATTTTGGATTCGGATATTTCGGATTCGGATACGGATTTTTTTGAACATCCCTACTGGCGAGTTGCTTAAGGCTATTTCTGCAATGGTCAATTTGTGTTTGGCAGGCAGGTGCCTTAAGGCCTGGTGGAGTTTTTGTGTCTGCTCCTCTCACGCCATTGCTTAAACCGGACAATGAGATTAGACCTTTTGCTGTGGGTATGATTTGGAGAAGAATGGTATCTAAAGCGGCTATGAGGTGTGTCAGGAAGAAGATGGCTAAATACTTTGGTGACTTTCAATTTGGGGTGGGAGTTCATAGTGGGGCGAAGGCTGTGCTTCATAGCGCAGACATATTTTTAAATAAGTTTCACTCTGATGGGTCGTTAGCTATGCTTACCGTTGATTTCTCTAATGCCTTCAACCTGGTTTCTAGGACTTCCCTCCTTCATGAGGTTTGGACTCGTTGCCCATCAATTTCTTTATAGGTGGATTTCTTGTATGGGCAGTCGACTAGATTATATGTGGGCAATGACCACATTTGGTCCACCGCTAGGGTTTAGTAGTCCCCTGCTTTTTGCCTTAGTTTTGCATCCACTCGTTGTGGGTTGTGCGCTTCCCTTCCATGCTTGGTACTTAGATGATGGTACAATTATTGGAGACGCTAAAGAGGTAGCTAAAACCTTGGATATTATTAGGGCCGAGAAGCCTAGTTTGGGCCTTGAACTTTACATCAAGAAAACATAAGTATTCTGGCCATCGTGTAATGGGGTGAAGGCACAGGATGGAAGACCGATGGTGGGAGTAAAACTCCTTCGGGGCGCGAATAGCCAAGATGTGGGGTTCATTAGTAGTTTGGCTATCAAAAGGGCATCTCGGGCTGTGGAGTTTATGAGTTGTCTCCCACATTTGCAAGACCCTCAAAGCGAGCTCCTTTTGCTTCGGTCTTGTATGGGAGTTGCAAAGCTTTTATTTGGTCTAAGAACATGCCAGCCAATGCATGCAGGGAAGCTGTTTCGGTTTTTGACAAGGGTCTCCGAGGAGCAATCGAAGATATTGTTGTTTGCGGAGGTCCTTTTTTTTGGAGATTTTCAGTGGAGGTTGCCGTCACTCTTGACCCGTTTTGGGGGGTTGGGTTTATGTTCGGCTGAGGATGTATCTACATATGCTTTTGTGGCCTCGAGGGCACAATCGTGGAGTATACAGGACCACATCCTTCGAGATTGTTGTATGGATGGGTTGGACTCTGATTATGGAGATAGGATGGATCGTTTGCGCATGTCCTGTCCCGATTTTGATCTCAGCGGTTTCACTAATAAGGATACCGCCCCTCCTAAAGCTCAACATGTCTTGGCGAGTGCCTTATTTAGTGGAATCATTCGGAATTTGGGAGTAAATTTCAATCTATCCCCTCGTCAAAAAGCAGTGTTGGAATGTCTCCAGGCCCTCATGCTTAGGATTTCCTGAGAGTCGTCCCTATTGACAAACTAGGGCAACATATGTCGGCTTTGGAATATCGGGCAATTCTGAATTACCGACTAATGATTTCTTTATTTCAAGCCAATGAGCCATGCCCAGTTTGTCACAAAGTGTGCTTGGATTCTTTTGGAGAGCATGCGGTAAATTGCAAGGAGTTACCGGGTTTTAAATACCGGCATCATTTGGTTAGAGATGTTCTGTGTGATGTTCTTAAACAAACAAACATTTCTGCTCAAAAGAAGGCTCCAGTGACCTTAACAGATCCACTCGAGGGGAGGTCTACTCTACGGCTGCGGATATTTTGGTGTTTGGATGGGAAGGGGAAACACTCGTGTGTGGACCTTACAGGAGTGTCCCCTCTTGTTGGGCTGAGGGATACTGGATTCATGGCGGGTAATGCTGTGCTAAAGGTGGAGTCAGGCAAAGTTGCTAAACACGAGAAAGCTTGCTTGGAGAACCAACATCTGTTTACTCCCTTTGCTTTTGATACATTTGGGTTCCTGGCCCCGGAGGCTGTGAATTTTCCGGACCGAGTTCTGAGGGTTATGCATAGTAACATCACGGCTCCTAGGACCCAAAAAATGTTTTTAGTAGGATTGGCTTTGCAATTCAAAAGGGGCTGCGGCGCCACTAGTTGTCCGCTTACCTGCCAGTTTATTGTAATTCTTCACTTTTGTTAATGAAGATTTTATGGTTCCATGGCAATAATAATAACAATTGTAAATCATACACCATCGTTAGTCAAAAATGTCAAAATCCAAGCTTTTGGAATCAAACGAGTAATCGAGACATAAGAAATTTGCAGATGCAAAGTGCGAGAAATTTTTTTGAAACAATGCCAAAGCAAGATGTTTCTAATAACACACTCATAATGGGATATGCACAAAACATGTACAATGAAGCTATGATAATGCTTAGGGAGATGGGCAATGCTAAAATGAAGCCTCATGCATATACTTTATCAAGTGTTCTTCCCATTGTTGCGGAATATATGGATTTCGGGAAAGGAAAAGAGATCCGTGGGTATGGAATTAGACGCGGGTTTGAAAGAAATGGATTCATTACAAGCGGTTTGACCAACGTATGCAAACTTCAAAATGGTGGAAGATTCATGTAAGTTATTTTGTTCACAACCTTAAAAAGATTGTGTTTCATGGTGCTCTATGATTGCAGCATGTGTACAAATTGGTTTCTTTGATCAGGGCATAAGATTGTTTAGGCAGATGTTAAGTGCAAATATTAAACCCGCCCCAGTTTCATGTTCCTCCATTATTTCTGCGTGTGCACACTTAACCACTTTATCATTAGGTCAACAACTTCATGGGTGCATAATTAGGCATCATTTTGATGATAAAATGTTTATATCAAGCTTGCTTGTTAACATGCGTGCTAAATGTGGTAACATTAAACTTGCAAAATGTGTTTTTGATGGTATGAAATAGCATGATCAGAATTGGGGAAAAAAGAAGATGAATAAAAAGGAAGATGCTTGCAGCTGGATCAGAATTGGGGAAAAAGTTCATGCCTTTGTTACTGGAGATGAATCTCACTCGAGTTATGCCTGTATAATTAATGCATTAAATATTCTTTTCGGACAAATCAAAAAAGAAGTATATGTCGCGGGTCATCAGTGCATTGGATTTGCTTATCCAGATTTCATTATCCGATCATTTGTGATTGAAATAAATCGTTTAAAGTTGCTTATTCTAAACTGTTTATTTCACTAAGGCAATAAGCAGTTTTAATACGCAAACCCAAACAGCATCTTAGGCATAAACCTATTATCACACAGACATTGAGTTACTTATAAGAGAGAGATAACGAAGTGTCGAAGTGATACCAACATGCTTAATCATTTCAAGAACATAAAGTGTTCATGTTGAGATTCTAAGCTTCATAAGGTGGCATATTCCATAAAGTGACACGGAAATTTATTGCAACGTAACTCAAGGGAGTTTGGTACAAGTGGAGAACAACCTTGAGCATTTAATGTGACAAGTGGTTTTCTGAAAAACTAAAAGTTAAATTTTATAAAGTAGTTGTATGCCTCGCTAAGTTGTATGATACTAAGCGTTGGTGAATCAAGAAAGTTCAAGTGAAAGTTAGACAACAAAGATGAGGATGTTAAGGTGGATGCGTGACCATACAAAGCTTGAATGGATAAAGAATGAAGTTTTCAATAGAAAGATTAGGAGTAGCATGCATTTCAAACTAGTTAAGGGAGAAAATTTGCACAACCATTTTAGGGGCTGTTTGGTAGGGTCTGAATGGATCTGAATCTGAATGGTTCAGATTCAGACCGTTTGTTTGGTGCAAAAAAACCACATCTGAACGGGGTAGAACCTCTGAATGGAAGTCTGAATGGTTCAGACATGAGATGAAGTCTGAATGGTTCAGACGTGAGAGGCAAAGGCTGGTATCGGACTATCGACATCGCATGACAGCCTCGACAGGCACCACCGGCCGCCGCCCGCACCATTGGCACCACTCTCATCTTCGCAGCCTTGTACAACATCATCGCCGGTCTTCTATTCAGCATTCCGATGCCGGTCCAACCGATGAAATCCATCGCATATGTTGCCATCTTAGAAGCTCCACTCCTCATGCTCTCCCAGTCGCAACTTGATTGGTTTCTGTGTATCATCAATTTGATCGGTTTCTGTGTATCATCAACAGGGATGATTTTTATTTATTTATTGTTTAAAGTAAAATGGATAGATGATGGTTGCATCATCAATAGGGATGTGAGTTCGGCGGTGATGACTGATGACGAGAAAACCTAGGCTTTTTACAAAAAAAAAAAGTTTTTTTTTCTTTTTCATTCAGACGTGCAACCAAACAGTCTTAACCAGTTCAACACTTAATGATTCAGACCCTCTTAACCATTCAGACCCTCTTAACCATTCAGACATCTTAATCATTCAGCACTTAATGATTCAGACCTAACCAAACGGCCCCTTAGCATCTATAACACCCATGTTTATAAAAAACATGATGTTTTTAGGCGAAATTGTGTTTTTTATTGATGTGTTACAATAATATAGTCAAACGTTAGATGTAATACTTATATCATGGTCATGAGACTCCTTAACTCATCACCTAAATACTAATAAACATTCACATCTCTTTGCTACTTCCCTTGGATAACGGAGAATAATTATAAACATCAATAGTACGATAATAATGATTTCAAAATCAACAAAGAAAAGATTTGTAATATTCAAAACTAAAACCCTTTATTACGAAGCAGAGTTAAAAACAACTGATGTCTTTTTTTTAGGAGAACAAAGTAATAAAAAATCAAATGCTTAAAAAAATAAATGAAAATTCAATATTTAAATTTAATTCATGGGACCATAAACTAGAATTCGTACATTATCTTCTCAGCCTTTTTCTTATTGGCCAATTCTGCTTTGATTGGTTGATCAAGATTCTTGTCAAACGACTGCATTAATTGACATGTTTGTCATAACCAATGATTCACACTCTTCATCTGCAATCAATCTCATCAATGCATTATCATAAATCAATGGCCGAAGCCTATTCTGATTTAATTGGTTGACAAAGATAACAATCAAAATAGACTGAAACAACCATAACCAACGCTTCACACAATCAGCAAATTCATCTGCAATCATAAATCAATGGCTGAAGCCGTGGTTTCTGCCGTCCTCCCTGTGCTCTTCGAGAATCTGACTTCTGCAGCTTTAAAAACCATTGCTCGCTATAAGGGAATCGATGCTGAGATCAAGAAATTGCACAGATTGTTGACCCTGATCCAAGACGTGCTTGCTGATGCTTCTCGGAAGGAGATAACCAGTCAGTCTGTGAAACGATGGCTGAATGATCTCCAACATCTTGCTTATGACATTGATGACATACTTGATGATCTGGCAACAGATGCAATGGAACGGGAGTTCACCCGTGACTCAGAAACCAGCAGCAGCAAGGTAAGAAAGCTAATTCCAAGTTGTTGCGTAAATTTCCCAAAGAGTACCAAGATGCTTGACAAGTTGGATTCTATTAATGCCAAATTACAAGAATTATTAAAAGAGAAAGCTGATCTTGGTTTGATTGTGATAGAGGAACCTAGGCCAAGAATTGAAAACAGACGATTTCAATCCTCTGTTTTTGATCCCTCTGCAATTGTTGGACGGCAAACTGAGAAAGAGGCATTGGTCCAACAGTTACTACAAGCGGATGGACCATCTCATCAAAAGTTTGGTGTTGTTCCCATATTTGGTATGGGCGGGGTCGGTAAAACTACTCTAGCCAGACTTTTGTATGACGATCAACGGGTCAAGGAACACTTTGAACTCAAAGGGTGGGTATGCATCTCGGATGACTTTGATATCTTTGGTAGAACCAAAGATATCTTAAAATCTGTGGGAGGTGAGTTAAAGAAGGATTTAGAAGATTTTAATAAACTTCAAGAAGCTCTTAGAGATTATGTAAGGGGGAAAAGATTTCTTTTGGTACTTGATGATGTATGGTTTGAACGTTACACAGATTGGCAAAACCTTGTCGCACCGTTGTGTACATCTGCTCCTAAAAGTAAAATCGTCATAACAACACGAAAGGATCAATTGCTCAGAAGGTTGGGTTATGATCCTCTAAACAAGCAGCTGGAGTGCCTGTCATATGATGACGCTTTGTCTTTGTTTGCTCTACATGCATTAGGCATAAAAAGTTTTGATTCACATTTGTCACTCAAACCACATGGTGAAGGTATTGTGAAAAAATGTGGTAGATTGCCTTTGGCCTTGATCACACTCGGGACATCATTGAGGACAAAAGAAGATGAAGGTTCATGGAAGGGAGTGTTAGAAAGAGATATGGAATTTACCGATTGAAGGTGAAATCCTCCCAGCCCTTAGACTAAGTTATCATGAAAGTTCTGCACCTTTGAAGCAAGTGTTTGCATACTGCTCCTTGTTCCCTAAGGACTTCCAGTTTGATAAGGAGGAACTCGTTTTAATATGGATGGCAGAAGGGTTTTTGCACCAGTCAACTCAAAGCTGTTCAACAAAAGAAAAGTTGGGTCATGAATACTTTGATGAATTGTTGTCAAGGTCATTTTTTCAATATGCACCTAGTAATGAATCATTGTTTGTGATGCATGACCTAATGAATGAGTTAGCAATAAATGTTGCTGGTGAGTTTTTTGTAAGGTTGGATATTAAGGGAAATAAGGACATTGAAGAGGAAATGTTGGAAAAGTACCACCATATGTCATTTGTTCGTGAAGAGTATGTACGTTATAAGAAGTTTGAGGCATATAAAAGAGCTAAAAGTTTAAGAACATTCTTGGCAACGTCTACTGGGGTGGTCGAAAGTTGGAAAGCATTCTACTTGTCAAACAAGATTGTGGTCGACTTACTTAGTGAATTACCATTGTTAAGGGTGTTATCTTTGAGTAAATTTAAAATAAGTGAGGTACCACAATCCATTGGTACTTTGAGACACTTGAGGTATCTTAATCTATCTCAAACTAGAATCAAAGATCTACCTGAAAATATCTCCAATCTCTATAACTTAGAGACTTTGATCTTATTTGATTGTTGGAGTTTAGCTAAGTTGCCAAAAAGCTTTTCAAAGCTTAAAAAGCTACGACATCTTGACATTAAAGGGACTCGGTGTTTAGATCAGCTACCCTTAGGAATCGGAGAGTTAAAAAGCTTACAAACTCTCTCTAAGATCATCATTGGAGGTAAAAGCGGGTTGGAAATAACGCGACTTAAAGACTTAGAGAATTTGGGTGGGGAAGTTTCGATTGTGGATTTGGACAATGTGCAAAATGCAACTGATGCAAGGGTGGTGAGATTTCCACAAAAGAAGCTTAGTAAGTTGAAGGTTGTATGGAGCAATTTGTGGGATGATTCACGAAACAAAATGCTTGAAAAAGACGTGTTAAATGAGCTAAAGCCTCATAATGATAAGCTAATAGAACTCGAAATTAGGTCATATGGGGGATCAGAGTTTCCAAAGTGGGTTGGGGATTCCTTTTTTAAAGATTTGAAGCATGTGTCATTAAGTAGTTGTAAAAGCTGTACATCTCTACCACCGCTTGGGCAGCTACAATCACTCAAGGAGTTGTTTATTGATGATTTGGGTGGGGTGAAAATTGTGGGTATGGAGGTACTTGGAACTTGCCGTGCATTCCGCTCACTAGAAATTCTAAGTTTTAAAAGAATGCATGGGTGGGAGAAATGGTCAATCAATAATGGGGAAGATGTGTTTCCATGCCTGAAACAACTTGTTATAGAGGTTTGTCCTAATTTGGTTGAAGTCACACTTAAAAAGATAAATTCATTGAATGTTCTAAAATTAAAAAACTGTGATTGTGGTGTGTTGAGAAGGCTGGTCACTTCATCAGTCACCAAGTTGGAAATAAAAATTATTTCAGGGCTCAATGATGTGGTGTGGAGAGGTGTTATAGACCATCTTGGGGCGGTTGAAGAATTAAGCATCAACTCTTGTAATGAAATAAGATATTTGTGGGAATCAAAAGCAGTTGCAAGTAAGGTTCTTGTGAATTTAAGGGGCTTGTATGTGCGTGGATGTCATAATCTCGTGAGTTTAGGAGATAAAGACTATGATGAGGATAGCAACCTCCAGATAGCATCACGTAGGATAGATAGCATCGAGAACTTGAGAGTCAACACTTGTAGTTCTATTACATCAATTGGAGCAGAAGGAGGAGGGCTTAAGTCACTTAAAATTTTGGGTTGTAATAAACTATTGGAAAGGGAGTGGCGAGGACAAAATAACAATAGAACGTGTCTTGAAAATGTGGACATACGTGGTTGGCGAAATCTGAAATCAATCATTAACTTGAATTGCTTGGTTCACCTCACTCGATTGAGTATACGTGATTGTAGAGGTCTGGAGTCATTACCTGACAATGAGTTGCCTAATTTGACATCATTAAAGCATCTTGAAATAGAAAATTGTCCAAGAATAGATGGTTGTTTTCCTCGTCAACTTTGGCCTCCTAATTTGTATTCCTTAAGAATAGGGAGGTTAAAGAAGCCCATCTCAGAGTGGGGCTCACAGAATTTTCCAACCTCTCTTGTTCAACTACGTTTACACGGTGGTGGTGAATATAGAGAAGTGATCAGTAGCTGTAGTCAATTTTCTAATCTTCTTCCTTCTTCTCTTACTTCTCTTGAATTATATAATTTTGAGAAACTTGAATCATTTTCAATGGGACTCCAACGCCTTCGGCGTCTCTTTTTTGGCAATTGTCCTAATCTTCATAAATTGTCACATCCCCAACACCTCACCAACTCTCTCCGACATCTCTATTTTTCCGGATGCCCAAACATGAAGGATCTCCCAGAAGAGCTGTTGCCTAAACTTTTGAGTTTAAGAGTCTTTGGTAATTGCCCAAATCTGAAAGAAAGATGCATCAAAGGAGGGAGTTATGGGCACCTCATCTCCCATATCCCACGTATCAACATATAGTCCAGGTCTCTCTCTCCCCTTGCTTAATGGTTTTAAATTAAAAAACTGATTTATTTATTTTTTATTGGTAAATCCTATTATTATAAACTCCTAATTAGTTGTAAGGAGATAGTTGCAACATTTTGAGTTGAATTATATTCTCTTGGAGACTCTCTTGCTCTGCCTTTAATGATTTAAAACCAAATAATTGATTTATATTGGGTAAATCGTATTTTTAACTCTGTTGGTAAGGAGATATAGTATTTAATTTATGAATAAGCTGATAATAATATTTTGAAAGGAACAAAGAATATTAATATGTAGAAATTCTCTTGTCTAACTTTTGACTTTATGTATCTCATGCATTATAAACGCCTCTGGCCATATGCCTTTAATGATTTAAAATCAAATACGTGATTTATTTTGTCTTTTTACCAAGCAAACAGTTTTAAATATATGATTTACTGTTTTTCCTTTTTGAAAATTATCTATTATTTTTTTTCTGGTTTCCTGCATATAATTCATTATCTGATTCTCTTTTTTTGTTATTTGGTAAATGAACAAATTATTATAAAGTTATATTTCCCATCTTGTGACTCACAATTGAAGCGTTCAAGATATCTGAAAATGTAGAAATCATATATCACTTGAATTATGTTTGTATCCATATGATATCACAATGTCAATTACCATTTTGTATATATGTAGACTAATACTTGAATTTCAGAATGATCTTTTAGTTTTTATTTTTTTATTTTTCTTTTATTTTTCTTTTTTAATTTAAGTTGATCTGTGAGGAACTGACCATGGTTATATCCATGGCTACTTTGAAGGTGCAGATTGGTCGTGTTGGGAAGCATTCTACCAGAGATTTACCAAAACTGATAGTTACCATAACAATGTGAGGTTTCTTTCCATATATAAATGGTGTCTATTAACAAAATGCACAAAAGATGATGTTTTGATGTATTTTGCGGTGGATAAAGTCAACAAACACCTAGTAAATAGATCGATAATCGCAGTCTATGATGTTGGATATCATTGATGGTAGTTGTGGTGATTTCAACCTAACGTATAATGCACAGTTAAATTTTAGTTAACACAGTTAAATATACCTGTAAGGGCAAATGAGGAACTAGCTAAGAAAAATGAAGTTGCATGCCTCTTCTACTTATCATAATCTTGAATTTTTATTTAATTTTAGGTATAAAATAAAGTTTTAATCACTTAATTTAAAATAAACTGCATTTTAATAGGATTTGATGAATAGGAATGATGCAAATGCCTGAAATTTGAGAATCACAAAAATGGTGAGAACCTTGAGATCCATTAAGTTTTTTGAGGGGCAAACCCATATGAAGATACACAATTGAAACTAGGTGTATAATTTGGAATATGAATTTTTTTTAAACTGACATATTTTGTTGGTTGAACTGAACTTATTTTGGTTTCCCTGATTTAGAAGAAGATGACTGTTGAAGCAAAATCCCGTCACAGGTAGGGTGATGAAGGTGAGACTCCGCCAGTTCGGTCTGTCTCTTCGAATCAATGTATCAACTGCAACCTCTTACCAGATTATCATATGCATGTTTGGCTATTAAAGCTGTTTGATTCTGAAACAGTAGTAATGAAATATGAGTTTTAATTTCAAAACCATGTCATTACTTTGTTACTTGCATTGCATAGAATAACATAGAGATGACTTCAGTGACGGAGCTTGAGCGCTCCGAAAGGGGGGGCGAAAAATTACCGGAGCCAGAATACATATTAATTTTTTTAAGCGAGGGGGGCAAAACCTATATTTTTAACTAAAAATTAACCTTTCGGCCAAAAAATTAACACTGTGGGCGAAAAAAGAGGGGGGCGACCTAAGTATGGTTCGTCCCTGGATGACTTTACATTTCAAAAATACATTCAACTCATGTAAATCATAATATTTTCAGTTTATTACTTTACTCAAAATTTGGTCACATGGTGGACCAGAGTTTCCAAACTGGGTTAGTGATCCCATGCTTGTTCATTTGAAGCATGTGTCAAACTGTCAATAAGTGGTTGTAAAAAATGTACATCTGTGTAGCTACAATCACTTAAAGTTGTAGTGGTGAAGATGGAGTGAGTAATTGTAGCCAACTTTCTTATCTTCTTCCTTCTTCTCTTACTTCACTTTGTATGGATGAATTTGAGAAAGTAGAATCATTTTCAGTGGAACTCCAACACCTCCAACATCTCTCTTTTCACAATTGCCTTGTTCTGAATAAACTGTCCTATACTCATCCCCTCCACCTATTGCCTTCACTTTTGAGTTTAAACTTTGCCTTTAATGATTAAAAATCAAATAAGTCATTAATTTTCAAATGAACAGTCTTTTTTTGAACGACTTGGTACGGCGAAACCCATAACGAGATTTCAACCGTCCCCACGGATTTTACGCTCAGGGGCGTATGCTCGAGCACATTGCTAGAGGAATCTCACAATTTGATAAACCCTCTGACCTTGACTCAGCAAATATGTTTTGATCCGAATTCGAATCCAAGACCTCCCATAAAGAAGCAATGGGCTAGCATTAGGCTACAAGGCCTTTAGTTCCAAATGAACAGTTTTAATATTAAGTTTCTTCTGTTTAATTTTGAACCCATTTAAAAGCGTAACTGGTCAAGTGGATGGAATTTCATCAAATTTGTGCACTTCCAAAGACGATGGGAAGACAGAAATATGGTTACAGTTTATTCAAATTATACGTCTTTATATTAAACTATTGGTTTTGTGATCTTTTTTTCAAAAAAAAGTTGTCGAAATGAACAGTCAACACGTGTCTTAATAAAATTCTTATAGCAATATGACGTAATTTAGTTATTTGAAAGGGTTCCCATATGAATGAATATTGTACTTTTACCATTATATATTATATATTATATATTATTATGACATCGTTAGATTAACCAACTTTTTAGCAGATCCTAACCCTTTAAAGTCATCAACTTTTAATCTCAGCCGTATAAACTCACTAAAAACCTTCTAGAAGCAGCAGTTGATGGCGGTTTCACACTCTCTCTCCTATGTTGTGAAGGTTACAAGCGGTTTTACACTATCTCCTTAAAAAACTGCCCATGTTGATCCATTCCAACTCCCAACTGCAATTATAATAAAACGGGTGTTTGCTATAAATATGGTGTCATATAAATGTGGGGTAGTGGGGAAGACATCCAAATATTTAGGGAAAATACAATATATATACATGTTTATTAGTCCTAATCCTCATTCGTGCGACTTTGCATCAAAACTACAAGTGTGCACTTGTGAAATACAAATGCTGACCAATGCAATTGAGCAATCCTCACAGGTACGATCCTTTATAATTTTTTGTCATGCCTATAATATTCTTTGTTACGCAGAGACATGCTCACTGTACCATTGATCTCCATTGTCCCAAATTTTATCTCAAAATCATTTGCTTTACTTTCATTAAACCTGCAAAGCAACATACTATTTTCTACTAACATAAAAAATTAAGCATTTTGATGTTTTTCACTTCTTAGTTATGGAGGAACACACTCACGAGTCCATTTATTGCAATAGCATCCATCCTTATTAGTCATGCTTCTTTTTTCACAGACTTAACAACCTGCAAACATAATCATGGTAGCAAACTTGTGTCAAAGCCATCAGTACAATTCGAAGCATACAAGTGATGCCACCTGAAGGTAACTTTAAATTCATATAACGTATATTCCTCTTTAATTTTTTAGATCCGACACACTTATTTTTTGTAAGAATATAGGAAGATGAAGACACTATAGAGATTAATGAGTTTAATCAAAACTTTAGCCATTTCTAATGATGTAATATCATAAACAGGTGGATGTTTACAGTTTTATTTAGAATTTTTTGCAGAATTACTTATGCTCATATGAAGCAGCGAGCAAAGATAAAGAACACGTACCCTTTTTTGTTAAACTATGTCATTTATAGAAGCCAATAATATGTTGTTTTACTCTTAATGTTGTCTAATAATCATTTTTTTGTTTAATTTTCATTTATGATGAAACGAAGCCACATTGCTATAAGGCATGACATTAAACTACAGGTTTTATTGTTTATCGAACTCCTTATTAATGTTTTAAATTTATTTATAATAAAGCTTTTGCTCGTAAAACACAAATCAACATTTCTCTTTGTTTAGCCTACATTTATGATGGAACAGAGCCATTTTGCTGAACACATGACACATAATCAAAGGTTTTATTGTTTTCTATTCTTTTGTTATTATTTTTATTATGTGTTCTCGTGTATTATGCTTTGCAAATTAAGATCATGATGACAATGTTGAGATATTCAAAGTTAAAACACATCATTAATATGTTATTTAGTTACTAAACAATTCTTTTAACAGTCATACTATCATACTTCTACTTCTAAACTACACCCAATATTCCTCCATTGCTTGGATTTAAACCCAAGACCTCCTTTAATTTCTAAGAGGCAATGCCTCTATCAAGTGAGCTAGTCAGACATTGGCTTAGCTACTAAACAATTGATCTACATATTTGTTGTTTAGCTTGCATTAATGATGGATGGAACAATTACTTGATGCTGGAACAAATGACAACAAAATGAAGATTATATTGTTTTTCATTCTTTTTTTTCATATTTTTTTGTCAACAGTTGAATAATGTTTTGCAAACTACAAGATCATGATGACAACATTGAGATATTAACATGCATTGGTATTGTAAGGGTTATGCTAACCAGGTAAAGTAATAAAATCATCAGAATGATTTGTCATTTCTACTTTCATTTGGTGCGTATCTTTCACTTCTCCTATAGTTTCGGTTGCAAACCAACAAAAAAGACAAAAAAAGGTTTACTTAAAATCCATTGATAAATAAAAAGAATAGTTCTAGAGGAAAAAAAATATTGAACAAGTTTTTTTTATGGACTTCCAATAATCTTTTATATATTCAGCATATCTCATTATTTACAATACACAATACTTAATAGGGTGGAATTTTTAGGAAATAATGACACTACAAAAGTATAAAAATAAAATTAGAAATCATTTGAAAGAAAAAACCATATAATTACCTGCCCCGGTTTGTACACTTGATAAACTCAACTCGATTTGGATGCAACAAATATCAAATCCTAATCGGACATGAACATACAAACACTAGACAACCCCAAATAAACATATTTATTGAAAACCAAAACAGAAGCAAAGACTAAATTTTAAGGATCAATATAGAGAAAGACTCATTCTTTTAAAAAAAAGTAAAAGAAGTTGAAACCCTAATCGTATTGGTGAAGAAAATATCTTGAGTAATGAAAGAGTAATTGGTATTGGGGTCCGGATGGGTTAAAAACAGGGTCAAGGTTCCGCGTGATCACCCGTGCTATTTACCAATTTTATTGGAAAACAACAATTTTAATGTGAAACATAATATAGTCTGTTAGGTAATAAAACTAACAAATGCCTTTTCATTTAAAATTGTTTTTGTAAAAAAATTGAAGTGCATGGAACTTACACGCAAAGAACAAACAAGTTTAGAAATCTCTAGTGTAGAATAAATATGTAGAAAACAGTAAATCTAACATAATAAACATCCAAAGCCTATATTCGATAAAAACATGTTTCCTTAAGTTGAATCAGACCATATAATACAATATAATCGCAAAATTCAAATATAAACGCAATAATAAGTTGTATAAACCCTAATCTATATACTAACCATAGAAATAGAAAGAAGCCATCAAATCAACGAGATAAAAGCTATTAAAAGGGAAAAGAAAACTCACACATCGCTTAATAAACCTTCAATCAGACGAATACAATCGTTTGGTGAAAAATACCCAAATCAAACCAGTAGACGATTGACTGATAAGACAGACGGAAGGTTTCACCATATCAAATACATGCAAGGTATAGAAAATATACATATTGTCTCGATTGGATGAGAAGTTGATTGTTTGGTAAGCTACATCACCGAATGGATCCTTACGCTCTGTTCCCGAGTTCATTTAAGGAGTGAAAAGAAGGGAATTGGAAAGAAAGAAAAAACATGTTTGTGTTCCCGAGTTTCATTTAACGAAGGAAGGCCGAGTTTCATTTAACGAATGAAGGGAAGGGAAAATAACAAATGTTGTGTTTTCGAGTTTCATTTAAGGAGAGAAAGGGAGAGAAATGAAAGGAAAACTAGACAAAAATATTTAGTTTTTTTCCTTCTTATTTAAAAGGAAAGAATTCCCTTCTTTTCTTTTCATTTCCTCTCATTTCTTTTTCTTTCTTTTCTCACCTTTAATAAACTCGGGAACATACATTAGGAAGGAGATCAATTGACAAGAGAGATGGAACGGATAAGCAATTAAGCAGGGGTTTTTTTTGAACAATACTTAATTAGGGTTTCTGGTCTCATGAATTTAAATGCCTCTTAAAGTGTTATCTCATACACATATACGGATATACCAATCTTTGTTTGGGATGCTGAGCCAAGCATATTACATGAATTTATAAGCCCAAATATGTGACAACTAGTACCTGACTGCCCGGCAAGTTCGTATGGTACGTGTACTTTCTACAATAACTATGTGTACATATACGATTGTAAACAGTACTTGTATTAACAGGATTCTAAATACAAGAACAGTTGTACGTATTTTCGTGTAAACTTAAATACATTAAGTACAACGTACATTTGAAACATTAGTTGTGTTTATTAAGTGAAAACTTAATGACAGTTAACACAACAAATCATGAGGAACAACGGTATTCAAACAATTATCAGAAACAAATCGGTTGCGATCTGATATCCATAGATGATAGGAATCAGATGGCCGACATTTCAATGTGAAAACAAGGTGAAAACAGGATGTTTAGTTGAGTCCAACAGTGAGGAAATACAATTTAAACATAAATTGCAGTGTCGTTTCAGAATAACGAACTGACAGTGTGTTTGTGTGGGTGACGATTCACACAAACATATCTGTGAGTTTAACGTTCTGAAATGATGACTGGAAAGTAGAAAACAAAAGTCGGAAAGCAAAACCATTGTCGTGTCCGTTCGAATGACGATTCGAACGAATACGCGCGATGGTGACGCAATTCGACGAAACGAAAACGAAATACGACGCGAAACGAATTTAATTTTAATTAAATAAAATAATAAACATTTTTACAATTTTGAAACTCATCAAATTAATTAAATTAACAACTTTATTTATTTATGTAACAACTGTGCCGGAAACGTCGCCGGAACAGTGAACGGAGCAGTGACGGCACAGTAACTCAGGTACAAACTATGCAAACTATCGATATACTATCAACAACGTAATGCTTAACAGTAAACTATTATACTATTGTTTCTGAAATCTGATTAAACGTAACAGTTTAACAGTCAGAAACACATCAGACAACATCGAACGGTGATACAAATGCTTATCAATGTGTTATTATGTGTAAACGTATGCGAGGTTAAACAAAACAAAACGAGAACGGTTGTTGTTACGGAAAGCTAAACCGACGAGTTATTCGTATAGGTGACGATCTATACGAATGATTCTGATAGTTTAACGTTCTGAAATAATAACTGAAAAGTAGAAAACAAAAGTCGGAAAGCAAAATCATCGTCGTGTTCATTCGAATGACGATTCGAACGAATACGCGCGATGGTGACGCGTTCTGACGAAACGAAAACGATAAAAGATACGAACGACCGTAAATTCAAAGAAATAAAATATTCCTTAATTTACAATTTTGAAACTCATCATTTACTAAATTAAATGATACTGTTTTAAGAAATCGCGAACGAATTAATAAACGCGTAAAAAATATTAATTCGTTAAACAAATTAAATAAAAGCGTAAAATATTATAATTCGATATTTTAATTGTACGCAACGATATTTAATATAATTTTTAATAATATTTGTATTTTCGTCATTCTAAAATAATTCTTTTATTTTAAATACGAAAACTACGCGTTACGTTCCGGAAACGTAACGAAAACGCGAACCGAGCAACGAAAACGAACCCGAACTCTCCCGAGGTATAAATACCTTGAATGAGTCCATTTAATTCACTTTTCCCATCTTCTTCCCCATTTGTAAACCCTAATCCCGGTTTTATCATCCTCCCACCATTTTTGAAGCTTAAAACTATCATATCTTGGTCAATACTCCACCAAATCGACTCATTCTTGAACCCACACGAAGCTCTCATCATCCTCTACCCGAAAGTACAAGGGATATGGAGTGAAAACCGTCGAATCCAAGGTAAATGAGCTGTTGAACACCACAAAAAATAGGATTTTCATCTTCTTTGTTCAAATCCTAACCTTAACCGGTTAAAAACCCGTGTATTCCCATCCCCACCCTTCGAAAACTTGTCCCTAACACACACCACCTTCAAAACCACCCTTGCATCCCTGAAATGAGTGAGCCCTTGGTGGAGCACGTCCGGCCGAATGACACACACAGTGGGTCGAATGACCCAATGGCCGATTGACTAAGCAGAACTCCGAATGAGGCCAGTTACTTCGGCCGAACCAGACATTCGCCGGTCACATTCATTCGCCGGCCACCCTTCACATTCGGCCAACTTCATCATCATTCGACCACCTCATTTGCCACTTTTATGCTGCACTCATTCGGCTAGCTTCCTTCGGCTCTTGCTCATTCGGATGTAGCCATACGATCGGCCATAGACATTCGGCAGCCAACACTTCATTCGAATCATCTTCATTCCTGGATTTGATTCGGCCAAGCACCTCACACAACCAAATTCAAGCGGTGGACTTAGAAAGTTCTTAGCCCAATCCTACGGCTCAACTATGTTATACAGAAGCCCAAGGAATTAGCCCAACAGCACCATTTAACTTAGCAACATTTGATTCAGCCCAATAACTAATGTTAGGCCCATAGTGGGTGGATCGGCCCAAGGCTAGATAAGTGGGCCACGGATTCGTTAGTTCGGCCCATGTGATGATTGCTACAAGTCCTTTAACCGGAAACAAAATCAAGAACATAGATCCATGACATGGATGTTGTACTTAGAGTTCCTAAACTATTACTAAGGTATAAAATTTGAGTTAGACTATTACTAAGGAAAAGTATTTAATTATAATAATAAGTGATTTCAAGAAAATAACACAAAGGGAATGATAATAACTCATATTTAAAATACAAGAGGTGAAGGGTACTAATCTTTCATCTAAAAACTTAATTTTGCATATGGGATCTTTAATAACAGTGCAACAAATTGAGTTGAGCCTATAATCAATAATTAAACATATTAGTCTTAGGCTAATGGGGTCGAGTTGATTAAGACCTATAACCATCACACGGGGCCGAACAATGAAGATCACGATCAAGACATACGAGTGTTAGCCAAATTTCATGGCTAACACCTACACACACATGCTTAAACATATAAAACTCATACTTACAAATTTAAACAACGTGAAATCAATACAGGATTGTGAAAACAACATCAACTACAACAAAGAGCGCGTGCATTCTTGTTTGAGACTAAGTCAGCTACCACAACTGCAAGGTGAGTTCATTGTCCCCTTTCAAACTATTTTGGTTTTTAACTCGGGACTGAGAAACATGTTATACATTTTAAAACAATTGTTTTAAATTTAGCAAAATGCTTTTATACTATTGATTATGCCAAGTGCTAAAGGCATAAGACACTACTAAAACTAAATGCTATTGATTATGCCAAGTGCTAAAGGCATAAGACACTATTCAAACTAAATGCTATTTGATTATGCCAAGTGCTAAAGGCATAAGACACTATTCAAACTCAATGCTATTTGATTATGCCAAGTGCTAAAGGCATAAGCTACTTGCTAATACTAAAGCTATGTGTTAATACCAAGTGCTAAGGGTGTTTGCTATCTAATGATGCTAATGTGGATGCTAATGCTATGAGGTTATGTTACAAGCTAATACTATGAGTTATGCTACATACTAAGACTACGGGTTAAACTAAAGGCTAATACTACGGGTTTATGCTATGAACTAACACTACGGGTTATGCTTAATACTAATGCTACGAGATTATACTACTTGTTAATGCTATGGGTTTTTATGCTAAAGACTAATGTAAACTCTAAATGCTAATGATGCTATAAGGCTATGGGGATACTAAGTGCAAACATACATACATACACTTTGGATACTTGAATCTATGGATACTATAAACTCTTGAATGCTATATGATTGCCATGCTCAAACAACGGTTTGGCCTCTCAGTGCTTGCCTTACCGGTTGTAAAGCTAGTTCTTGTGCACAAGTTACGTAAATGCTGGACTCTTTGTATGCTAAAACTATTGGCTATGGAAGAACAATAGTTGGTCTCTCAGTGCTTGCCTTCAGGTGTTCTTCCTAGTCGGGACTGTAAGAACAATAGTTGGTCTCTCAGTGCTTGCCTTCATGTGTTCTTCACAGTCGGGACTAGAAGGCATCGACTATGGTCTCTCAGTGCTTGCCATAGGGTGTCCTTCATGGTCTCAATCGAGGAAATGGACTGATGGCCTCTCAGTGCTTGCCATGCAGTGTTTCCCACAACTATTTACCTGGGTTATCAGTAACTAGGGCGATATTGGTGATCCTTAGTTGACTTTGTGTCGACCGGGAAATCCTCTATCTCCCCCTGAGTTGCTAATTATACCTGGGGCTGGTCTGGATTGATATTGGATTCCTTCGGGCATTCGGTTATCCATATCGGTAACTATCGGGTTAAACTCACGAATACTATTGGTGCATGGGGTAAACTTACATACAAACTGCTCAAACTATAACAGGAACGGGATTGGTTGGTAGATAAAATGCTTAATTATCATTAGCATCAATGTCCTATGTGACTTAGTATGTGGTGGGACGGCGTCTGGGCGGGTTGTAGGCTCGACCCAGGGGTATGCCCTATATATAAGCATACCGAGTTATATGATACAGATGATGTTAATGAGGTTAAGGTTTTATCGAAGAAGGTTTGCTAAAGCTATTTTAAACTTATAAACTACATGAACTCACCAACCATCGTGTTGACTTTGTTTTCTAACATGCTTTCTCAGGTGATGCACAGGTTTAAACTTAAGCTATTGGATTGCATGCTAGGCGGCCTAAATAGAGGACCTGGTGATTTTGGGAAGCACATATTTTGTTAATCATACGAATCATTCTTGGGTGTCTTGTACAGATTACAAGATAGAATACTTTGATTCTTTTGTTAGGTTTACCAAGTTAAATTATCAAACATTGACATTGTAATTTAACTTTGTAATCCTATTTAAATGCTTTATTGTGCTTTAGTTATTCTCAACATTGATGCTATGTAAACAATCTGATCAATCCGATTATCACACACGATATCGCGCCCCGGGAACCTTCCGCCCAATGGGGACTCCGATCCAACCCCGTCGGCCCGGGGTGTGACAATTTATAATAAATTACGCGTAATTTTCCGGTTACGCGACGAATTAACGAACCGAGCAACCGAAATGGACCCGGACACCACTCGTGGTATAAAAACCCTAAAATGAGGGTTTTTCTCATTTTTCCACCTACACTCTCCTCTCTCTGTCTCTTTTTCCGGCTAGCACCACAAACCACCACAAACCACCTTCAATTGCTCATATCTTCTTCATTTCTTCACCGATTTGAGTGATTCTTTCGCCCACGCGTAGCCCTTGATGTCCTCTACATGAAAGTACAACATATCTAGACATTTAACCCGCAAAATCGGAGGTATGGTGCTTGAAAAATTTCTGGAAATAGGGTTTTCTCACACCCTTAGTCAGCCTAAGTGTTAATCGGGTCTAACCACACGATAGTTGGGATGCACGCACTTGCTAGCTGTTTCAAGAATCAACCACGTCGTGTAGGTAACCTTGGAATACTAGGGTCGATAAGGATGGTGCTAATTTCATGTACAGGTTCGGCAGGGGAGTGACGAACCCTCACAAACCCTTGTTGCAGACTACCGAACCCATGTACACGAACCAACCAGCCACCGAACCCTAGTTCTCAACGAACCTTCTGCTTACCCACGAACCCAAATCTTACCTGTTGAGTCTAGACACCACCGAACCTCCACAAGCAACGAACCCTAGAATGGGAAACGAACCTTTGCTGTTCAAGCCACCACCACCGAACCCTAGTGATCATGGCCGAACCCTACCTTGGTGACGAACCCTCTGGTGACCATGCAGCCGAACCAGTGGCTAGACGAACCTACGACTGAATGAAAACCAAGGTTCGCTGCTTGGATGATAATTGCTTCGACCTGTTGATCAGGCATTCAGGCCAGACAACCGTCCCAAATTCAGGCCCAGTCTTATTTTATGTTAGGCCCAACATGTTTAAACGATGAGCCCATGTCATACTCCTTAGGCCGACTTTACTGATTCAGGCCCATTCCCTTTTTGTTTTGGGTCCACGAATTTTCCACTAGGCCCAACAGTAATTGCATGCTAGACGACCAACAGGCCCAATTCGTTTTCCTGGGCCCACATCGAATTTAACTCTGCCCAATAGGATTCCAACAGATTTGAGGCCCATTACTGCAGCCCACTGAACCGGCCCACCCTTTTGTTTGTTCTAGGCTCAATTCAACAGGGCCCAATGACAGCCCAAAATCCTGTTTTAGTTCGGCCCAACTCATTATTTTTGGACCAAGACTTAATCGATTATTCGGCCCACATGACAAGGTTGTGAAGACAATTTAAACAAAAGTTAATGCATTTCAGAATACAAAACATAAATCATTACAAAGGTAGTCACGATCCATTAAATGTGTAATTACTTGATAAAATTACAATAAAACACGGACAAGGTTTCATGTTGAGAAATAACAACAATTTAGAGATTTATGCAATGTAATAAGTTCAAAACAAAGTTAAGCATGGAATATTAAAGAAAGGACTTAATTAACCTAGAACGATCAAGTACTAGTAACATCCTTTACAAGCAAATCAGGGCCGAATAACGATCGAGACACACGGGCGATAATCAAGTTAGGGTTAACACGTACACGCGCACAAACCGATATAACTTATACTTATAGGTTACAATTATATGAAATCAACACAGGAACGTGAAACAATCAGTCAAGTACAAGCAAGAACGCGTGTCTTCATTCTGTTAAGCTAAGTCAACCCTACAACAATAAGGTGAGTTCATATGCCCCTTTTACTTTAATCTTAACTGATTTTAACTCTCAGGGCTGAGAAACATGTTTACTTATATTTATTTAAAAGTTTTTCTTAACATGTTATTTATACTTTGATTTTGATAATATTAAATTGCTTATTATCGTTTATCATTGTATGCATGCTTGTATGATCATGAGATAACAGGGAAACTCAGGAGATTATGATAATGTACTTTCATAATCATCAACATATGGGAATAACACACTTGTAATATTTATCTTATAACACTTGGTTATTCCTACAGAAATGAATATTGAGACAATTCATATACAAACGAACAATGAGAACTAATACAGTGAAACATGGTGACACATCACAGCACATGGATGATCAGAAGATAAAATATCTTCTGAATATCATTCCACATCATAAACGATCAAGTGTGATAAGTCAATTTCTTATAACATTTGATCAATACCCTAAAAACATACTGCTAGGTAGTATGATCGTATTGATTATCCACCACATGCGTCACTTAAGGGTACTAAGACTTGTTCTTACTACGGCTTAAGGATTACATGGTGAACATATGGATTACTGTGAACGACGACCATGATAACGTAACTTCATGCCTATCACTGCCAATCACACTTAATTAACATAATGTAATAAGACTAGTTCTTATTCGACTTTGTTAATTACATGAGACAATCCCCGTAAAGGCCTTGGGATCACACGGCGGGATAGGAGAGACTGGAATGCATTTTAATCTGATTTTGTGAGGATTAAAATGGATTCCGTTCGGATCCTATACGCTGCATTTGAGATACATGATGAGCAGTTAACTAACACTTTTAATTATTTAAAAGTGTAACATAACAGTTAACACACAGACAATAGGATAATACAAGGAACAGATTTATTAAATCTAACATCCTTACTATACAAATGGTTGTCAATACTTCGGTTTGATAACTACAACGCTATCATTATATTATTCTATTCATGGAAACACAGGTGATCAACAATGGGACAATCAGGTGGCATGGGAATGGAAATCAATAGTTGTATTACAAGTAGTGTGGAGTTCTAGTTGTGATGTGGTGGGATGTTGGCTAGGGCTTAGCTCCCTTACATATGTCCTATATATAAGCATCATTACTAGGATAACACAGTGCTTCTAAATATAACTATTGAGGAGCCATCAGGTGAACATATGAACATTACACATACAAGCAACATAACAAAACATTGAGATTATGCATGTGATTGAATCATAGTTTTTAACTAACTTACTTATGAACTCACCAACCTAGTGTTGACTTTGTTTAAATACATGTTTTCTCAGGTGACGAACAGGTGTAGACATATACATGCAAGGATTAAGCTAGTGGACTTTTAGAAGACCTAGCTTTATTTTGTGTTGTATGCTTTTGGTGCCTAAATATTGAATCATCTTTTGTATATCTTGTACATACACAAGATATAGTTACATTGATTCTTTTGGTAGATTTACTTGATTAAATTATGAACGATACAGTGTAATTTAATCTTGTAATTCTATATCATTGACGTGTTAGCATTTCTCATTTTGATTATCATGTGCTATGTAACAATTTGATCATTTGATTATCACACAAAGATATCGCGCCCCGGGAACCTTCCGCCCGACGGGAAAACCCGATCCGTTCCCACCGGCCTGGGGTGTGACAAAATTTATCACAAAATATAAAAATGGAAGTTTCAATATAACTATATCTATAGTAGTCTAAGAATTGTGTGCACTTTTATATTGCCTTAATGTCTTTATTTTAATATGAAGTTAGTTGGTTAATTTTGATGAAATTTTCAATCTATGTGACTATTTACATTGTTAAGCTTAAATCTTTAATAAATTACTCCTTAACATTCTTTTTTGCTTCTGTTAATTTCCTTTGTCATTATTGGTTAATTATTTAATCAACTTTGTACTTTTTTATTAATCAAAACGTTTTCTTTTTGTTTAATATGCAATTTAGCATAGTGATGCCATTATGACAATAACGTTCCGGCCAACGGACGGATAGGAAGCAGAGGAGAAAAGACCAGAAGGGGAATGATGCCAAGTTAACTCTAGGGGGTTATGGGATATGTTAGCTCACCTTATGAATAGGTTAGCTCTTTTCCGAAACTCAAATAGAAAACTCAGCTAGTTAAAATTAGTTTTTGTGTTTTGGTTGTTTGTTTATTTGTTTATGAAGCCAAAGGTCTCTATAGAAGCATAATTTTCAAACCTTACTAATAGCTTTTCTACAAGTGAGTTTTATTGGGTCTGCTTAATTTTGTTTTTGTTATGACGTAATCAGTAGTTCAGTACTATTGTTTAGCTTTGTATTATATATACACTTCAAAATTTTATTTGGAATAGGTCAGAAGAAAGGAGTTTGGTATTTAATAACCATATTATATTTTATATATATATTGTGTAGAATTACGTTTATTAGAAATAAAATAAAAGTAGGGAATACATCATCTCATATTGATCAAGTTTTCTTAGTGTTCCACTAAAGTCATTAATTTTTTTTTATTCTTCTAAAGCCAATCAACTTTGGCAGGTGTATTTTTTTATTTTTTATTTTAAATTAATGAAGGCAAATGAATCATATATGATTATTGTGTTAATAATAAGTGAATATTTTTTATAATTAACTTAAAATAAGATGTAATCGTAAAGAAAACAAATTTACGAATTAAAAACAAAGTTTTAATATTGTTAAATTTAAGCCAAACTGAGAAAATAATCATTAAATAATTATATATATCCATATATGTTTCACTTGGCTCGATTAATTTAAAAAAATTAAATATTTATAAAAATAATTGTATATGATTAGAATTCTTAGTGAAGTTTGAGTGACTATAAAGAGACAAAAACTTTTGTTAATTCAATTAGAACAATTGAGAAACATGGTACTATTATATACAAAGTTACCCATAAAAGTATTTGTTTCAAATTAAATTTTCAACACTAAAAGATATCATTCTCTGCTGTTCTAATTTACCCATTTTCAAGCACTTTTTTAGAGTATTTTACCAAATGTATGTAGTTGTAAAAAATATTTACCAAATTGTTGTAATTTAAAACTTATTTACCAAAATGAGTGTTTTTCTTTATTACTTTTTTCTTTTTAAATTAGTTAAAAATAATGAAATAAAGAAAAACACTCATTTTGATAAATAAGTTTTCAATAACTCATATTTGGTAAATATTTTTTAACTACACTCTTTTGGGAAAAAAAACTCCAAGTTATCACATTTTCATTACTAAAAGGTCAATATATATCTTATATTACTATACTAATAAAAAAATATTCTTTTGTCACTTGTTATTATCACACATTTCAATTGTCACATGTCAATCAATAAAACAAACATGAATTAATTACATTTGTTAACCACTGTCAAATTAAATTAAGTTTTTAAAATTTAATTGAATGAGACTTAAAATTATTTAAATTTTCAAATAAATTAATCTTTCTAGAATTAGTTTAAAATTTTAAATTAACTCATTTAATAATTTATAAAAATTTATGCAATAACTTATATTGTAATTATATTATTTATGAAACTGAATAAAATTATTAATATTTGATAGAATGAAAATGCTTGCCCCCACATCTTTAACCAAATCATGCCTATCATTAAAACCCTCTAACCAAACCGAATTGAGAAGCTCCATAACTCACTATGATTATAACATTTTGGTCCAGATTGACTGTTAGTTTTTATTCACTTTAGAAAAATAATTTGAGAAAATCTAATCACCAATTTCTTCGGTTTTGAGTTTGGTTAAGGTACCTACTGAACGATACATATAAAAATAAATAATCTATATCTATATCTATATTATATAATAAATAAAAGTTTTAGAATGACACATGTCAAGTTTTTAGAGTACCTAAAAGTTGGCTTTCTCGCCTCTCTTTCTTATTTAATATTTATATGTTATCTTTTATTAAATTTTGATTTTTTTCACACACTATCCCTCCTATTAGACATTAATGATTTTATTAAACTTGATAAATATTAAATAATATGATTACACCATAAATACATTCTTTATTTACTTAAAATATATAGTTGAAAACCATATATTATGTTAATTAAAATAAATAATTTTAAAATTTATTTATTTAACCTGTGTATTACAAAGGTTTTATGATAGTTCTACAATATAATAAACTTGTATCAATTTTGGCGAATTCAACCATAAACATCAATGGCAAAATTGATAATACCGAGAACAAAAATTGGGCAACAAAATCAAAAGTCATCCTGTACGAATCCTTCCTAACCCTTCAATTCCGTCGTTTGGTTCGATTCTTTCGTGTATCCTGCGGAATCTGAGACCACAAAAGTCAATTTCCCCTTACGCTGTGTTCCCCAGTTCATTTAACGAGAGAAAAGAAAGGAAATGGAAGGAAAGGAGAAACATTTTTGTGTTCCCGAGTTTCATTTAACGAGGAAAGGGAAAAGAATATAACACATTTTGTGTTCCCGAGTTTCATTTAAGGAGTAAAAAGAAGGAAAGTGGAAGGAAACCTAGGCTAAATTTCCTTGTTTTTCTTTCCTTCCGATTTGAAAGAAAATAGATCTTTTTCTTTCCTTTCCTCTCATTTCTTTTATTTTCCATTCTTTCTTTTCTTTTCTATTCCTTTAATAAACTCGAAAACATGTTAATTCTCTCTTCTTAGATTCACCCCCTCGATTTGATTTAAAAACAAAAAAACTTCACTTGTATCTCTTGATCCCTCCATCAGTAAACAACCTAAATCATGTATATGTTTCGACGCTTCATCACGGATGATGGGTTGTTGATCAATTATTCGAGGACGACTATTATCTTGATTCAGAATTTGGGCACAAGTTTTTTTTTTTGATCCATCGATGGTGTACAAATTCTTTCTTGGTGTAAAGATTTTATGGTTATTGACGGGTCATAATGCATTTTGGAGATATTTGCTTTCACTGCTGTGATTTATTTGAAGTGATTAATTGATTTCTTAAAGCTTTCCTCAGCATGGTTATATGGTGGTTACTTAAATTCTAGGGTTTTATCGCATTTATGATTGTTTTATTGCTATTTACAGGCGTGAATCTTCAAAGTTCAAAATAAGGAAGAAGTTGCTGTCAAATTGGTATGTATTTAGGGTTCTATGTTTATTCAAATGCTGGCATATGATGCAGGTTACTCGTATTTGTACTACAATTGACTTTACAGTTGATTTTGTGGTTTGATATTGTCTTTAACGTGGCAAGTAAAATTTGCTATTTAAGGTTCTAGTGTCTTCTTTAGCTTATTACTATTTTATGTCCTGTAAAAAGTAGAAACCTTTTACCAAGTTATGTTCTTAGTCATAACAAAAATTTAAATGAGCCATGCTGCCATGGTGTGTTTGCACCAAGTGATATTCACCCATTATTCAAATCATAGGCAAAACAATTTTAATATTGAATCGAACGGAAAGACAGTGAATTAGTATCTCAAGAATATAAGCTACTGACAACAAAGTGAATGAGTAAAAAACACATAAATATCTAGACTCATTTGAAAGTCACAAAATTACTAATGAGAGAGCAACTAGCAATTAAATTTGTGGCTAAAGTTGAACCAATATAAGAGTAAACATAAATATTCTGTAAAATCCCACTAATCAGTTGGGTCTGGAGAGAGTGGGACGAAGACAAACATTACCCCCCTCATAATTGAATAGAGATACTGCTTCTATTGAGATCCTCGACTCTTATATGCCACATTTTGTTTTATTTATTTATTATTTATTTTTTGCACCTATGCCTAAGCACAAGCATAAACATAAACTTAAATGAGTAATTAACTTAAATTTAACTGTAAACAGAAGAGTAAATATAAACGAGTAAATTTCTGAAGTAAAAGATGGCAATATCATTTAACTCTTAATATTAGAATCAAAATTAGTATAATTTTACAGTAATAGCTAGTGTAATAAACCAGCAGAGTAGTCAAGCTAAACTTCACCTAAATAATATTTCATTATTATTTTTTGTTTGTGTCGTAACTTGTTTTTGTTCCCCGGAATATGTTAAGACCAAGCACCCACAGCTTTACTATGAGGCCAAATTGTACATGCTTCTTCAAGGAGGAAGTGATTTTCATGTTTTTCTTCCCCCCCCCCCCCCCCAATTCTTGTTCTTGCCTTTCTGTTTGTATATATTGTTTTCTTTTGTCAAGAAACTTACCATACACATGTTGAATTGATACAGCTGGTGTTCCACACCTCAAATGGATTGATCATTGAAGTTCTTGGACCAAGTTTAAAAGATTTGTTTAATTATTGTAACTTCAAATTAACTCTGAAAACGGTTTTAATGCTTGCAGATCAGTTGGTAAGTTTCACACCTTGTGTAATGAAATTAATTGAGCATATTGTATCAACACTTGCACCTTTTGTATTGCTTTATAAAGATAAATAGAATTGCATATATGCATTGAAGAGGCTTTCTTCATCGTGATATAAAACCAGATAACTTTTTGATGGGTTTTGGACTAAAGGCAAATCAGGTACACTGTTTCACAAGTTATAACCTTAACAATGCAATCTTTGCGATTTAAAATGGGTTAAACTTATTTAATCTCTGGAGTATTTATTTATTTTTGTTCTTCTAGTAAAATGATTTTTGTGCACGGGCTCTAGGCACGCGCCCGTGGGCTTTTGACATCTATGGTCCTTGTTCTTGGGCAATCTGACAAGTTTATTTTTGTTATTTAGAGTTTGATTACTTAATGACTCTATTTTTGCAATATTTTGTTTTAGGGAAAACAAAAATCTTACTGGTACTGCCCTTTATGCCCAGTCTTAATACCCACCTTGGAGTTGGTAAATAATCTTGCCCATTGGTATTATTTCATGATGAAATCTTTTTTAAAATAATTTCCTTGAGCTCTTTATAATGTCCATTAAAGCCATTATCTTTTAGTATTTTTCGTTATTAATCATAACTTCTGTTTATTATCATTTGCAGAGCAAAGCAGAAGAGATGATCTGGAGTTTCTTGGTTATGTGCTCATGTATTTTTTGAGATGAAGGTTGAATATACACCTACTTTATATAATTGTTTGTTTTTTGTTTTTGTTTTTTAATTTTTCCAAATTTCTCATTCTAACTTTGTTCTTGTATCTATGTGGTTGTAGCCTTCCTTGGCAGGGGCTGAAAACCGGCACTAAGAAACAAAAGTATGATAAAATTAGTGAAAAAAGATTCTTACTCCTATAGAGGTTTTCTTGAGATCAAACATATTTTAAGCGGTTCTTTATTATAATTAAGTGACATGAATTTTTATAAAAATCTACATTTTTAATCTCTTAATAAAAGTGACTTGCAAATGAACATAATCTACAGGTTTTATGCAACTCTTATCCAACTGAATTCACATTGTATTTTCATTATTGTCAATCATTGCGGTTTGATGACAAACCAGACTATTCATGCCTGAAGAGGCTTTTCCGGGACCTTTTCATTTGAGAAGGTGAAATCTAATTTCAATGTTTTAGTGAATTTTTTTTTCTTATTTATATAATGCATCACAAGAACATTAATTCTATCAACATCATCATCATCAACCTTATTATCTTTGATTTTCCTTAAAATAAACTTATGTGCTATGTTTGTGTTTCAGTTTACTAGTTTGACTATGTCTTTGACTGGACTATATTGAAGTATCCTTAAGTTAGCTCAGGTTCCCGTTGTAGAGGATAGGCTACTATTTCTTCCACTTTTATACTCTTTTTTTTTTTACATCTGTTTTTTTTGTTACGTACCTTATTTTTTTTATGTGCATGTGTAACTTTGTATGTAGGAATGTGTGTTATATATGAAAGTATTTGTATAGTTATAACATATTGGCATTTGTTTGTCTACTGAATTTTGAGAAATTGTGATAGAGTAGGTTGGACAATTTGGTGACAATTTATATCACTAAAACATATAAATTGTCACTAAATTGTCCAACCTACTATGTCGCAATTTTAACGTTATATGTATATATGTGTTGGCCCTAAGGGGCCAAAGTAAAATTGCACTAATTTTAACGTTATTTTACTTGTTTTGTGAAAATAACGTTAAAAATGTTGCGATGACCAACTCAAACGATAACTTTGAGCCAGGGACTCCTTCGGAGCAGCCTTTCTATCCCCACTGGGATAGGGGTAAGGTTTGTGTCCATCCTCCCCCCCCCCCAACAACCCTACTGGAAAGTGGGAATATACTGGGTAAGTTTGTTTGTTTGTTAGTGAAACTAGTGGCTAGAGATAGATTCTCAGGCACAGTGGAGTCATTTGCTTGGCGTACTGGTTTGCATGGTGATTTTTTAGGCAAAAATCATCCGAACGTGCAACGCCGTGGTGAGTTTTCCTAATTCGTAACTTCCTCTGGTGACAAATCATAGATATTTTGGTAAAATAGATACAAGTGGTCATTTGTTATCTAGTACATGCTTCAGTTACATAAAAAAATATCTGTGAGCCACATGTTGAGGTATCTCACATACACATAGGAGAAAGAGAATAAATGACAGGAGAGATTTTACGTGCTACAACTAGGTATTTTTATTGTTATGCTCAGTACAAAGATTACAATCACATGATAAGGGTATTTATGGAAATATTAAACAATTAAACGGGCCGAACATAGGTGCAGATTAGGACCGACTACCCTAATCTACCAAAAGGCCTTCGTGAACCTAAGAATTTCCCACTCATAGGCCTTGTGATAGAATCAAGCCTGCCATCCAAAGCACACAACATCCCCATCATCCACGAACAAAAGTCATTCAGGTCTAGCTCCCAGGAACAAACCAAACTTCAAACTAATCAACAATCAACCTAGTTATAAAGACCCGTTGAGGCCTCGAAAGGCCCCAACCTAGTCATAAATGACCATGTCTTCACATCCTATACATTGATTATCAGTGGAACACTCCCCACTAACAACTTCCCAGAAAAGTTTTCATTCGGTTTCCTTGTCTTTTGAACCCAACGTCGACTTCCTGTGTACGAACATTCTTTATGCTCCCACTATCACGAAGATCCTGTTTTCGCTCAGACCTCAAAGCTGAATACCTGGAGTTCCAGAGTCCTTTGTTGTAAATTGAACTCATTTAACTCTTGAATCTACGAGCCTGACTATGGCATTCGTCTTAGCAGGGTTAGTCACTTCCTCATACAAAACATGCACCAAATATAACGACCCCTCTTGAAACCTCGAGCAACCACGAGATTATTTTTCACGACCTTCTTCTTTCCACCACAAAACTTAAAGTTCAAACCTTGTTCATCCAATTGCCCAACGGAGAACAACTTTGTTTCAAGCCTCGAATAACTCTGACGTTACACAAAGTCCAAGTAGTACCCAAAGTGGTTACAATTTTCAAATCCCTTATGCCAGCCACATCGAGAATTTCACTGTTTCTTAGCCCAACTTTGCCAAAATCACCTTTAACGTTTCGCATGCCATCATTGCTATGGGTAGCATGGAATGTTGCACCGGAATCCATGATCTAGGATTCCACAGTGCTTTCACTATAAAGCATCAAAGCTTCGTCATCAAAATAACTTACCTTAGTAGTGTTCAATCCATCATAATTCTTTGATCCTCCACCAGAACTCTTATTCGGGCATTGACCCCTGTAATGTTCCTTTTTGTTGCAGTCCCAACAACGTACACTAGGCTGAGCTTTAGACGGGCTCCTACCTTGACATTTGCTGCTCCTATTATTTCGGTGATTATCCCTTTCCCTGCCAACATAAAGTTAATTAGAAGAATACCCTGCTTTGGAACCCCTTAGGCGAACATCCACCCAGTACTAAGTCCCCGTTTTTCTCAAATGTCATCCAGTCAGTTCCCACCAAGCAAGTTTGTAACAACAGTCATTGTCCCAAACCAACTATCATGCAGTGAAGATAGCAATAGTACAACCATAGTCTTATCATCATGGTTGTAAAAATCCCCGACTAGGCCGATTAATCGTTATCCCCCTAAGGCTGACTAGGCCCGACCATCCGATTAGGCCGATTAGTTGGCCGATTAATCCCGAATAATCCATATTAATCCCTAGTCCCCTCCCCACCGACCGACTAGCGATTTCTACAACATTGCTTATCATCGCATTGCATTCCCACAGATGATAATCTAGACATAATAGAATTCTAATAATTAACGTGCTTGGTCGCTGAACTTCCTTCTCTCATTTTCATTGTAAACAATTCTCTCATCAAGAACACTTTGTTTGATGCAGACAACTTTTCATACATATTTGACAACGCCACAATCATACCATTAGCGGTAGCTTCAGACGGTATGTTAAACACAACGTTCCTCGTCAATGACAATTTAATAATGCCTCTAGCCTTCTTGTCCTTGGCATCCCACAGAGCTTCAACAACTTTCTTCATTTTCTTCGGTTTTTCTTCTAGTACCATATCCAAGTCTTTTTGACCAAGTTGGTTCGACCTCACACTTCCATATTAATTTTTTTAACAAATAGTTGGTGACAATTATGATTACAAATCCAACATTATTACAACAATCCATATTTTAAGTAAAATAAATTTGGAAGTTGTATGCATTAATAAACAGATTTGTTATTTGTATGATTTTTGACCCTCTTTGACCCATTTGATTCTTTCCTTTTTAGCTTATTATGTTTATTTGACGTGTTTGAGACGGATTAAGTCCAAATCGATCTACTGATAGGTGAGTTGGTGGCAATTTTGACCTCTAGTATCCCTTGCACAATCTTTGTCCTATTATGCATTCAGGATTTTCTTTAAATAAGAAATGTAAGCAAAGTAGTATTTCATTTTTAGTCAAAATTGTGTTTTTATTTGATCATATCCCTCTACACACACATAAAGTTTGGGTGGATGATTCACTACAAACACAATTTTGCCTAAAACATAAAAATAAAAATCCACTACAATAAATCAAAAATCCAGTAAAAAAACAAATATCCGGTACCAAAAAATAAAAATACAATACAAAAAAACAAAAACCTAGTAAAAAAAATCGTATACAAAAAGAGCAAACAAAAATATAGTACAAAAAATAGATGTTTTAAAGCAAAATTGTGTTCCTATTCGATCTGTTACAACAATATAGTCAAACGTCAGGTATGGTCATGTGACTTGTTAACTCATCCGTTATATATGGTACCTTTGTTAACGATTAATAGTTTTAAGCATCCAACATCTAAATACATACAAATAATTATTAGCATTCACATGGGATGAGCAGATTCACCAGGATTTGTTAGCATCGCTCCTCGATGAGGACATGATCAGTGATTGGAATTCTCGGAGACGTAGAATAAATGCTAGAGACTATTAGTTTGTTAGAATATAGGTCAGTGACCCTAGTTTTAGGCAAAACCTTTGTTTTTAAGGAATGCATGCTTGACATATTGGTACCGTTTGCTTTGCATATTTTCCGCATGTTTTCGTGCTGTATGTCGCAAATTAATATGCGGTTCTTGTTTTTCATTGTTTGCCTGCGTAGTCCACGTTCTGTGTGCTTTACCTACTATTTAAATGCCCTGGTTTTAACCACGCTTTGTTTACATGTGATTATGTGTATATGTTTGTCATATGTTTCCTCATATATATGTTTTTACTTGAAATATGTTTTTGAAAAAAAGGGCCGATATCTTGATCTGGGGGACTGGACTCTTATGAAGCAGCCTCTCTACCTCTTTTTGTATAGAGCTAAGGTTTGTTTTCATCTATTCCTCCCCCCCTCCCGACCCTACTTAAAAGTGGGATTTAACTGGGTATGTTTGTTATTTACATCTCTTTTGCTACTCCCCCTGATTAACGGTGAATAATTATAAACTATAAACATCAATACTTTTGATAACAAATGCTGTCTTTTTTTATGGATCATCTACAATTTTGGAGAGTCAAGTAATATAAAATCCAAACGCTTAAAAAATATATGGAAAAATCAATGTTTAAATTTAATTCACGAGACCATAAATTTGAATTTTGTAATACAGCGATTGTACTATTGTTATCTTCTCATATCTTGTCAAAGGCTGACAGCATCCACATAAAAGAGATCATCTTATCGACTTACCTTTTTTCTTATTGGCCAATTATGATTTGCATGGTTGATCAAACATAATAAACCAGATCCAACTACCATCGCAATCAAAAAAAACAACCATAACCAACGTTTCACACAATCACCAAATTCTTCTGCAATCTCACCACCTGCATAATCATAAATCAATGGCTGAAGTCGTGGTTTCTGCTGTCCTCAGTGTGCTCTTCGAGAATCTGACCTCTGAAGCTTTGAAAACCATTGCTCGCTACAAGGGAATCGATGCTGAGATAAAGAAATTGCACAGATTGTTAACCCTGATCCAAGACGTGCTTGCTGATGCTTCTCGAAAGGAGATAACTAGTCAGTCTGTGAAACGATGGCTGAATGATTTCCAGCATTTGGCTTATGACATTGAAGACGTACTCGATGAATTGGCAACAGGTGTAATGGAACGGGAGTTCAACCGCGAGTCAGAAGCCATAAGCAGGAAGGTAAGAAAGCTAATTCCATGTTGTTGCTCGAATTTCTCAAAGAGTACTAAGATGCTTGACAAGTTGGATAGGATTAACGACGAATTACAAGAATTATTAAAGCAGAAAGCTGGTCTTGGTTTGTGTGATGAACCAAGGCCAAGAAATAATAAAAACAGAAGATTTCAATCATCTGTTGTTGACCCATCTAGAATTGTTGGACGAAAAGCTGAGAAAGAAGCATTGGTCCAACAATTACTCCAAGAGGATGAACCATCTCATCAAAGCTTTGGCATTGTTCCCATATTTGGTATGGGCGGGGTCGGTAAAACCACTCTAGCTAGACTTTTGTATGACGATCAACGGGTCAAGGAGCACTTTGAACTCAAAGGGTGGGTTTGTATCTCGGATGACTTTGATATCTTTGGTAGAACCAAAGATATCTTTAAATCTGTGGGAGGCGAGTTAAAGAAGGAACATGAAGATTTTAATAAACTTCATGAATCTCTTAGAGATTACCTTAGGGGGGAAAAATTTCTATTGGTACTTGATGATGTATGGTGTGAAAGTTATCCGGATTGGCAAACCCTTGTTGAACCGTTGTGTACATGTGCTCAAGGAAGTAAAATTCTCATAACAACACGTAAGGATCAATTGCTCAAAAGGTTGGGTTATAACCCTCTAAACAAGCAGCTGGAAAACCTGTCATACGAAGATGCATTATCTTTGTTTGCTCTACATGCGTTAGGCGTAAAAAAATTTGATTCACATTTGTCACTCAAACCACATGGTGAAGGCATTGTTAAAAAATGTGGTTGATTGCCTTTGGCCTTGATCACACTTGGGACATCACTTAGGGCAAAAGAAGATGAAGATTCATGGAAGGGAGTGTTTGAAAGTGAGATATGGAATTTACCGGTTGAAGGTGAAATCCTCCCAGCTCTTAGACTAAGTTATCATGAACTTTCTGCACCTTTGAAGCATACTGCTCCCTGTTCCCCAAGGATTTCCTGTTTGACAAAGAGGAACTCGTTTTATTATGGATGGCAGAAGGGTTTTTGCACCAGTCAACTCAAAGCCGTTCAAAAGAAGAAAGGTTGGGTCATGAATACTTTGATGAGTTGTTGTCATGGTCATTTTTTCAATATGCACCTAATAATGAATCATTGTTTGTGATGCATGACCTGATGAACGACTTAGCGACCCATGTTGCTGGTGAGTTTTTTGTAAGGTTAGACATTGAAGCAAAGAAGGACATTAATGAGAGAATGTTGGAAAAGTATTGCCATATGTCATTTGTTTGTGAGGAGTTTGTAACTTATAAGAAGCTTGAGGCATTTAAAAGATCCAAAAATTTGAGAACATTTTTGGCAACATCTGTTGGGGAGGTAGACAAATGGCAAGTCTTTTACTTGTCAAACAAAATTGTGGTCGACTTACTTAGTGAATTACCATTGTTAAGGGTACTATCTCTGAGTAATTTTCAAATAAGTGTGGTACCAGAATCCATTGGTACTTTGAGACACTTGAGGTATCTTAATCTATCTCGAACCCGAATCAAATATCTACCAGAAAATGTCTCCAATCTCTATAACTTAGAGACTTTGATGTTATTTGGTTGTTGGAGTTTAGCTAAGCTGCCAAAAAGCTTTTTAAAGCTTAAAAATTTGCGACATCTTGACATTAGAGAGACTTGGTGTTTAGATCAGCTGCCCTTAAGAATTGGTGAGTTGAAAAGCCTACAAACTCTCTCTAGGATCATCATTGGAGGTGGCAGCGGGTTTAAAATAACGGAACTTAAAGACTTAGAGAATCTGTGTGGGGAAGTTTCGATTGTGGGGTTGGACAAAGTGCAAAAAAACATGGCAAACTTTCCACAAAAGAGGCTAAGTAAATTGGAGGTTGTATGGAGTGATATGTGGGATGGTTCACGAAATGAAATGCTTGAAAAGGAAGTCTTAAATGGGCTAAAGCCTCATAGTGATAAGCTAATTAAACTCGAAATTAGGTTATACGGGGGATTAGAGTTTCCAAAGTGGGTTGGGGATCCCTTGTTTGTTCATTTGAAACATGTGTCATTAAATGGTTGTAAAAATGTACATTTCTACCACCGCTTGTGCAGCTACAATCACTCAAGGAGCTGTTTATTGAAGATTTGGAAAGGGTGAAAGTTGTGGGTATGGAGTTACTTGGAACTTGTCGTGCGTTCCCCTCATTAGAAATTCTAAGTTTTAATGAAATGCATAGGTGGGAGAAATGGTCAACTGATAATAGGGAAGATGTGTTTCCATGCCTGAAACGACTTCTAGTAAGGGACTGCCCTAATTTGGTTGAAGTCACACTTGAAAGAATACATTCATTGAATGTTCTAAAATTAAAAAACTGTGATTGTGGTGTGTTGAGAAGGCTGGTTAAAGGAGCTTCATCAATCACCAAGTTGGAAATTGAAAATATTTTAGGGCTCAATGATGTGGTGTGGAGAGATGTTATAGGTCATCTTTGGGCAGTTGAAGATTTAAGCATCAACTCTTGTAATGAAATAAGTTTTCTGTGGGAATCAGAAGCGGTTGTAAGTAAGGTTTTTGTGAATTTAAGGTACTTGAACGTGTGGTATTGTGATAATCTGGTGAGTTTAGGAGAGAAAAAGTATGATGACGATAGCAATCTTCAGATAGCATCTCTTAGGAAGTTGATCGTATATGAATGTAATAATATGGAGCATTGCAATTGTACAGATAGCATCGAGACCTTGAGTTTTATCGGTTGTAGTTCAATTACATCAATCTCCTTACCAACAAGAGGGCTTAAGTCCCTTTACATTTCACGATGTAATAAACTATTGGAAAAGGAGTGGGGAGGACAAAACAACAATAGAATGCTTCTTGAAGATGTATACGTAGGAGATTGGCCAAATCTGAAATCAATCATGAACTTGAATTGCTTGGTTCACCTCACTCGATTGGAGATAGATAATTGTGAAGGTCTGGAGTCATTTCCTGACAATGAGTTGCCTAATTTGACATTGTTAAAGCGTCTTCGTATGATAAAATGTCCTAATTTGACATCGTTAAAGCATCTTGGAATAAGAGACTGTCCAAGAATAGATGGTTGTTTTCCTCGTGGGCTTTGGCCTCCCAATTTGCAAACCTTAGAGATAGGAAGGTTGAAGAAGCCTATATCGGAGTGGGGCTCACAGAGTTTTCCAAACTCTCTTGTTGAATGAACCTTAATCGATGATGGTGAAAATGGAGTGAGTAGTTTTAGTCAATTTTGCAATCTTCTTCCTTCTTCTCTTACTTCTCTTCAATTAGATGATTTTGAAAAACTAGAATCATTTTCATTGGAATTCCAACACCTCCGGCGTCTCTCTTTTGAAAATTGCCCTAATCTTCGTAAATTGTCACATCCCAAACACATCACCTACTCCCTCCAACATCTCAATTTTTCCGGATGCCCAAACATGAAGGATCTACCAGAGCAGTTGTTGCCTTCACTTTTGAGTTTAAACATCTGGGCTGATTGCCCAAATCTGAAAGAAAGATGTAGCAAAGGAACTGGGACTTACTGGCCCCTCATCTCCCATATCCCACGTATCCACATATCCCCAGGTTTCTCTCTCTTCCTACATAATTATTTTAAATTAAATAACTGGTTTATTTTAAATTAAATTGTGACGCGTGAGCTGAGGTTTAGTATAAGGGTTACATATACGCTACTATTTAGAGATATTTTACTGAGTATGTTTTGTTTGTTTCATAATTGGACTAATATATTAATTTTACATGTTTAAATCCCCTGCTTAATGATTTTATATTAAGCACGTATTGTAAACACGTTCAAAAAAAATGCTCAACAAGATCCTCACATGACCTATGTCATGCATCTGATTCAAAACAACTATCCTACAGATGAGGTCCTTGACATGACTTTTGATGAACTGAAACAAGAAACAGAATAATGCCTGTCACTTCATAAGGGAGATATTGAAACAAATTATGAGAGATCTATTGCAGTATATAAGAAGAAAAATGAAGCGGCCTTTGAGTCCGTGGTCCATCCATATGTTTATAAGATGTCAGTAGATTCTGAAATCATCATCATCATCAGCATAATCATCGTACTCAGTAATCCCACAATTAGCAATTTAGCATAGCTAAGGTAGGGTAAGATATAGACAACCTTACCTCTGTCACGTAGGAATAGAGATGTTGCTTCTAATAAGACCCCCGACTCATGATGCATGATTAACCGACCAACCGTATGGTTTTAACTTTATTTTCACAAAAATAAGATAAAGTTAAAATTACTGTAACTTTACTTTTGCCCCTTAAAGGCCGACACATATATACATTATATGTGCGTACCGCAAACGGGGCAAGATGTCAGATTCTGACATGAAAACATTTTTGAAAGAAAGGAACTTTCCCTCTAAGACGTTTTGGGCCCATGAAAACTACATGCCTAAGACAAGAGGCTAAATCTGTCATCAATGATTAAAAGAAAAACAATAACGAGTATATGCTTGAGATCACCAATCCAAAATTTACAAGAACTATACCTAATAAAAGACCAACAAATAAAAAAATATTCAAACAAGTCTCTTCCAAACAATCAAATACTGTGGAAATTTAGGTACATATGATTGCCCCATGGAAAGAATGGATGAGAAAATAATAGCCTGGAAGTATGATATTGATTGGGATTCATTTTTAATAAGAAAACTTTAAATATGATCTTTTAGCTTCTTTTTTTTTTTTAAATTCACAAGTTGATCTATGAAGCAACTGACCATGATTATATTCATGGCTGATTTGATGGTACAGCATAAGGTTTTGAAGAAGCGAATTATTATTGAAGCAGATAATTCAGAAGAGTGGTCTGGACAACAAGTAGAAGTTTGAAAGAAAGTTTTTTGATATAATAGTCATATATAAGAGAAAGGAAAAAAGGGCAAACTGATCAAGGTAACTTTTTGTTCACATATGGTTACAGTTTAATCGTTTTTATGAGTTTCAAAGATTGAAGATAGAACCCTACTATGGTTGGTTTCCCCCTCAAAGCTATCGACCTGCTGTCATTACATGTTCCCGTTGATTAGTAAGGTATTGGATGAAACTTAAGATTTTCGTCATAATTAGATTCCATGGTTACCAAAAAAAAAGTAAATAAAAAATTTTGAATTTTTATATCGCACTATTTGTTTCATGTTTTTAGGGAATGATTGTTGGAATATAGCATTTAAAACAAAAAATAAAATTCTTTTCATATATTTATTGACAGCATGTTGTAGTTTAGTTATTTGAAAGTGTACACATGAATGGATATTATTGTGTTAATGTACATATGATTGACCCATGTATTAAATAAAAGTTACTGTAGCTAACAACTAGTCAAATCTACCTACTCTAATATAGGAGTAATATTAGGAAACACGTGTCGCGTTGTGGTGAAATATGAAAACAAATTTCCCGCCTCTCTTTCCTGATAAATATTAATAATTTTAATAATTAAATTATGCAACTAAATAATAAAATATATAAATCTTCTTATACTAATAATTTTTAAATATAGCAAAAGCTAATAAACTCCTAAAAATATTTCAGTTATATCTTATCTAAAAATATAAGTTTATAATTATTAAATATTTATTATTATTTGAGATTATTGAATTATATTTTTTCAATTGTTTAACCCGTGTATTACACGGGTTTTCTACGCTAGTATATATATATCTACCTACTTTAATAAAGAAGTATTTCTAAGGGACACGTGTCGCGTTGTGGTTAAATCTAAAAAATGTATTTTCCATCTCTCTCTTCTAATAAATATTATTAATTTTTAGCAACTAGATTACATAATTAAATATTAAAAAATATTAATTTTCTTATTACGATAATTTACTAATATATTAAAATTTAATAAACAAAAAAATAATTTAATTATTTCTTTTCTTAAATATAACTTTATAATTATTAAATATTTATTATTATTTAATATTAATAAATTTTATTTTTTATTACCAACCTGTGTAATACACACGTCTTTATGCTAGTTCTATTATATATAATGACCCTTTTACTAAAAGTGAAAATAAAATGAATCTATTCCTTCCTCTTTTTCTTCACTGGCCAACAGAATACTACATTGAATGCTTGATTCTGCCTAGTGGTCTTCTTGAATTCATATTCAGATTGTGTCTGTTCTTCATATCTCAACCAAATACACAACAGAGTATATACAAATGCAAGAATGCAACAGAAATTGAATTTGGGAAGAGAATAAAAAACAAAACACAATTGATTCTTGAAATGTTAAAATGTAAGATACAAGAACCCACTGACTTTTAACATCACTAAGTTTGCCTTATATAGCCATGGATTCCCTTGACAGTTACAAACGTCCATGGCGTCTTCATTTTTGTCTACGATAGATCAATACATTGCATTTGTTCTTTTCAACCCTACGGCTGATAGAAGCAAATGGGGGCTTAATTTGGCTGACCTATTTACAAGTTGTACTTGTTAATTTGACCCAATATATAAACATAATATTACAAATTTTGACCCAGTAATATTTACACCTTTTAATATTCTAATGACCCATAATAATTATATAATAAAGATGCATATAATGATATAAAATATAAGGGGAAAATGTTATAGAAACATAATCAACTTTTGATTTTGTTTCAATTAAATACCTGGAACTTTATTTTGTTTCAATTAGGTAACTTAAGTTTGATTTATGTTATAGTACTAGATAAAAAACTTGGATAACAGGTAATATTGATTCATTTAGGCTTTATAAGTGCATTTTTAGATGATTTTATTACCCGTTGAAAGTTTTATACGTATTTGTAGGATCGGGTTGTTATGTCTAAACAACACTTCACAAGTATTTCTTACTTAACTCTAACAGATGCGGAATGTTCTGTTAGAATGATCTCACAATTACACTCGAAATGACACAGTAATAATCTTTGAACAATAATAAGAACACAGGAATAATTCAAGCTCAAGGATATATTTCTCTCAAAGTGAAAGTATACAAGCAAGCACACTTCAAGCAACCATACATTGGGAGGTTATATAGCCGAGGCTACAACCGTATACACTTAGGAATACAAGTTGGGTATACTAGACAAGTACATAAAGTAAAGCTTATTCTAGTATGTTGAGTGTCTTAACAGGCTAAGACACTCTTTCATAATCATTACATTAATAGACATTGACTTTACAAAAGACTACTAAATACAAAAGACATTTAATGTTATTGATCTTCAAGGCTTCAGATGATCTTTTGCATTTAATGTAGCATGGGAGAGGTAAGGTGCTTTATCTGACTCATTACATGTTGTCTCTATCTTTATTCAGACCAACATGTCTTGTGTCAGTACCTTTTGTACCATAAGTGTAATCTGCTACAGTCTTTGTCAGAGGATAAACCTCGGAAGTCTTTGTCTTTAGTGCATAAGAGGATTTCTCGGAAGTCTTTGTCTTCAGAGCATAAGAGAATTCCTCGGAAGCAGTTGTCTTGTACAACCTTCGGCAGGAACCATTTATCCTTCGGAAGCAATGCTGCTTCCGAAGAATCACTTCTTCCTTCCGAAGGTGTTTATTCAAAGAGACTCCTATACTTGGACAAAACAAGAAGTTTGGTGAGCATCAGCCTTTATTAGTCTTTACAGTCTCTCCCTAGGCTGATGCTACCAAAACTTCTAAGGAATAAACCTTGGCTTCCATGTACCCCTCAGTACCTGTGCCCTTTTTCTAATCAATCTGATGGCTGACCTCCCATCTGTTCCATTGTCAGGATTATTGAGAGGGAGCATATCTAGATCAAATATATAGGGTTTTGCCAACATCATCAGATGCAAAAGATCCACCAGTTTTATTTCTCCATTGTAGTCGGTGAGGATGAATATCCTTTCTTGTGCATTGAAGCTCCAATTTACCAAAGGGATGTATGAATGCTCATGCATTAGTCTGCTGATATCCCTCATGTCTTCTCGGGTTTGTGTAGTTTCGGGAGTTGCTTCAGATGTGGCTTCAAGTACTGAGAGTGTTGTATCAGGCTCAGAGTCGAAGGGGATAGTTTTTGTTTTCTTTTTCTTTTTAGCCATGCTCTTTCTTCTTGTGAATCTTGGTTTGTCTTGAGCAGTGGCCTGACTCCTCAGAACTCTGGCCTGTTGGGCTTCCACAGTTGATTCTACTGTTGCACCTGTTGTTGCAGTAGGCTGTGACCCAATATCCTCATCCCTTGGGGGTTCTGTTCTCCTCTCTTCAGCCTGTGTATGTCTCTCAGGATCAAGGTTTGGTGTTGATTGTTTCCTTGTAGTCTTCTTACCCTTTTTGAAGAATGAGGAGATTGGCATGTTATCCATACTTGGACTTGAAGGAGGAGATATTGGTTCTTCTTTTGGATTTAGGAGGAACATGTTGGGGAACATTGCTTTTGTTACTTCCCCACACATGACTTCTTCCCCCTCTCTGATCCCTGCACCAGAGAGGGGAAATTCTATTGTGGCTCCTCCCCCTAAACCTAAGCCTCTCATTAGGCTTTCCTTTCTTGCCCTTATTTGTTCAATTGAAGGTAACTCACCTCTGGCAACTTTGGCTTTTATATCTCTGATATGCATATCCATGGTTGAGTTCTTCATTGGGCCTAGCTGCCGAGCATGGAAGCCATATTCCAAGAGAAAGGCCTTGTTCTTGTCTCTGTAGGCCTTTTCTCTTTGCTTCTTTGTAAGTACACTCAGAGCCTTTGATGCAGCAACAGCTTGTTCTTGCTGCTGCACCTTGTCCAGCTCGGCAGCCATTCTAGGTACCGACCAGTTGATGACTTCATCAAAGTCATAACCTCTTTCTTCGAGCAAAGCAGAGAGTCTAGCTCTCTCTTCATCTAGAGAGGTATTTGGTCGGCCCTTTGTTTTCTTTGGTCTCATCTCCTCCTGTTCTGCTTCCTCCTCTGGGGTTAGCTTACTTTTTCCTTTGTCATCAGCAGTTATTTTTGCCCCAGAGGAGATTTCTTCTGTTGCCTCACCAGCTGGTTCATTGGCATGTAGCTCCTCTGTGGAGGAAACATCCAGGATGACTGGGCCTTTGGAGGCAGCTGCAGCTTCGGAGTTAACCTCAGCATTCACTGTCTCCTCCAGTTGACCAATCCCCTTAGATGATTCCTTATTAGATTCCACAAAGGGCTCAGGAGAGGAAGAGAGAGCTTCAGCAGCTTCTGTCCCAGAAGGGGACACAGATTTCATGGAAATTGGTTCTTCTTGTGTGGTGTCTTCCATGACAACCTGGGCTGCAGTCTCAGAAGGAGACTTAGTCCCAAGAGGGGACTGAGGTTCCAAAGAGACATTTGATGTTTGCTGTTCAGTCTCTTTGGCAACCTCCCTTGTATCCTCAGAAGCAGAAGAAGAGGAAGTAGAAGAAGAATCTTGAAAATAAGTACCCAAGAAGTCATCCCATTCAGCAGTCAAAGTGACTAAGGATGGATTAACTTCCTGTGCACCCTCCTCTTCTCTTGCTTCTGATCCTGACCCTGCAGTTGGTATATTCTCCCCCTTTTTGGTAGCATCAGGGGAGGTGAAAGTGGTAGTAGCAGGATCAGGGTGAAATGGATGTAGAGTGACAGGGGGACGCCTCCTGAGGTCCAGAATAGTGGCATCTTTGGTTTGGACCTCAAGCCGCAGGGTAGCTACCTCAGCTTCTAACTGAGCTACCCTGGCTTGGAGGGAAGTTATTGTAGCTGTCAATTCCTGTGTGGATGTGCCCTCCTCTACCGGAGTAGAATCATGGGCGATGGAGTCCTGAGCCTAGCTCCTGCACCTCCACCACCAGATGTGGGTTCTTGGCACCCTGGATTCCCTTCATTGAGAAGAACCTCAAAGAAGTCCTCCCCAACATAGGTTGCCACAGGTGAGGTCCTATTGCCTGTACCACTGTCCTGTGGATCTTTATTAAGATCAACAGTAGTGGCAGCCTCACCTGCATTGACCCCTTCAGAACTACTGGGGCCAACCTCTGATTGAATAGGCTCTGGGTCAGGGAACCGAGCTTGTAACTGTGTCACCACTCTCATTAAAGTTTGGGTAGTGGGAGAGAGTGGTTCCTCCACAGCTAGAGCAGGGGTTCCTTGAGCTTGGGTGATAGTATGGGTGGGGGGCATTTCTGGATGATACGAACCTGGAGACTTGGGAGACAGTCTCTTATCTAATGAAGTTGCTTCATGAGAAGCAAACTCAATGATGGGTGCATCCCTTTGAATATTCTCAGTTATGTTTTGTGACATAAGCTGAGGGCTTTCAGGCTGGTTAAGGGCAACCACAGGTTTCAAAGGAAGAACCTGTGGAGAAACAAGGGGTGTGGCTTTCACCTTAGGTAGAACTGTGCCCTGAGCAGTTCTTTTAACCTTTTTCTGTTTGGGTTCAGTAGAAGGAGCCTGAACAACTGTAGAAAGTTGCACAGGGTTTCGTTTGCGTTTGTAAGTGATTTTTATGGGGTGAGGAACAGAAGTGGAAGGTGTGGGTTCAGCATCTGTGGGGTTAACAGAGCTGTCACCTTCTGGAGCAGGGGACTCCATAGAGGAAAGAAGAGGAGTGAATGTCCCAGAGAACTGAGCACTCTTCTTCTTGAGTTGCACAAAAATCTTGGAAGAGACCAAGGGCATTTTGTAAGTATTCCCAGTTAGAGAAAGGGAAGCTCCCAACTCTTCATTAAAAAGGTGTTGTAAAAACCTGGGATACATACAAAACTTCTTTGGTGACGAGATGTTGTCAACCAAATTATTAAAAATAAAAGCAGAAAAATTAAACAGTTGATTAGAAACCAAGCCATGAATAGCCGAAGCTAAATCAGATGGAACTTGGTCCCAACCACCAGATTTATTTGAAAGACAATGTAAAAACACATGTATGAGGTACTTGTAATTATAGGACACTCTACCCTTCAAATAGGTTGTTGAAGGGAGAGGACCTTCGTACCCCATCGACTTAAATGTCGATGCTACCTCATCCTTAGTGAAAGAGACCCTTCCACCGGCATCATTGAATTTAAGATGCCGACAGATGGTTTCCACAGTGATAGCAATGGGATGAGCATCAATGGTGGCTTCAAGAGACCGACCATTGGGAGACGAAGAAACAGAACAAGATGCCCAAAACTGTTGGTGATGAGATTCATACACCAAGGGCTGAACGGTTAGTGCAAAGAAATACCTGCTCCTTTGAAGAAAGGAGATTATTGGGGCGAAGTCAGCATCATGTTCTGCTAATAACTCCGCTGGTACGTTGTGAGCAGGTTTGAAAGCAAGAAGAGCCATGAAAGTTGGTGATTTTAGGGCACAATTTGAGAGATCAAAGAAACGATGAGTTCAAAGTGAAACAGTTTGTGAGAATTTGAATGAGCGGGAGACCTTTATATACTTTCGGATTTCAGCATTTAATATATAGACACATTAAATTTGAGATCCGGATGTCAGAAAAAGGTCTTCCGATGACAGCTGGTTTCACAATTAATTTTCTCTGACTGAGGTGCTTCCGAAGAAGTGACTTTCGGAAGCAGGGAATTTATTAGACCAAAAGTGTTCAGAAGGGATGTGCTTCCGAAGTATAAAATTTATACTGTCGTAAGCACTGCTTCTGAAGTGTTAGAAAATTCATTAGGCAAAATGTTCTTCGGAAGACACTTTCTTCTGAAGAGTACCTTGAGAAGCCTATGCTTCCGAAAATAATGTATCGGAAGAGTATTACTTCAGAAGGTAAGTTAGCTTCTGAAGTGTGAGATCTTCCGACTAAGGAAGAAATAATGCTTCCGAAGACTTAACCTATCTTCTGCTGAGTAGTTACTCATCGGAAGACAAGTTAAGTTTATCTTCCGAAGAATTATTTATTCCTTGTCAGTACATTTATTCAAAGTTGATCATCCCAATGGATGTTATTAAGTACCTGAATCTTCCTTCATCAAACGCCTTTGTGTAGAGATCTGCCAAATTGTTTTCTGAATCAACTTTGACCAAATGAATCAACTTCTTTTCTGCACAATCTCTGATGAAATGGTATCTGATGTCAATGTGCTTGGTCTTGGAATGCTTGACAGGATTATTGGTGATGGAGATTGCACTGGAATTGTCTATCTGAATAGGAGTATTGAACAGATCTACTCCATAATCCTTCATCTGATTCTGGATCCAGATGACTTGTGCACAGCAGCTAGAAGCAGCTATATATTCAGCCTCTGCAGTGGAAGTAGAAACACATGACTGTTTCTTGCATTGCCAAGACACAATCCTGGATCCAAGAAATTGACATCCCCCTGATGTGGATTTCTTGCTGATGTTGCAACCCCCATAATCACTGTCTGTATAAGCCATGAACTGGAAGTCTTCATTTCTAGGATACCACAATCCTAGACTTGGTGCTCCTTTGAGGTATCTAAAGATTCTTTTTACAGACAGCATATGAGAGACTTTGGGATTAGCCTGAAATCTTGCACACACACAAGTTGCAAACATGATATCTGGCCTGCTTGCTGTGAGATACATCAAAGAACCTATCATTGCTCTGTACTGGTGCTGATCAACATCCTCCCCCTCAAGATCAGGGCTAAGTGATGTTGTTTTGGACATAGGAGTTCCCAGAGCTTTGCAATCAGAAAGCTTGAATCTTTCAAGAATGTCCTTGACATATTTTGATTGACTAATGAAAATCCCTGTAGGAGTTTGTTTCACTTGTAATCCAAGAAAGAAGGTGAGTTCTCCCATTGAACTCATCTCAAATTTGGATTTCATTAGTGATTCAAACTCCTTGCAGAGAGATTCATCAGTAGAACCAAAGATAATGTCATCAACATAGATTTGAACTAGCATGATATGTTGATTAGACTTCTTGAAGAAGAGAGTTTTATCAATTGTTCCTCTCTTGAATTTGTTTGCCAACAGAAAAGAAGATAAAGTTTCATACCATTTTCTGGGAGCTTGATGCAACCCATAAAGAGCCTTATCAAGCTTACAGACATGATCAGGAAACTTTGGATCTTCAAATCCTGGAGGTTGGCACACATATACTTCTTCATCAATTTTTCCATAGAGAAAGGCACTTTTAACATCCATCTGAAACACTTTGAAATCTTTTGCAGCTGCAAATGCCAAAAATATTCTAATAGCTTCAATTCTGGCAACAGGTGCAAAGACTTCATCATAGTCAATGCCTTCCTCTTGAGTGTATCCCTGAACAACCAATCTTGCTTTGTTTTTGATGACAACACCTTTGTCATCTTTCTTGTTTCTGAACACCCATTTGGTTCCAATGGCATACTTTCCTTTAGGCAAAGGGCAAGTTTTCCAAACTCCTTGTCTTTGAAACTGAAGAAGCTCTTCTTGCATAGCTTCTACCCAACTGTTATCTTTTAAAGCCTCTGCAACCTTCTTAGGCTCTATTTGGGATAGAAAACAAGAAAATAAGCAAACATTTGCTTCATGCATAGAGCTTCTAGTTCTGACACCTTCTTCTACATTGCCAATGATGTTTTCAACTGGATGAGTGCTGTGAATTCGAGTCCTTGGAATCACATCCAGTTGAGAAGATTTATCCACGTTGAGTGACTCAAGGTTAGGAAGAACTACCTCAAGCTGGATTTCTGGCAGATCACGTGGATTCAACGTTTGAACTGTTGTGGGTTGGTTTTCTCTGGGAGTAGTGGTTTCCAGAGAATTTTCCTCTGCTGAAGGACTTCCTACTTCTTCTTGATGTTGTGAATTAGAAGCAGCTTCAATTGAGGGACCTGCCTGAGATGTGTTGATTGTCTCAGACTGTGACACATCATTTTGTGTTGAAGTGGATTCTGCCAAGTTTTGTCTTGAAGCTATTGGCAGTTCAACACGAAAGTCATCTTCTCTTGAGCCTTTGGAGGTGTCTGTGGTAGCTGAATGTGAAACTGGAACATACTCTTTCACCAGATTAAATGCAGATGTAAAACTATCAAGATCAAACAACCAATCAGGGCCGGTTCCAGGTTTATTGAGAGTATGTTCATTGAACTGAACATTTGCAGACTCTTCAATAACTCTGGATGCTTTGATGTATACTCTATACGCTTTAGCATTTGAAGAGTACCCAACAAAGTAGCCCTCTGCTGATTTCTCAGCAAACTTGGCTAAGTAATCTTTAGTATTCAAGATGGTGCAATGACATCCAAATGGTTTGAGAAATCCAATGAATGGCTTTCTCTTATGCCAAATTTCATAAGGAGTCATGCCATGTGACTTAACTACCAATATTCTATTTTGGACATAACAGGCAGTGTTGACTGCTTCTGCCCAAAAAGTTATTGAAAGTTTGGCATCAGACAACATGGTTCTTGCAGCCTCAATTAGTGTCCTATTCCTTCTTTCAGCGACACCATTTTGTTGTGGAGTTCTAGGAGCACTAAATTGTCTTGTGATACCTTTAGATTCACAAAAAGAATTTATAACATGATTCTTGAATTCTGTTCCTTGATCTGATCTGATTATTTTTACATGATGGTCACTTTCATTCTCCACCCTGAGTATAAATGACTTTAGGATTTCGGCAGTTTCATCCTTGGTATTTAAGAAAAACACCCAGGTATACCGAGAGAAATCATCAGTAACCACCAAGCAGTATGATTTTCTACCAAGACTTTTAACACTTGTGGGACCAAACAAGTCCATATGTAGTAAATGAAGGACTGTGGTAATTGAATTTATCTCTTTGGCATAATGAGATGACTTGTGTTGCTTACCCTTTAAGCATGCAACACATTTATCAACACATATGAATTCTTTTGTTGGTAAACCAGTTACTAACTTATTTTTGACCAGTTTATTCATATTTTTGAGGTTTACATGACAAAGTCTTCTATGCCAAAGTGATGATTCATCAAGTGAAGCTTTTGAGACAAAGCAGCTTATATTACTAAGAGGTGCAGCTGTGCTCATATCTAGCATATACATGTTACTTCTTCTTGGAGCTCTGAGTAGAATTTGATCATTTGGTATCACAAATCCTGGTTTCAGAACAATGCATTCATGCTCAGTAAACAACATGTTATGCTTTTGATCACACACCTGTGATACACTTAGTAAATTGTAGTTAAGTTCTTTTACAAAATGTACATTCTCAAAGCTTACCTTACCATTTGTGATTGTGCCTCTACCTGTTATGTAACCTCCTACTGGATCACTTCCAAAAGCAACAGACCCGCCAAAGAATGGTTCATATTTGTGCAAGAGGGTCTTGTTGCCTGTCATGTGCCTGGAGCAGCCACTGTCAACTATCCACAAGTTGCCTTTTGATTCCTGCTGTCCCTGCACATGACCAGAAGTGAGTTAGTTTCTGATGGGAACCCAAGCCCATGTGGTCTTGGGTTTACCATTTGCATCATTGTAAGTAAATTTCTTTGACATCATTCTAGGTGGGACAGATGATGTGGCTGCTTCTGATGTGGGTGATGGCTTATCAGTTGATTCCTTCTTCTTCCATACTTGTGCCTTTTGAGTTGTTGGAAGACTTGGTTTCTTTTGATGGTCATCGGAAGCTGTTTTTCTTTTTCCTTCCGATGATCTTCTTCCGAAGACAGATGATCTCTTTTGTTTGTTGAAAGCATTCCTTTGATGAGCTTCCGAGGTTCCTTTTCTTTCGGAAGCTTCCTTTTTCTTTGCTTCCGATGCTTTCTTTTCAGAAGCACTTTTATTTTGTTTCTTCCTATTATTGGAGGTACTTGCTTCCGATGCCCTCTTGACCAAATTTCTTCTCTGTTGAATGTTTCTTAGTTTTCTTATTTTGTTTCTTAAATTTCAAAGCTTGTTTTCCTTTTACTGATTTAATAGGAACATCATCCTCATCTGAGCATGTTGAGGTACTTGGATCAGAGAGATTATCCTTTTGAACCACCTTGTGTATATCCAACTCCTCATTATACACAAGGTCAACTAGTGATTTACACCTAACATCTGTTATGGAAGTATAAGCAGATGGAGGTTCCACTTTGTTATATCCCAAACCAGCTCCCCTTTTATTCACAAGTTCAGTTGTGCTGCTCATTCTAAAAAGTTTTTCATATTTTTCACCTTGGCTTAGAAATTTGTCTCTGTAAGACTCAGCCAATACAAGTTCAGTCTTGGCAGTGGTTAGTCTTTCTAAAAGATTTTTAATCTGACACTGTTTGTTAGTATCTTCATGTTTTAAACTTGAAATGGTCTTTTCCATTTCTTCAATCTTTTCTTTGTAATTTCTTTCAACCTCAAAGAAATTTGCCTTGACTACTTGTAGAGACTCAAGCTCATTACAGAGTTGAGAATTTATTTTCTTATAAATAGTTAATGTTTCTAAGCATTCAGGTGAGCACATGCTATCAGTTACCTTGCTTGAGGAAGATGAGTCATTTGCCATCAAAGCACTGTTGGAGATGGAGGCATCCTCAGCTTGAAAGCTCCAGTCTGCAAAATCTTGTTCAGCAATGTTTGCATTGTTAGATGAGCTTGATGGTCTTTGTTGTGGTTGCCCAGAAGTTGTCGGCTGAGTTCCTGTGGACTTGCATTCTCTGGCAAAGTGGCCTAACTGTTGACAGTTAAAGCATTTGAGTTTAGATTTGTCAAGTCCAAACCCAGTCTTCATATTGTGCTTTTTGAACTGTCTGCCGGTTCTTTGGTAAAACTTCTTTGCCCTGTATGAAATCATAGCCATTTGATAGTTTATATCCATCTCCTCAAGATCATCTGCAGGAATACCATCCAAGTCTTCTTGACACAGATGAAAGTAATTGGTCTCCTCAGCCATAAAAGCTCCTTGCCCAGAGGTTAGTAGTGGGGTTGGGTTAGAGACAAGGTTTGATGAATTTGGAGTTTCAGGAAATGTGACAGTGGGTGTGGAGGTAGAATGGTAGAGGGGTTGATAGCTTTGGTATGGAGGATTATTGATGGGTGCATAAAGAGCAGCTGAACCAGATGGTGAGTGGGAGACTTTAGATTCTTGGGCATCTAATTCCATCTGATATGCACTGAGAATACCAAACAATTCTCCTAAAGTTAGAGTTTTCAGGTTTTCTGTTCTTCTGATTGTTACCGAATAAATATTCCATGCCTTTGGAAGAGACCTCAGAAATTTTCTGAGCACATCTTGATTATCAAGAGTTACACCTGCAGTAGTTAATTCATCCACAAGTTGGACATACCTTAGGTACTGAGAAGACATATTCTCATTGTTTTGTTGACAAAAGTTTTCAAACTTCTGTTTCAGCATATCCTTCTTGTTTTCTTTGACATCTTCTGACCCTTCATACATCTGCTTCAAGGAATTCCACAGTTCTTGAGCAGACTTGCATTTCTTGAATGCATGTATAATGGAGTTCGGTATTGACATCTGAATGAGCCAAAGAGCTTTAGAATCAACTTCCATCTTCTTGTAATCTTCGTCTGAGTACATAGATGGATCTTTTGGTACTGCAGCAACTCCAGCACCAGCAGCAGCAACTGTAGGAATGTAGGGACCTTCAAGAACAGACTTCCAAAGTTTGAAGTCTTGGTTCCTGATGAACCCTTCCATTCTGACTTTCCAGGTATCGAAGTCTTCAGGTGTGAACATTGGTGGCTTGTTGAGAGTGCCATTTTCTGTATCATGTTTGTTTAGAGCAGCCATCTTAGACAGACACAGAAAATATGAGTGTTAATACTATGAGATTTTATAAGAAATAGAACTGGTAACTTGATGATGATTAGTCAGTCAAGTTCAAGAGCCAATAGCTCTGATACCACTTGTAGGATCGGGTTGTTATGTCTAAACAACACTTCACAAGTATTTCTTACTTAACTCTAACAGATGCGGAATTTTCTGTTAGAATGATCTCACAATTACACTCGAAATGACACAGTAATAATCTTTGAACAATAATAAGAACACGGGAATAATTCAAGCTCAAGGATATATTTCTCTCAAAGTGAAAGTATACAAGCAAGCACACTTCAAGCAACCATACATTGGGAGGTTATATAGCCGAGGCTACAACCGTATACACTTAGGAATACAAGTTGGGTATACTAGACAAGTACATAAAGTAAAGCTTATTCTAGTATGTTGAGTGTCTTAACAGGCTAAGACACTCTTTCATAATCATTACATTAATAGACATTGACTTTACAAAAGACTACTAAATACAAAAGACATTTCACTACAAATAAAATGCCATTTAATGGCATACAAAAAGTGTTTCAAAAGACTAAAAAAGTGCCACTATAAACCCCTTGAAGATTGTGTGGCACACAAAAAAAGTGCCACTAGAAGTGGTGACGCTAAATCCTTTTAGTGGCACTTTTTCAATGTGCTGCACAAAGTTTTTAGACTTTAAGTGGCACTTCTTTTAATGCCACTAAAAATTAATTTTCGTTCCATATCCATGTTAGTTTTAGTGGCACTTTTATTTTGCCACAATATAACAATATAAAAGGACCTTTAAAGGCTCGAATTTTGTGCCGGTAAAAACTACCTATCGTTCGTTGTATAACACATTGTTACAAAGACACATTATTAATAATATGAATATAAACAAAAGTTGAATAAGATTGTAAATAATAACATTAAAAAGTTTGATCCCAAACATAATACAAAAAATGTCAAAGCAATGTAATAAGCAACATCTTTCGATTTTCAAATGTTTACACATCACACGTAATTAATCATTGATGAAAATTCCACTACCATATGACATAACTCGAAAACTTCTCGTGCATCAACCCTGTCATCATCAAACATATAAAGAAGCATTATTAATTTATACATCCGAAAAGCTCTCGCTGCGTATATATACATATATTATGATATTGTAACAAAAAATGTTAAAATAACAAGAGTTGGACTTAATAATTTAAGAATAATTTACCTAAACTGCAATGTCTACAAAATTTGAAAAATTAGCCGTCCAAATGTCTATCTTGCCCTATAAAATGGAGAGTTTTAGTTAATCAATTTCATATCAAGAAACCACATAGGCACATCCATATAATACTTCAACATAGTTAAAAATTAACAAGTTACCGTTTTCATTTTGACTTCTTGAAGAAGATATTTGATTAACTGATGAAGAGTTGTTACGAAGCGAAGAAGCAATGCCAGGAACCTAAAGCATATAAATGAAACAAATAGTAGTACATATACACGTAATTGTAAAAAAGTATATAATAGTTCATGTTTACGCATCACACTTAAATTAATCATTGATGAAAATTTTACTGCCATACGACTTAGATCGAAAACTTCTCATTATATCAACCATGCTATCATCAACCATATAAAGAAGTATTAGTATTTTACGCATATCAAAAGCGCTCATCATATATATTCTAATATTCAAGTAATAAATAAGGTTAAGACAACTAATTTGAACTTAAGAATTAAGAGTAATTACCATAACTGCAATGTCAATAAGATTTAAAAAAGCAGTCATTCAAATGTCTTTATTGCCTTGTAAAAGAAAGAGTTTTGGCAACTCATAATAAAAATAGGTAACGACAATGATATATATGAATAAGGAAAATACATAAAATAGCTTCACCTGATAGTAACAGTCAATTCTTGCTCCATTTGAATCCTTCTCTCAACACTTGTCAAATCAATGATACAAAATTTTGTTAGCTTTCCACATGTAATAATTACCTGGAAATGGGCATATCAAATTATCGAAATGTAGATAAATTAATGTTATACTAATTTCATTCACAAGATATGTCAGAAATATGCCTGGAAAATTGGACAGATCGGTGCAGGTTGGGTAGCTGGCCAAATTTTGAAATACATAGTCTTGTCTCAAAAGCCAGGGGTCTCTTCTGAAGCAGCCTCTCTAACCTTCTTGGGGGTAGGGGTAGGGGTAAGGTTTGTTTTCATCCTTCCCCCCAGACCCTACTTTTAAGTGGGATTTCACTGGGTACGATTGATTGATTGTGTCAAAACAAATCAAATTGAAAACATGCAATAAGAAGATTTGAGCAATCACAAAAATATAAAAATGAACTATTTTTAATTTATACAAACAAGAAAAATGGTAAGGATTTCATTTCAGAGACAACCTATTTCAAATTCCAACAACCAAATTCAAGAACAATAACATATTTGCAATTATGTTCATGGAATCCGGATAAGAACAATTAAATACCATTTGAGCAACTCACCCAAATTGGATCAAAGACATAGGCCCATAGTTACATCATTTTGTCTAATGTCTAGTTGATGATCAGGAGGTTGTCAGCTAATTCAAGATAAATCAAGTTAACTAATTGAAAGCTCAAAGACTTTTAATGTCCCAAGATCCCAAAAAAAAATATAAGTTATGCATGTAATGTGCCAACAACCATACCATAACACACTCCTATCATTACAAAATCAGCTTTGGTAATCATGTTATTGATCTCATTGTAGCATCAATATTAACTTGAGTAACAGAAAGAACAAGCCATGAACACATGTTTATGCACCTGTAAACACCACTAAACTCAAATGCTTATCAACAAAAGGGGTAATTAGGGATTTCGTATTAGAATCCAATTCTTTTCATCAGAAATCAGTAGATATAAACTCCTCAAAACTTCAAAGTAACATGAACACATCAGAAATGACTTATCAATTTAGTAGACGAGCCAAAAGTTTCGGATTGCCTAGTATTCCGCATTTGTTAGATGGTTCTTTTTGCAAGATTTTCATGTAAATCAAAATTTAAACACTAAATAAATTTAGGTGTGTGAAGAAAATGCAGGGACAATATAACATATTCTTAATAAAGATTGTTGGACTTCATGATTGTTGTCTTAACCAAATTTCTTTAACTTAAAAACTGATTAACCATAGAATTCACAATGTAAAATGGTTAAATATATAATAGCTTCATTCTAAAAACCGAAGGTATAAAGGTATATACACAATTATCATAAAATTCTAGTAAGTGAATGGAGATAAATTATAAAGGCATCTAATACCTGTGTGATTAAATCTTCTATACCTCTTTATTTTTGGCTAATATGAACATATCATGTAAATATAATCATAGAATGCTACTGCTACCACTACAAATAGCATCCACTTTGCCACTCAAAATCACCACATACTAAAGTTACCACTCACTTTGTACCTCTTTTCATGCATTTTCTATACCATAGCAGCTATATGTAAATTTAAATTAATTAAGTGAGGTTATAAATATGCTACAAGTAACACAAAAAAAAAACAAGTTTACGATGCAAGGCAAACTCAAATGTAGCTGCATCATATTAATGTCCATATGCTTTATGACCAGAAATCATCAAAGCAAGTTAATATCTTCTGCCAAAACTAAAATCCAAAGTCCCACCAATTTACTTTGAAATTGAAATGGGCAAACAAAACACATATAGGTTAGTTTTACTGACTTGGTATCCTACTTCCCCTTCATTCAAAATTTATTAAGCATTGTCCAGAGTCCCACCAGTTTATTTTAAAGTTGAAATAGACAAACAAAAATACATATAGGTTAAGATATCTATCAGAAGAACATAGTTAGCATACATATTAACAAAAAAGGGAACATAAGAGGATGAATATTCTAAATTAACATTAACTTGTAGAATACAAACCGAAACAAACAAATCATGGAAAATCATAAGTAGATCAAAAATTATACAGTAAATGCGAAGAATTGTTGAAGAAACAACTCACGCAATCGTCAATCAAATAAGGATTATGAACCAGAAATTTCTCAAGATAATCTGATAATCACGAAATGGATATCACGATAATCCCAAATTTTGACCTACTGGTTCAATTTTGAACAAAAACCACTACCATAGGAATGCAAATGAAATAGGAAAGAGAGGCAACTTATGAGAAGACAACATTGACGGTGCTAAAGGTTTGTGGGTGGGTTGCGTGTATGAAAATTACTTTGTTCGAGTGTAGAAAAGGGCATATTAAAAGCATGAAAACCATACCTGTATTTCTGCTTCGATCTCAAACAACAACAAAGGTGAAGGTTGAGAACAACAGTGACATAGAAGAAGAAACCTAGAAATAAGCTCGTGAGATGAGGAACCGAAGGAATATGTGGCGTGTTTTATCGATAAAGTAATTTTTAGGTTTTTAAGCTATATACACTAATTGGTTAGGTATAAATTTTCTATAAAAAAATACAGTATCGAATTGAGTTAGTTACTTTCATTTAAATTACCCATTTTGACTCAATCGTGGAATGATAGGGCTGCAAACGAATCAAACGTTTAGCGAACCATATGTGAACTATTTGGCGGTAGGTTCGTTTATATTCTTTTGTCAGTTAAATGAACAAGTTAAACTCCTTAATGAACGAAAACAAACCAGAATTTTCATTCGATTAACGTTAGTAAACCGTTCATTAAAAAGTTAAAATTTAAAAGAACGAACACGAACGACGGCTCGTTCGTGTTTGGTTGGTTCGTTTACAATCCTATGGAATGAGCATCCTTACTTGAAGTGTTTTGATGCAGTGTTTTGTTGATCTGGTTAATGATTAAGAAAAGATAATTTTGAGAAATTTATGTAAATCGATGTAAGGGGGATTTTTGATGAAATTTTTTTTAGTCAATTTTGAGAATGAATATTGATGATGAAAATTGCTAAATTGATTAGTGGCATAAAATTAAAAGCCATTAAAATGTATGTTGGTTAATTGTAGCACATTTAAGTGCCACTAAAAATATAATTTAAAGGCATAAATAATAAGTGCCACTAAAATTATAGGTCAAGCAAATGTAGCACACAATAGTGCCACTAAAAGCTATATTAGTGGTACAAAAGTTAAATGACACAAAAAACGTGTGCCACTAAATGGCATTTAATTTGTAGTGTTTAATGTTATTGATCTTCAAGGCTTCAGATGATCTTTTGCATTTAATGTAGCATGGGAGAGGTAAGGTGATTTATCTGACTCATTACATGTTGTCTCTATCTTTATTCAGACCAACATGTCTTGTGTCAGTACCTTTTGTACCATAAGTGTAATCTGCTACAGTCTTTGTCAGAGGATAAACCTCGGAAGTCTTTGTCTTTAGTGCATAAGAGGATTTCTCGGAAGTCTTTGTCTTCAGAGCATAAGAGAATTCCTCGGAAGCAGTTGTCTTGTACAACCTTCGGCAGGAACCAGTTATCCTTCGGAAGCAATGCTGCTTCCGAAGAATCACTTCTTCCTTCCGAAGGTGTTTATTCAAAGAGACTCCTATACTTGGACAAAACAAGAAGTTTGGTGAGCATCAGCCTTTATTAGTCTTTACAGTATTTTAGACTCATTTGTGCATTTTTACGTATTTTAGACTCATTTGTGCATTTTGTGTTCTTTTCAAAATGTTATAAAAACGGGTTATAAAATCATCAAACGAGTCATAAAATCATCTAAAAATGCACTTATAAAGCCTAAACGAATCAAGATTACATGTTATCCAGGTTTTTTATCCAGTATTAGAACATAAATCAAACTTAAGTTACATAATTGAAACAAAACAAAGTTCCAGTGATTTAATTGGAACAAAATCAAAACTTGGTTATGTTTCTACAAAATTACAAATATAAATGTATTATGGCCAACATTCACCCCTCTAATCCATTAAGTTTTGTGATGCAATTCTTCATTCATTAATAGCATATGTGTCTTCATCTAGGAATATAAGATCATCATATTCTTCCAAACCAAGTTCACCATCTTCAAAATCTTCAACTTGCACAGTTTCTTCTTTGACTTTTGATTCTTCAACCTCCTTCGACTTCTCCACGTTTATATCAATGACTTCATCCCTAGAGTCAAGTGTGCATGATGGTTCACCAATCTGTTGCTCAGATTTTGTGCCTTATTCTTTTGCAACTTTATATCTCCAAGTCATGAATTCCAAGTAGCCTTGATAAATAATCAATAAATTTGCTGCACAAACTTTATCAATACCAAGTTTAATGAATATTTCAGGCCATTTGTTGCATTTGGAAGCTTTCTCATAACCACCTACAGTTTCAGTATACATATAGGGATCTAATAGTTCGATAGCACAACCATAAGTGTAACGACCAGTTTTAACGGTCATGTGTGTTAATAAATAAATGTTATTATGTTTTTAAAATATGTTGTGATAATAGTATAATAACATTTGGGATGTTATAGTTAACTAGTAACTAACTTGATTAGGTTGGTTAAGTGAGCTAACTATTTTAAAAGTTTGAGGGACTAGAGTTGCCAATTAGGCAAAGTGAATTTTAAAAGGGATAAGGATTTCACTTAAGTAAAAATGTAGAATTTCCCCTTATGCAAGTGTGTGTTCGATCAGAGGAGAAGCCAAAGGAGAAGAGAGGAGAAAACTCATAACCTAGCTTATCCTAGTTGATTTCTTGGTCCAAACTCAGAATGGAAGGTCCTAATCCTGTCTATTGATGTAGGCTAACAACTAGTAAGTGAAATAATCTTCTAATTTGATGTTAGTCATGAGTTCATGTGATGAAGAAAGTTGGGGTTTAGCCTAATTTCTGAAATTGGTTGTTTAAATGAGTTAGGAACCATGAATTAATGCTTGTTAGTTGTTTTTAACAACTAAACTACTAGTTATCATGATATTTGGTTGACATTGAGTTGGATGAGATTTGGGAAACTTGAGAAGTTATGTAGAAATCCTTTCAATGGTGTTTAATAAGTAGTAGAATGGCTAAAACATGGTTTGAAATGAGTTATGCATCAATTTTGACTAATCTTTATAAAAATGATGAAATTAGTGATTTTGGAGTTTATAAGTGGAATTGGTTAATGTTTAAACATTAGCAATATTAGTTAAATAAATGAACGCACACCAAGTGTTTGATTAACTGCTTGGGATTTGAAAGTCAATGCTAATGATATAAAGAGTTGATTAAAAGTGGTACATTGACTTCTAAACAATACATGTTGATGAACAAGATATAAACAAGTTGAAAATAAGTTTGAATTAAGGTGAATATGTGTTATATGTATTGAATATAGTTGTATATGTGTGAAAATACAATTAGGAACTAGTGGTGGAAGTCAAGGAAAAAAATCAAAAGGCTGGAAATGAGATTGTAGATGCAAATCAATCGTATGAACAAGGTAAGTCACTCGACTTACTAAACATTACATATATAAAGTAGAGAGAATCTAATTGAGTGATTGATTTATATGAATTGTGTATAAACAAGTGATTGAAACTATTGGATGACAAATCCATAAAATTGTGTGCAATAAGTTTCATATGTATATAGTAGAAAGAGTCTATATGATTAGTTGATTGATTTGGATGAGTTGTTCATAACTAGCTTGGAACTAATTGAGTTAATAGACTCTAAAGCATATATGTTAAGTTCTAATATGTTTTTGTTATGATTGAGTTGTATATGCAACATAGTTTGCGTAAGAATAGTCGGATGTGTCAGTGATTGAGTTATTATACCAAAAAGTATGTGGATAGCAGGTGAAATTGATCACTTAAACTACTAGAGTGTGGATAACCGAATGAGTCGGTTGATAGTGTGATAAACCACTAATGTGTGGAACATTTGGTGAGACGAGTTTTATATTGTTAAAACCACTGGAGGGTGGGTAATTGGATGAGCCAATACATTGAATATAATGTGTATGATATGATAATTAGCTAGAGGTGCTCGTAATGGGATTGATTTAGATCATACGATCATATATGTGAAAATGAATTGTTTAAGGGAAATTAATGCACAATTATGTATTATGTGCATCAATATGTTTGAATATGATTTGTTTGTGGATGAGTTAACTAAGTTTTGGAAGGGTTGGTATGATAATTGCTTGAGTTTGCAGTTATTGACTCGTTATAAGTTTTCATCCAAAAATTATTGAAATCCACGTTGTGTTTATACCTATGGGAGGTGGATCAATGATATATGACTTGGTAGATATCAAATATATATGTTTGGGTTTGAATTGGGTGAAAACAAGTTGAAAGAACAGACGAAAACGATCTTCAGATGAATTAAAATGACAAAATAGGAAAGCTAATGTGTAGGGGGGAGTAAGTGACGGCCAGAAGGGCATAACTTATTGTCTGGGCATTTCAGGAAAACCACTTCCGGCCAAAACTTTCAGTATTACGGCCTGACTTACGACCTTGACCAAAAATTTAGTTTTTTTTTTTTTTTTTTTGTTGACATTTTGGCTTGGGGACTTTAAGGATTGACTTACTTAGTTTAGTTCATATGAACTAATTGTGAGCTTATATGTAATGTTTACGGGTCATAAATAGGTATGCATTTGACAACATATATGATCGGGCACGTCTTGGAGCTTATATGGAATATAAACCTTGATAATCTTACACATACATAGTATATAAAAGTATAAAATGAGATAAACAAATATTTTACAAATGCATTAAAAACAAACTTAAAATAATAAAAAAAAACATTGAACTAATTTTATTTTCCATAAAACTTTAATATTAGAAATCGTTTTATATTTTCTTCTTCATGCAACAAGTGCGCCCTTTCTTTGTCGCATTGTATTAACATGCAAGAGTTGCTTTTTTCTTTAACTATCTTGAGCAAGTCTTAAAGCTTGAATCTATACAACAATTGTATTAGAAAGCTTACATTTTTCTTCTGTTGAATTGTTGAGCAACCACTATTTGACGTTTAAGGGTTTGAATAGTCTCCTTCTGTGATCTTTAATCTTTTTGTACTACCACCACTTTCATCATTATCAACTTCACGTTTAGGACCAAAAGGTGTTGTGTCACAATGCACTGGTAACTCACATTTTGGGTGTTTGCACATAACTTTATTAAAAACAACAAAGTCATAAAACTTGTTTTTAACTTGTTGCTCACAAATTTTATGCGATTCACTCTCAACAAATTTTTGGCTCGTTCCATTTCTTAATTGGCGATATGCTTCAAGGTATGCACCAACCCACTTTTGGGCCATTCCACTTCTGCCTTAGCCGCATCGTACAATTCTTTTACTTGTGAATACAATGTTTTTTTTTTGGATTTTGCCAAGAGTGTTGCTTTTACTAACGTTTCACCATACCGGCATTAAAGCAACATATTCGGTAACATCTCATTTGTTATCTCATGATTGTTTTTTAATATTTTGAGAGGTTGAATATGTTCATTGAGATGAATTTGATTTCGTTTAGAAAAAAACTTAGAGTTTTCATAGTATTGATTATTTGAATAATCTTCAAACTCTCCAAAACTCAAATAATAATTTGAAAACAAAGGATCTATGATAAATACGAATTAAAAGAGATAGATATGGTGAATCAAAGTTAAATATGTATATGGAAATATGCTTATAAGAAACAAAATCATAAATTTTAGAATCCTTATTAAGATAATTTAGATTTTTTAGATAATACATTTATAAAAAAAAAATCTAATGAAGCAATAGGATATGACCAACTGTCAAATAAAATAAAACTAGATTTATTGGATAATAAGATTAACAAATAAGATTTCTATATTTATTTTATGTTAAAAATACACTTTTTAGAAACCACTATGTTTTAAATAGAATTTATGCCTGAATTTTTGATTTTTTTTAAAACTTAAATATTATAACTTATTAAAGAAATACAACTTTTAACGAAAAACTAATTGCATAAAAAAATATAGTTAATTGCCCGGATGGTCCTGTGTGGATGGTCTGATAAATTTTCAAAAATACCCAAACTGTCACTTATAACTTACCCTTATCCTACACACACCAAACACACACCGTAAACGCGTAGAGTCGTTTAGGTTGGAACGTTTCCTCATCTAGCAACCAACTTCCAAGATTATTATAAAATTTACTTTTTTATATTAGTTTTGATCGACCCATCTAAAAGCAGGTCACCTGTACAATTTTTAAAATTTTAAACATGGCCATCCCACCAAAAGTCTAAATAAAAGGAATATTTTTCTACATAAACAATGCTTGAAACATTATCAAAACCCATTTCATCTGCACCAATTTCAACGATCTCACAACCATAATCATGGCTGAAGTCGTCGTTTCTGCCGTCCTCTCTTTTCTTGTCGAGAATCTGACCTCTGTAGCTTTGAAAACCATTGCTAGCCACAAGGGAATCGATGCTCAGATCAAGAAATTGCACAGATCGTTGACCCAGATCCAAGACGTGCTTGTTGATGCTTCCCGGAAGGAGATAACAAGACCGTCTGTAAAACGATGGCTGAATGATCTCCAGCATCTGGCTTATGAAATTGATGATGTACTCGATGATCTAGCAACAGACGCCATGGAAGAGGATTTCGCCACAGAGTCAGAAGCCAGCAGCAGCAAGGTAATAAAGCTATTTTCAAGTGTTTTCACGAAATTTCCAAAGAATACTAACATGCTTGACAAGTTGGATAGTATTAACGCCAAATTACAAGAATTATTAAAGGAGAAAGCTGATCTTGGTTTGAGTGTGATAGATGAACTCAGGCCAAGAAATAATGAAAACAGAAGATATCAGTCATCTGTTGTTGATCTATCTAGAATTGTTGGACGGCAAGCTGAGAAAGAGGCATTGGTCCAACAGTTACGGCAAGCGGATGGACCATCACATCAAAAGTTTGGCATTGTTCCCATACTAGGTATGGGTGGGGTCGGTAAAACTACTCTAGCTAGACTTTTGTATGACGATCAACAGGTCAATGATCACTTTGAACTCAAAGGGTGGGTATGCATCTCGGATGACTTTGATATCTTTGGTAGAACCAAAGATATCTTTAACTCTATGGGAGGTGAGGTAAACAAGGAACATGAAGATTTTAATAAAGTTCATGAAGCTCTTAGAGATTACGTAAGGGGGAAAAGATTTCTTTTGGTACTAGATGATGTATGGTGTGAAAGTTATACGGATTGGGAAACCTTGGTCGCACCGTTGTTTACATGTGCTCCTGGAAGTAAGATCATCATAACAACACGAAAGGATCAATTGCTAAAACAATTGGAATGTAATCCTCAAAAACAGATGCAGAGCTTGTCAGAAGAGGATGCTCTGTCTTTACTTGCATTACATGCATTTGGTGAAACTAACTTTAATTCACATTTGTTACTCAAACCACATGCTGAAGTTATTGTGAAAAATTGTGGTGGTTTGCCTTTGGCTTTGAAGGCGCTTGGTAGATCACTGAGAGCAAAAAAAGACGAAGTTGAGCACTGGGAAAAAGTGTCAAATAGTGAGATATGGAGATTAAATGATGTAAATGGAATCATCCCAGCCCTTAGACTAAGTTATCTTGAACTTTCTGCACCTTTGAAGCAGGTGTTTGCATACTCCTCATTGTTCCCCAAGGACTTCCTGTTTAACAAGGAGGAACACGTTTTATTATGGATGGCAGAAGGGTTTTTGCACCAGTCAACTCAAAGCAATTCAACAGAAGAAAGGTTGGGTCATGAATACTTTGATGAGTTGTTGTCAAGGTCATTTTTTCAACATGCACCTAATAATGAATCATTGTTTGTGATGCATGACCTGATGAACGACTTAGCGACACATGTTGCTGGTGAGTTTTTTGTAAGGTTAGACATTGAAGCAAAGGACAATAAAGAGAGAATGTTGGAAAAGTACCGCCATCTGTCATTTGTTCGTGAGGAGTTTGTAGCTTATAACAAGCTTGAGGCATTTAAAAGATCCAAAAGTTTGAGAACATTTTTGGCAACATCTGTTGGGGTGGTCGAAAGTTGGAATACATATAACTTGTCAAACAAGATTGTAGTTGACTTAGTTAGTGAGTTACCATTGTTAAGGGTGTTATCATTGAGTAATTTTAATATAAGTGAGGTACCAGAATCCATTGGTACTTTGAGACACTTGAGGTATCTTAATCTTTCTCGAACTCAAATCAAAGATCTGCCAGAAAATGTCTCCAATCTCTATAATTTAGAGACTTTGATCTTATTTGGTTGTTGGAGTTTAGCTAAGTTGCCAGACTGCTTTTTAATGCTCAAAAACTTGCGACATTTTGACATCAGGAACACTCCGTTTTTGGATCAACTGCCCTTAGGAATCGGAGAGTTGAAAAGCCTACAAACTCTCTCTAAGATCATCATTGGAGGTAAAACCGGGTTTGAAATAACGAAACTTAAAGACTTTGAGAAACTGTGTGGGGAAGTTTCGATTGTGGGTTTGGAAAAAGTGCAAGATGCAACTGATGCAAGGGTGGCGAACCTTCCACAAAAGAGGTTAAGTAAGTTGGAGGTTGTATGGAGGGATGTGTGGACAAGTTCACGAAACGAAATGCTTGAAAAGGACGTCTTAAATGAGCTAAAGCCTTATAATGATAAGCTAATAGAACTCAAAATTAGGTCATATGGGGGATCAGAGTTTCCAAAGTGGGTTGGGGATTCCTATTTTAGAGATTTGAAGCATGTGTCATTAAGTGGTTGTAAACGATGTAAATCTCTACCACCGGTTGGTCAGCTAAAATCACTTAAGGAGTTGTTTATAGAAGATTTGGATGGGGTGAAAACTGTGGATATGGAGATACTTGGAACTTGTGCATTTCCCTCACTAGAAATTCTATGTTTTGAAAAAATGCATAGATGGGAGAAATGGTCGACTAATAATAGGGAAGATGTGTTTCCATGCCTGAAACAACTTGTTATAAAGGATTGTCCTAATTTGGTTGAAGTCACACTTGAAAAGGTACGTTCATTGAATGATCTAGAACTAAGTAATTGTGATAGTGGTGTGTTGAGAAGGCTGGTTGAAGTAGCTTCATCGGTCACCAAGTTGGAAATAAAAAATATTTTAGGGCTTAATGATGTGGTGTGGAGAGGTGTTGTAGACCATCTTGTGGCAGTAGAAGAATTAAGCATGAAGAGATGTAATGAAATAAGATATCTGTGGGAATCAGAAGCAGTTGCAAGTAAGGTTCTTGTTAATTTAAGGAACTTGTGTGTGTGGGAATGTGATAATCTGGTGAGTTTAGGAGAGAAAGAGTATGATGAGGATAGCAACCACCAGATAGCATCTCTTAGGAAGTTGAAAATAGGAATTTGTAAGAATATGGAGCGTTGTAGTTTAGGGACTGGAGGATGGCTTAAGTCACTTGAAATTTGGGAATGTAAGAAACTATTGGAAAAGTGGTGGGGAGGACAAAACAATAATAATAGAAGCAGCATGCCAATGCCTCTTGAATATGTTAGTATAATCGTATGGCCAAATCTAAAATCAATCATTAACTTGAAGTGCTTGGATCACCTCACTCGAATGGAGATAATTTTTTGTGAAGGTCTGGAGTCATTACCTGACAATGAGTTTCCTAATTTGACATCGTTAAAGCATCTTCTTATAAGAGACTGTCCAAGAATGGATGGTTGTTTTCCTCGTGGGTTTTGGCCTCCCAATTTGCAAAGGTTAGATATCGGGAGGTTGAAGAAGCCCATCTCAGAGTGGGGCTCACAAAATTTTCCAACATCTCTTGTTGAACTAAGGTTATACGATGGTGGTGAAGATGGAGTGAGTAGTTGTAGTCAATTTTCTAATCTTCTTCCTTCTTCTCTTACTTCTCTTGAAATAGTTGATTTTGAGATATTGGAATCACTTTCAATGGGACTCCAACACCTCCAGCGTCTCTATTTTGAAAATTGCCCTAATCTTCATAAATTGTCACATCCCCAATGCCTCACCAACTCCCTCCAACATCTCACTTTTAACAATTGTCCAAACATGAAGGATCTACCTGAACAACTATTGCCTTTCCTTCTGAGTTTAAATATCTTCCATAATCCAGGTCTGAAAGAAACATACATCAAAGGAGGGAGTTACTGGCCCCTCATCTCCCATATCCCACGTATCGAAATACACGCTGGTCCCTCTCCCCCATGTATCTACATACAGAAAAGGAGGGAGTTAGCCCCTCATCTCCCATAAAACCATGTATGTTTCTTGTGCTCATTTTTTTGTTGACATCAATTTTTACTCTTCATTTATTTTTATTCTTCATTTAATTATTTTTTTGCATGAAAGGATTTTATTTAGTTATATTTCTCACAATCAATGCTTTAAAAACCGGACCGGACGTTGAATTGAATATCTTACTAGTTATCAGTTGGATTAGATTTAAGAACCTGATCACATAATAAATATACCAAAATTTATATATTTATAAACACATAAACAAACATAATCATGTTAAAAAAATACAGGGTTTGGTTTTAATGTTTTATTCTTTGTATTTTAGTTATAAAAAAGAACTAAATCCAGTTCGACCACTGAACCGGTCCCGGTCTGACCACTGAACCAGCCGGTTCTTAAGATGACGGTTCACATGCTATATTTGGGCCGGCCACCCCACATGTTCCTGGTTCGACTGGTCCGCGCGGTTCGGTTTTCCAAACGTTGCTCACAATGTTATGTCTTTCGTTTTTGTCAATCTGTCTTATTACTACAACTATATGAAAACTTCTAGTATGCTCTTTTAGTTTTATTTATTTTTTAATTCACAGTGGGATGATGACTTTATTTCTTCGCCTCTTTGCCAATAAATCAGAATTCCCATGGAGAATTGATCTATGAAACAACTAACCATATATCCATGGCTAATTTGATGGTAAAGAAGAATAAGAAGTATGAAGAAACTTGGAAGCTCATCATTATTGAAGCAGAGTTTTCAGAAGAGTGATCTAGAAAAGATGTAGAAGCTTGAAAGAAAGTTTTTGTAATATAATGGTCCAAAATAAGAGGAAGGAGAAAAGGGCAAACTGATTAAGGTAATGCTTTGTTCACATATGGTTAATTTTTAACAGTTTATTTTAATATTTCTTTTTAAATGAACGAATTCTTTAGTAATTATTGTTGGAAATTTGATAAATTTAATTAATTATCAAATTTAATATGAATTAAAATCAAAGTCTTTTCATATTACTTAACTAAATCAAGACTCTTCAAATTACATATATTTATTATATGTATTATGTCAAGACTCTTGGTATGACACTCATGTAGTATAAATAGAAGACATATGTTGTCTTGTTAAAGAGTTGAAAAGAATACTACATAAAATCACACACAAACTTTGAAGAATTTCCATCTTTCTCAACTCTTCAAGTTCTTGTTTAAGACATATTTTTCATGTGCTAGGTTAATCCCGGCAGTACACAAACTGTTTCGGTTGTTTTACCCTGAGAGACAGACGCGTTCGTCTTGAGAAGAGGCGCGAAATCTGTTTTAAGGGAAGCGTATTGAATACGTGCCTCAACCATAATCATCAACATGTTTATTCTATGTCAATGAAGAATAGGTGGAAGACATAAGCGTATTGAAGTATTTGTGACCGGCTCGTCAAGATGCTTGATTGAAGACTCGCTATTTGGAGTACCCAACGAAGACATGGATCAAAACAAGTTTGTTATATAAATTTGTAATTTATGTTCTTTTATCTTAGTCTTGTAACCGGTATTGTACTAGATTATTTCTTACAAATAACGAGAGTCTCGTTATTATTTATATTTTATTTTTGAGTTATAATAAAATTGTGAACCCATCTCCTACAATTATTTGGGGTCATATTTCCCATCTTCTGACTCACAATTGCAGAGGTTATTCATTTGAGGTGTCACTTGACATTGGCAATATATACTATGTGCTAGAATTACATGGAGGCATGTTTCTGTTTGCTATTGCTCTTTCTCTTCTATTTCGTGATTTGCATTCTTTTGTTTTTAGTTGATGTTGTTAATTTTACGTGTTCCCCTATGTGTTACATTGCTTGTTTTGTATGTTTATGTTGATTGCATGTGATTGTGACTATGCGTATGTGGAAAAATAAAAATAAATAAATAAAAATAAATAAAATAACTTTGTTAAGTATGTGTGTGTGTATATATATATATATGGAGATGATCAATTGTTAACACTTCCTTATTGCGATAATCAAATAACTACATCTTATTATTTTAGTCACACATTAAAGTAAATTTAAAGGTGTAGGTTTTTTATACTTTTTTAATTAATTTAATTAATATGTGACCCACTTACATTAATTAAAAACAAATAAAAAACTTATATCTTTAAATTTACTTTATTATAAGCCCCAAAATAATAAGATGTTATTCGATTATTGCAATAAGGAAGAGTTAACAATTGAACACTTCCCTATATATATATATATATATATATATAATTTCAAAAGCACTTCTTAGTACAAAAACCGTGAAAACCATGTAAATATAATGTAAAAAACATATTTTTTTTGAAATTTTTTTACAGGTTTGTAACACTATTGGGCACATTTTTATAAAAAAAGTCAAAAAAGCGCAGACCATATATTTTAAAAAACATATATTTTATAAAACCATGTAAAACATACGTATTATTGGAGACGCTAAAGAGGTAGCTAAAACCTTGGATATTATTAGGGCCGAGGAGCCTAGTTTGGGCCTTGAACTTTACATCAAGAAAACATAAGTATTTTGGCCATCGTGTAATGGGGTGAAGGCACAGGATGGAAGACCGATGATGGGAGTAAAACTCCTTCGGGGCGCGAATAGCCAAGATGTGGGGTTCATTAGTAGTTTGGCTATCAAAAGGCATCTCGGGCTGTGGAGCTTATGAGTTGTCTCCCACATTTGCAAGTCCCTCAAAGCGAGCTCCTTTTGCTTCGGTCTTGTATGGGAGTTGCAAAGCTTTTATTTGGTCTAAGAACATGACAGCCAATGCATGCAGGGAATCTGTTTCGGTTTTTGACAAGGGTCTCCGAGGAGCAATCGAAGATATTGTTGTTTGCGAAGGTCCTTTTTTTTGGAGATTTTCAGTGGAGGTTGCCGTCACTCCTGGCCCGTTTTGGGGGGTTGGGTTTATGTTCAGTTGAGGATGTATCTACATATGCTTTTGTGGCCTCGAGGGCACAATCGTGGAGTCTACAGGATCATATCCTTCAAGATTGTTGTATGGATGGGTTGGACTCTGATTATGGAGATAGGATGGATCGTTTGCGCATGTCCTATCCCGATTTTGATCTCAGCGGTTTCACTAATAAGGATACCGTCCCTCCTAAAGCTCAACATGTCTTGGCGAGTGCCTTATTTAGTGGAATCATTCGGAATTTGGGAGTAAATTTCAATCTATCCCCTCGTCAAAAAGCAGTGTTGGAATGTCTCCGAGTCCCTCATGCTCAGGATTTCCTGTGAGTCGTCCCTATTGTCAGACTGGGGCAACATACGTCGGCTTTGGAATATAGGGAAATTCTGAATTACTGACTAATGATTTCTTTATTTCCAGCCAATGAGCCATGCCCAGTTTGTCACAAAGTGTGCTTGGATTTTTTTGGAGAGCATGCGGTACATTGCAAGGAGTTACCGGGTTTTAAATACCGGCATCATTTGGTTAGAGATGTTCTGTGTGATGTTCTTAAACAGACAAACATTTTTGCTCAAAAGAAGGTTCCCGTGAACTTCTTAACAGATCCACTCGAGGGGAGGTCTACTCTACGACTGCGGATATTTTGGTGTTTGGATGGGAAGGGGAAAACACTCGTGTGTGGACCTTACAGGAGTGTCCCCTCTTGTTGGGCTGAGGGATACTGGATTCATGGCGGGTAATGCTATGCTAAAGGTGGAGTCAGGCAAAGTTGCTAAACACGAGAAAGCTTGCTTGGAGAACCACATGTGTTTACCCCCTTTGCTTTTGATACATTTGGGTTTTTGGCCCCGGAGGCTGTGAATTTTCTGGACCGAGTTCTGAGGGTTATTCATAGTAACATCACGGCTCCTAGGACCCAAAAAAATGTTTTTAGTAGGATTGGCTTTGCAATTCAAAAGGGGTTGCGGCGCCACTAGTTGCCCGCTTACTTGCCAGTTTATTGTAATTCTTCATCTTTGTTAATAAAGATTTTATGGTTCCTTGGCAATAATAATAACAATTGTAAATCATACACCATCGTTAGTCAAAACTGTCAAAATCCAAGCTTTTGGAATCAAACGAGTGATCGAGACATAAGAAATTTGCAGATGCAAAGTGTGAGAAATTTTTTTGAAACAACGCCAAAGCAAGATTATTTCAATAACACACTCATAATGGGATATGCACAAAACAACATGTACAATGAAGCTATGATAATGCTTAGGGAGATGGGCAATGCTAAAATGAAGCCTCATGCATATACTTTATCAAGTGTTCTGATATGATCCACTTCTATTGGGTCAACCCAATTAGTCAGTTACCATAAATTGGGTCAACTAAATTAATCAGTTGCCATAAACAGAGGAGGTAATCGTGGTTTACCATAATTAGAGGAGCTAATCATGGCACTGTTTTTCTCTCTTTGTTTTTATAGTACCATAGAGTTGAATTTTAGGGTTGTCAATGTTAATGTTATCAAAATTGTTACTTTGTTACTTGAAAAATCACCCTTCTCGAATTGGGTTTATTATCAATTGAATCATTTGTTTGCTTTTCATTTTATGGGTTCTAACAATGGTTCCGTTGCCGGGACACTCGAAGATGGTTCTGACCCGGAAAAACAAGCATGACAGTCGCAACGAATCAATTTCACATGGAAATCAAATGGCAGCTACAACCCGTAATTCGATTATCGCTGCTCAATTATCAACCATTTCAGCATGATTAGATGCCATCTTAACATCCTTGAAGGAAGATATTTCAGCAATCAAGACTCAGATGATTGGAAATGGCTGTTACAATGAAAAATCAAATGAGGATCAGAAGAACACGACTGTGGAGGATAGTTTGATGGCCTACAAAAGAGATGAGCTGGTCAACTCTGATAACCAGAAAGATTGCCATCAGATTTTGGAATTTAAATTCGATAAACAAATTCACCACAAAGGAAGTATGATTTTTGAAGATGGTGGTGATGGAGACCAAGAAGAAGATGATGAAGCAAGTGATTCTCAGGGGAATGTATCTGATTTGGATTTAGCATGGAAATTACTTGATGATGAAAGATCAATTGTTGAGAAACAATCTGATGATACAATGGAGAAAGTAAACATTTTTTCAGCTTTAGCAAAGGTAGCTTTGAAGTGAGAGGATGCTGATATTTCCCTCAATGATTATCTCAAAGCATTATCAAAGTTGGAAAGCTTGGCTGAACGAGACAATATTCATATAGCCGGACTAAATTTCAGGATATGTATATGTCTAGAACTTGGGTCCAAAGGCAGCGGCTTCCACCACGTGTTGAAATTGCTTATGGTGAAATCCAGAGGTGGGTTAGAGTGGAACAAAGATGTAAAAGCAGACTTGAAACGCAATGATTTGAACTTTGTCGACTTGAGGACAAGTCGTTTTTTCTTGGGGGATGTATTGATATGATCCCCTTCTATTGGGTCAACCCAATTAGTCAGTTACCATAAATTGGGTCAACTAAATTAATCAGTTGCCATAAACAGAGGAGGTAATCGTGGGTAACCATAATTAGAGGAGCTAATCATGGCACTGTTTTTCTCTATTTGTTTTTATAGTACCATAGAGTTGAATTTTTGGGTTGTTAATGTTTATGTTATCAAAATTGTTACTTTGTTACTTGGAGAAATCACCCTTCTCGAATTGGGTTTATTATCAATTGAATAATTTGTTTGCTTTTCATTTTCTGGGTTCTAACATGTTCTTCCCATTGTTGCGGAATATATGGATTTCTGGAAAGGAAAAGAGATCCATGGGTATGGAATTAGACACGGGTTTGAAAGAAATGGATTCATTACAAGCGGTTTGACCAACGTATGCAAACTTCAAAATGGTGGAAGATTCATGTAAGTTATTTTGTTCACAACCTTAAAAAGATTGTGTTTCATGGTGCTCTATGATTGCAGCATGTGTACAAAATGGTTTCTTTGATCAGGGCATAAGATTGTTTAGGCAGATGTTAAGTGCAAATATTAAACCCGCCCCAGTTATATGTTCCTCCATTATTTCTGCGTGTGCACACTTAACCACTTTATCATTAGGTCAACAACTTCATGGGTGCATAATTAGGCATCATTTTGATGATAAAATGTTTATATCAAGCTCGCTTGTTAACATGCATGCTAAATGTGTTAACATTAAACTTGCAAAATGTGTTTTTGATGGTATGAAATAGCATGATCAGAATTGGGGAAAAAAGAAGATGAATAAAAAGGAAGTTGCTTGCAGCTGGATCAGAATTGAGGAAAAAGTTCATGCCTTTGTTACTGGAGATGAATCTCACTAGAGTTATGCCTGTATAATTAATACATTAAATATTCTTTTCGGACAAATCAAAAAAGAATTATATGTCGCGGGTCATCAGTGCATTGGATTTGCTTATCCAGATTTCATTATCTGATCATTTGTGATTGAAATAAATCGTAAAGTTGCTTATTCTAAACTATTTATTTCAATAAGGCAATAAGCAATTTTAATACGCAAACCCAAATGGCATCTTAGGCATAAATCTATTACCACACAGACATTGAGTTAGTTATAAAAGAGAGATAACGAAGTGATACCGACAAGCTTAATCATTTCAAGAACTTAAAGTGTTCATATTGAGATTCTAAGCTTCATAAGGTGGCATATTCCATAAAGTGACAGGGAAATTTATTGCAACGTAACTCACCATGTCCAGGGAGGTTGGTACAAGTGGAGAACAGCCTTAAACATTTTATGTGACAAGCGGTTTTCTGGAAAACTATAAGTTAAATTTTATGAAGTAGTTGCATGCCTCACTATGTTGTATGACACTAAGCGTTGGTGAATCAAGAAAACTCAAGAGAAAGTTAGACAACAAAGATGAGGATGTTAAGGTGGATGCTTGACCACACAAAGCTTGAACGGATAAAGAATGAAGTTTTCAATAGAAAGATTAGGAGTAGCATGCATTTCAAACAAGTTAAGGGAGAAATTTTGCACAACCATTTTAGCATCTATAACACCCATGTTTATAAAAAAACATGATGTTTTTAGGCGAAATTGTGTTTTTTTATTGATGTGTTACAATAATATAGTCAAACGTTAGATGTAATACTTATATCATGGTCACGGGACTCCTTAACTCATCACCTAAATACTAATAAACAGTCACCTCTCTTTGCTACTTCCCTCGGATAACAGAGAATAATTATAAACATCAATAATACGATAATAATGATTTCAAAAATCAACAAAGAAAAGATTTGTAATACTCAAAACTAAAACCCTTTATTACGAAGCAGAGTTAAAAATAACTGAAGTCTTTTTTTAGAAGAACAAAGTAATAAAAAATCAAATGCTTAAAAAAATAAATGGAAAATTCAATATTTAAATTTAATTCCTGGGACCATAAACTAGAATTCGTACATTATCTTCTCAGCCTTTTTCTTATTGGCCAATTCTACTTTGATTGGTTGGTCAAGATTCTAATTAAACGACTGCATTAATTGACATGTTTGTCATAACCAACGATTCACACTCTTCATCTGCAATCAATCTCACCAGTACTGCATTATCATAAATCAATGGCTGAAGCCTATTCTGATTTAATTGGTTGACAAAGATAACAATCAAAAAGACTGAAACAAGCATAACCAACGCTTCACACCATCACCATATTCATCTGCAATCATAAATCAATGGCTGAAGCCGTGGTTTCTGCCGTCCTCCCTGTGCTCTTCGAGAATCTGACTTCTGCAGCTTTGAAAACCATTGCTCGCTATAAGGGAATCGATGCCGAGATCAAGAAATTGCACAGATCGTTGACCCTGATCCAAGACGTGCTTGCAGATGCTTCTTGGAAGGAGATAACCAGTCAGTCTGTGAAACGATGGCTGAATGATCTCCAACATCTTGCTTATGACATTGATGACGTACTCGATGATCTGGCAACAGATGCAATGGAACGGGAGTTCACCCGTGACTCAGAAAGCAACAGCAGCAAGGTAAGAAAGCTAATTCCAAGTTGTTGCATAAATTTCCCAAAGAGTACCAAGATGCTTGACAAGTTGGATTCTATTAATGCCAAATTACAAGAATTATTAAAAGAGAAAGCTGATCTTGGTTTGAATGCGATAGAGGAACCTAGGCCAAGAATTGAAAACAGAAGATTCCAATCCTCTGTTTTTGATCCATCTGGAATTGTTGGACGGCAAGCTGAGAAAGAGGCATTGGTCCAACAATTACTACAAGTGGATGAACCATCTCATCAAAAGTTTGGTGTTGTTCCCATATTTGGTATGGGCGGGGTCGGTAAAACTACTCTAGCCAGACTTTTGTATGATTATCAACGGGTCAAGGAACACTTTGAACTCAAAGGGTGGGTATGCATCTCGGATGACTTTGATATCTTTGGTAGAACCAAAGATATCTTAAAATATGTGGGAGGTGAGTTAAAGAAGGATTTAGAAGATTTTAATAAACTTCAAGAAGCTCTTAGAGATTACGTAAGGGGGAAAAGATTTCTTTTGGTACTTGATGATGTATGGTTTGAACGTTACACAGATTGGCAAAACCTTGTCGCACCGTTGTGTACATGTGCTCCTAAAAGTAAAATCATCATAACAACACGAAAGGATCAATTGCTCAGAAGGTTGGGTTATGATCCTCTAAACAAGCAGTTGGAGTGCCTGTCATATGACGACGCTTTGTCTTTGTTTGCTCTACATGCATTAGGCATAAAAAGTTTTGATTCACATTTGTCACTCAAACCACATGGTGAAGGCATTGTGAAAAAATGTGGTAGATTGCCTTTGGCCTTGATCACACTCGGGACATCATTGAGGACAAAAGAAGATGAAGGTTCATGGAAGGGAGTGTTAGAAAGTGAGATATGGAATTTACCGATTGAAGGTGAAATCCTCCCAGCCCTTAGACTAAGTTATCATGAACTTTCTGCACCATTGAAGCAGGTATTTGCATATTGTTCCTTGTTCCCTAAGGACTTCCAGTTTGATAAGGAGGAACTCGTTTTATTATGGATGGCAGAAGGGTTTTTGCACCAGTCAACTCAAAGTTGTTCAACAAAAGAAAAGTTGGGTCGTGAATACTTTGATGAATTGTTGTCAAGGTCATTTTTTCAATATGCACCTAGTAATGAATCATTGTTTGTGATGCATGACCTAATGAATGAGTTAGCAACAAATGTTGCTGGTGAGTTTTTTGTAAGGTTGGATATTAAGGCAAAGAAGGACATTAAAGAGGAAATGTTGGAAAAGTACCACCATATGTCATTTGTTTGTGAAGAGTATGTACATTATAAAAAGTTTGAGGCATATAAAAGAGCTAAAAGTTTAAGAACATTCTTGGCAATGTCTACTGGGGTGGTCGAAAGTTGGAAAGCATTCTACTTGTCAAACAAGATTGTGGTCGACTTACTTAGTGAATTACCATTGTTAAGGGTGTTATCTTTGAGTAAATTTAAAATAAGTGAGGTACCACAATCCATTGGTACTTTGAGACACTTGAGGTATCTTAATCTATCTCAAACTAGAATCAAAGATCTACCTGAAAATATCTCCAATCTCTATAACTTAGAGACTTTGATCTTATTTGATTGTTGGAGTTTAGCTAAGTTGCCAAAAAGCTTTTCAAAGCTTAAAAAGCTACGACATCTTGACATTAAAGGGACTCAGTGTTTAGATCAGCTGCCCTTAGGAATCGGAGAGTTAAAAAGCTTACAAACTCTCTCTAAGATCATCATTGGAGGTAAAAGCGGGTTGGAAATAACGAAACTTAAAGACTTAGAGAATTTGGGTGGGGAAGTTTCGATTGTGGATTTGGACAATGTGCAAAATGCAACTGATGCAAGGGTGGTGAGATTTCCACAAAAGAAGCTTAGTAAGTTAAAGGTTGTATGGAGCAATTTGTGGGATGATTCACGAAACAAAATGCTTGAAAAAGACGTATTAAATGAGCTAAAGCCTCATAATGATAAGCTAATAGAACTCGAAATTAGGTCATATGGGGGATCAGAGTTTCCAAAGTGGGTTGGGGATTCCTTTTTTAAAGATTTGAAGCATGTGTCATTAAGTAGTTGTAAAAGATGTACATCTCTACCACCGCTTGCACAACTACAATCACTCAAGGAGTTGTTTATTGATGATTTGTATGCCTGGAAAAACGGACGGGTTGGGTCGGGTTGGGTAACGGGTCAGAACGGGTTCGGGTCAGGATGGGTGCGGGTCAGAACGGGTTTTAAGCAAAATAAATTCGGGTCTAAATGGATTGTTGTTAAAAAACATCAATTTAATTTAACATTAGATGTGTTATAAGTAAACAAATAGTTCATTTGGATAATTTTTAGTGTTTTTTCTCATCAAATATGTATTTAATCATTCTTAAATGTTTGAATCCATTGTGTAGGATCGGGTTGTTATGTCTAAACAACACTTCACAAGTATTTCTTACTTAACTCTAACAGATGCGGAATTTTCTGTTAGAATGATCTCTCAATTACACTCAAAATGACACAGTAATAATCTTTGAACAATAATAAGAACACAGGAATAATTCAAGCTCAAGGATATATTTCTCTCAAAGTGGAAGTATACAAGCAAGCACACTTCAAGCAACAATACATTGGGAGGTTATATAGCCGAGGCTACAACCGTATACACTTAGGAATACAAGTTGGGTATACTAGACAAGTACATAAAGTAAAGCTTATTCTAGTATGTTGAGTGTCTTAACAGGCTAAGACACTCTTTCATAATCATTACATTAATAGACATTGACTTTACAAAACACTACTAAATACAAAAGACATTTAATGTTATTGATCTTCAAGGCTTCAGATGATCTTTTGCATTTAATGTAGCATGGGAGAGGTAAGGTGCTTTATCTGACTCATTACATGTTGTCTCTATCTTTATTCAGACCAACATGTCTTGTGTCAGTACCTTTTGTACCATAAGTGTTATCTGCTACAGTCTTTGTCAGAGGATAAACCTCGGAAGTCTTTGTCTTTAGTGCATAAGAGGATTCCTCGGAAGTCTTTGTCTTCAGAGCATAAGAGGATTCCTCGGAAGCAGTTGTCTTGTACAACCTTCGGCAGGAACCAGTTATCCTTCGGAAGCAATGCTGCTTCCGAAGAATCACTTCTTCCTTCCGAAGGTGTTTATTCAAAGAGACTCCTATACTTGGACAAAACAAGAAGTTTGGTGAGCATCAGCCTTTATTAGTCTTTACAGTCTCCCCCTAGGCTGATGCTACCAAAACTTCTAAGGGATAAACCTTGGCTTCCATGTACCCCTCAGTACCTGTGCCCTTTTTCTAATCAATCTGATGGCTGACCTCCCATCTGCTCCATTGTCAGGATTATTGAGAGGGAGCATATCTAGATCAAATATATAGGGTTTTGCCAACATCATCAGATGCAAAAGATCCACCAGTTTTATTTCTCCATTGTAGTCGGTGAGGATGAAGATCCTTTCTTGTGCATTGAAGCTCCAATTTACCAAGGGGATGTATGAATGCTCATGCATTAGTCTGCTGATATCCCTCATGTCTTCTCGGGTTTGTGTAGTTTCGGGAGCTGCTTCAGATGTGGCTTCAAGTACTGAGAGTGTTGTATCAGGCTCAGAGTCGAAGGGGATAGTTTTTGTTTTCTTTTTCCTTTTAGCCATGCTCTTTCTTCTTGTGAATCTTGGTTTGTCTTGAGCAGTGGCCTGACTACTCAGAACTCTGGCCTGTTGGGCTTCCACAGTTGATTCTACTGCTGCACCTGTTGTTGCAGTAGGCTGTGGCCCAATATCCTCATTCCTTGAGGGTTCTGTTCTCCTCTCTTCAGCCTGTGTATGTCTCTCAGGATCAGGGTTTGGTGTTGATGGTTTCCTTGTAGTCTTCTTACCCTTTTTGAAGACTGAGGAGATTGGCATGTTATCCATACTTGGACTTGAAGGAGGAGATATTGGTTCTTCTTTAGGATTTAGGGGGAACATGTTGGGGAACATTGCTTTTGTTACTTCCCCACACATGACTTCTTCTCCCTCTCTGATCCCTGCACCAGAGAGGGGAAATTCTATTGTAGCTCCTCCCCCTAAACCGAAGACTTAACCTATCTTCTGCTGAGTAGTCACTCATCGGAAGATAAGTTAAGTTTATCTTCCGAAGAATTATTTATTCCTTGTCAGTACATTTATTCAAAGTTGATCATCCCAATGGATGTTATTAAGTACCTGAATCTTCCTTCATCAAACGCCTTTGTGAAGAGATCTGCCAAATTGTTTTCTGAATCAACTTTGACCAAATGAATCAACTTCTTTTCTGCACAATCTCTGATGAAATGGTATCTGATGTCAATGTGCTTGGTCTTGGAATGCTTGACAGGATTATTGGTGATGGAGATTGCACTGGAATTGTCTATCTGAATAGGAGTATTGAACAGATCTACTCCATAATCCTTCATCTGATTCTGGATCCAGATGACTTGTGCACAGCAGCTAGAAGCAGCTATATATTCAGCCTCTGCAGTGGAAGTAGAAACACATGACTGTTTCTTGCATTGCCAAGACACAATCCTGGATCCAAGAAATTGACATCCCCCTGATGTGGATTTCTTGCTGATGTTGCAACCCCCATAATCACTGTCTGTATAAGCCATGAACTGGAAGTCTTCATTTCTAGGATACCACAATCCTAGACTTGGTGCTCCTTTGAGGTATCTAAAGATTCTTTTTACAGACAGCATATGAGAGACTTTGGGATTAGCCTGAAATCTTGCACACACACAAGTTGCAAACATGATATCTGGCCTGCTTGCTGTGAGATACATCAAAGAACCTATCATTGCTCTGTACTGGTGCTGATCAACATCCTCCCCCTCAAGATCAGGGCTAAGTGATGTTGTTTTGGACATAGGAGTTCCCAGAGCTTTGCAATCAGAAAGCTTGAATCTTTCAAGAATGTCCTTGACATATTTTGATTGACTAATGAAAATCCCTGTAGGAGTTTGTTTCACTTGTAATCCAAGAAAGAAGGTGAGTTCTCCCATTGAACTCATCTCAAATTTGGATTTCATTAGTGATTCAAACTCCTTGCAGAGAGATTCATCAGTAGAACCAAAGATAATGTCATCAACATAGATTTGAACTAGCATGATATGTTGATTAGACTTCTTGAAAAAGAGAGTTTTATCAATTGTTCCTCTCTTGAATTTGTTTGCCAACAGAAAAGAAGATAAAGTTTCATACCATTTTCTGGGAGCTTGATGCAACCCATAAAGAGCCTTATCAAGCTTACAGACATGATCAGGAAACTTTGGATCTTCAAATCCTGGAGGTTGGCACACATATACTTCTTCATCAATTTTTCCATAGAGAAAGGCACTTTTAACATCCATCTGAAACACTTTGAAATCTTTTGCAGCTGCAAATGCCAAAAATATTCTAATAGCTTCAATTCTGGCAACAGGTGCAAAGACTTCATCATAGTCAATGCCTTCCTCTTGAGTGTATCCCTGAACAACCAATCTTGCTTTGTTTTTGATGACAACACCTTTGTCATCTTTCTTGTTTCTGAACACCCATTTGGTTCCAATGGCATACTTTCCTTTAGGCAAAGGGCAAGTTTTCCAAACTCCTTGTCTTTGAAACTGAAGAAGCTCTTCTTGCATAGCTTCTACCCAACTGTTATCTTTTAAAGCCTCTGCAACCTTCTTAGGCTCTATTTGGGATAGAAAGCAAGAAAATAAGCAAACATTTGCTTCATGCATAGAGCTTCTAGTTCTGACACCTTCTTCTACATTGCCAATGATGTTTTCAACTGGATGAGTGCTGTGAATTCGAGTCCTTGGAATCACATCCAGTTGAGAAGATTTATCCACGTTGAGTGACTCAAGGTTAGGAAGAACTACCACAAGCTGGATTTCTGGCAGATCACGTGGATTCAACGTTTGAACTGTTGTGGGTTGGTTTTCTCTGGGAGTAGTGGTTTCCAGAGAATTTTCCTCTGCTGAAGGACTTCCTACTTCTTCTTGATGTTGTGAATTAGAAGCAGCTTCAATTGAGGGACCTGCCTGAGATGTGTTGATTGTCTCAGACTGTGACACATCATTTTGTGTTGAAGTGGATTCTGCCAAGTTTTGTCTTGAAGCTATTGGCAGTTCAACACGAAAGTCATCTTCTCTTGAGCCTTTGGAGGTGTCTGTGGTAGCTGACTGTGAAACTGGAACATACTCTTTCACCAGATTAAATGCAGATGTAAAACTATCAAGATCAAACAACCAATCAGGGCCGGTTCCAGGTTTATTGAGAGTATGTTCATTGAACTGAACATTTGCAGACTCTTCAATAACTCTGGATGCTTTGATGTATACTCTATACGCTTTAGCATTTGAAGAGTACCCAACAAAGTAGCCCTCTGCTGATTTCTCAGCAAACTTGGCTAAGTAATCTTTAGTATTCAAGATGGTGCATTGACATCCAAATGGTTTGAGAAATCCAATGAATGGCTTTCTCTTATGCCAAATTTCATAAGGAGTCATGCCATGTGACTTAACTACCAATATTCTATTTTGGACATAACAGGCAGTGTTGACTGCTTCTTCTGCCAAAAAGTTATTGGAAGTTTGGCATCAGACAACATGGTTCTTGCAGCCTCAATTAGTGTCCTATTCCTTCTCTCAGCGACACCATTTTGTTGTGGAGTTCTAGGAGCACTAAATTGTCTTGTGATGCCTTTAGATTCACAAAAAGAATTTAAAACATGATTCTTGAATTCTGTTCCTTGATCTGATCTGATTATTTTTACATGATGGTCACTTTCATTCTCCACCCTGAGTATAAATGACTTTAGGATTTCGGCAGTTTCATCCTTGGTATTTAAGAAAAACACCCAGGTATACCGAGAGAAATCATCAGTAACCACCAAGCAATATGATTTTCTACCAAGACTTTTAACACTTGTGGGACCAAACAAGTCCATATGTAGTAAATGAAGGACTGTGGTAATTGAATTTATCTCTTTGGCATAATGAGATGACTTGTGTTGCTTACCCTTTAAGCATGCAACACATTTATCAACACATATGAATTCTTTTGTTGGTAAACCAGTTACTAAATTATTTTTGACCAATTTATTCATATTTTTGAGGTTTACATGACAAAGTCTTCTATGCCAAAGTGATGATTCATCAAGTGAAGCTTTTGAGACAAAGCAGCTTATATTACTAAGAGGTGCAGCTGTGCTCATATCTAGCATATACATGTTACTTCTTCTTGGAGCTCTGAGTAGAATTTGATCATTTGGTATCACAAATCCTGGTTTCAGAACAATGCATTCATGCTCAGTAAACAACATGTTATGCTTTTGATCACACACCTGTGATACACTTAGTAAATTGTAGTTAAGTTCTTTTACAAAATGTACATTCTCAAAGCTTACCTTACCATTTGTGATTGTGCCTCTACCTGTTATGTAACCTCCTACTGGATCACTTCCAAAAGCAACAGACCCGCCAAAGAATGGTTCATATTTGTGCAAGAGGGTCTTGTTGCCTGTCATGTGCCTGGAGCAGCCACTGTCAACTATCCACAAGTTGCCTTTTGATTCCTGCTGTCCCTGCACATGACCAGAAGTGAGTTAGTTTCTGATGGGAACCCAAGCCCATGTGGTCTTGGGTTTACCATTTGCATCATTGTAAGTAAATTTCTTTGACATCATTCTAGGTGGGACAGATGATGTGGCTGCTTCTGATGTGGGTGATGGCTTATCAGTTGATTCCTTCTTCTTCCATACTTGTGCCTTTTGAGTTGTTGGAAGACTTGGTTTCTTTTGATGGTCATCGGAAGCTGTTTTTCTTTTTCCTTCCGATGATCTTCTTCCGAAGACAGATGATCTCTTTTGTTTGTTGAAAGCATTCCTTTGATGAGCTTCCGAGGTTCCTTTTCTTTCGGAAGCTTCCTTTTTCTTTGCTTCCGATGCTTTCTTTTCAGAAGCACTTTTATTTTGTTTCTTCCTATTATTGGAGGTACTTGCTTCCGATGCCCTCTTGACCAAATTTCTTCTCTGTTCTTCCGAAGAAGTAGATGACTGACTCCAACCATTCTTTCTTCCTCTTCCCTTGCTTGAGGAAATTCTGCTTCTTGGATTATAGAAGCAATCAGCAGCAAAATGATTCTTTTCACCGCACATCAGACATAGAGTTTGAATGTTGGGAGAGTGTTGCTGCTTATCCCTTTTAACGAAGTCTGATCTTTGATCCTCAGAGAGTGATGATTCGGATGTTCCAGCATACTTGTTAGTATTAGACTTTGCCTGTTTTCCTGGAGAATTGACTTTTCTCTCCATTGATCTACCTCGTTTTGACTTATCAGATGGGCAAGTCACATACTCATCTGAGGAGATATTTTCAGTGGTTTTAGCTTTGATAAAAACTGTTGAATGTTTCTTAGTTTTCTTATTTTGTTTCTTAAATTTCAAAGCTTGTTTTCCTTTTACTGATTTAATAGGAACATCATCCTCATCTGAGCATGTTGAGGTACTTGGATCAGAGAGATTATCCTTTTGAACCACCTTGTGTATATCCAACTCCTCATTATACACAAGGTCAACTAGTGATTTACACCTAACATCTGTTATGGAAGTATAAGCAGATGGAGGTTCCACTTTGTTATATCCCAAACCAGCTCCCCTTTTATTCACAAGTTCAGTTGTGCTGCTCATTCTAAAAAGTTTTTCATATTTTTCACCTTGGCTTAGAAATTTGTCTCTGTAAGACTCAGCCAATACAAGTTCAGTCTTGGCAGTGGTTAGTCTTTCTAAAAGATTTTTAATCTGACACTGTTTGTTAGTATCTTCATGTTTTAAACTTGAAATGGTCTTTTCCATTTCTTCAATCTTTTCTTTGTAATTTCTTTCAACCTCAAAGAAATTTGCCTTGACTACTTGTAGAGACTCAAGCTCATTACAGAGTTGAGAATTTATTTTCTTATAAATAGTTAATGTTTCTAAGCATTCAGGTGAGCACATGCTATCAGTTACCTTGCTTGAGGAAGATGAGTCATTTGCCATCAAAGCACTGTTGGAGATGGAGACGTCCTCAGCTTGAAAGCTCCAGTCTGCAAAATCTTGTTCAGCAATGTTTGCATTGTTAGATGAGCTTGATGGTCTTTGTTGTGGTTGCCCAGAAGTTGTCGGCTGAGTTCCTGTGGACTTGCATTCTCTGGCAAAGTGGCCTAACTGTTGACAGTTAAAGCATTTGAGTTTAGATTTGTCAAGTCCAAACCCAGTCTTCATATTGTGCTTTTTGAACTGTCTGCCGGTTCTTTGGTAAAACTTCTTTGCCCTGTATGAAATCATAGCCATTTGATAGTTTATATCCATCTCCTCAAGATCATCTGCAGGAATACCATCCAAGTCTTCTTGACACAGATGAAAGTAATTGGTCTCCTCAGCCATAAAAGCTCCTTGCCCAGAGGTTAGTAGTGGGGTTGGGTTAGAGACAAGGTTTGATGAATTTGGAGTTTCAGGAAATGTGACAGTGGGTGTGGAGGTAGAATGGTAGAGGGGTTGATAGCTTTGGTATGGAGGATTATTTATGGGTGCATAAAGAGCAGCTGAACCAGATGGTGAGTGGGAGATTTTAGATTCTTGGGCATCTAATTCCATCTGATAGGCACTGAGAATACCAAACAATTCTCCTAAAGTTAGAGTTTTCATGTTTTCTGTTCTTCTGATTGTTACCGAATAAATATTCCATGCCTTTGGAAGAGACCTCAGAAATTTTCTGAGCACATCTTGATTATCAAGAGTTACACCTGCAGTAGTTAATTCATCCACAAGTTGGACATACCTTAGGTACTGAGAAGACATATTCTCATTGTTTTGTTGACAAAAGTTTTCAAACTTCTGTTTCAGCATATCCTTCTTGTTTTCTTTGACATCTTCTGACCCTTCATACATCTGCTTCAAGGAATTCCACAGTTCTTGAGCAGACTTGCATTTCTTGAATGCATGTATAATGGAGTTCGGTATTGACATCTGAATGAGCCAAAGAGCTTTAGAATCAACTTCCATCTTCTTGTAATCTTCGTCTGAGTACATAGATGGATCTTTTGGTACTGCAGCAACTCCAGCACCAGCAGCAGCAACTGTAGGAATGTAGGGACCTTCAAGAACAGACTTCCAAAGTTTGAAGTCTTGGTTCCTGATGAACCCTTCCATTCTGACTTTCCAGGTATCGAAGTCTTCAGGTGTGAACATTGGTGGCTTGTTGAGAGTGCCATTTTCTGTATCATGTTTGTTTAGAGCAGCCATCTTAGACAGACACAGAAAATATGAGTGTTAATACTATGAGATTTTATAAGAAATAGAACTGGTAACTTGATGATGATTAGTCAGTCAAGTTCAAGAGCCAATGGCTCTGATACCACTTGTAGGATCGGGTTGTTATGTCTAAACAACACTTCACAAGTATTTCTTACTTAACTCTAACAGATGCGGAATTTTCTGTTAGAATGATCTCTCAATTACACTCAAAATGACACAGTAATAATCTTTGAACAATAATAAGAACACAGGAATAATTCAAGCTCAAGGATATATTTCTCTCAAAGTGGAAGTATACAAGCAAGCACACTTCAAGCAACAATACATTGGGAGGTTATATAGCCGAGGCTACAACCGTATACACTTAGGAATACAAGTTGGGTATACTAGACAAGTACATAAAGTAAAGCTTATTCTAGTATGTTGAGTGTCTTAACAGGCTAAGACACTCTTTCATAATCATTACATTAATAGACATTGACTTTACAAAACACTACTAAATACAAAAGACATTTAATGTTATTGATCTTCAAGGCTTCAGATGATCTTTTGCATTTAATGTAGCATGGGAGAGGTAAGGTGCTTTATCTGACTCATTACATGTTGTCTCTATCTTTATTCAGACCAACATGTCTTGTGTCAGTACCTTTTGTACCATAAGTGTTATCTGCTACAGTCTTTGTCAGAGGATAAACCTCGGAAGTCTTTGTCTTTAGTGCATAAGAGGATTCCTCGGAAGTCTTTGTCTTCAGAGCATAAGAGGATTCCTCGGAAGCAGTTGTCTTGTACAACCTTCGGCAGGAACCAGTTATTCTTCGGAAGCAACGCTGCTTCCGAAGAATCACTTCTTCCTTCCGAAGGTGTTTATTCAAAGAGACTCCTATACTTGGACAAAACAAGAAGTTTGGTGAGCATCAGCCTTTATTAGTCTTTACACATTGCATTTACATACTTTTTTGGTTACCCGTCTTGACCCGCTTTGTATTCAAGTGCTACCCATCTCAACCCATCCAAAAGTATGATGTTACTCATTTCAACCCATTATACTACAATTGTTTACCCAAACCAACCCATTTCCTTTGACATGGGTAACATTTGCCACCTCTAATGATTTGGGTGGGGTGAAAATTGTGGGTATGGAGGTACTTGGAACTTGCCGTGCGTTCCGCTCACTAGAAATTCTAAGTTTTAAAAGAATGCATGGGTGGGAGAAATGGTCAATCAATAATGGGGAAGATGTGTTTCCATGCCTGAAACAACTTGTTATAGAGGTTTGTCCTAATTTGGTTGAAGTCACACTTAAAAAGATAAATTCATTGAATGTTCTACAATTAAAAAACTGTGATTGTGGTGTGTTGAGAAGGCTGGTAACTTCATCAGTCATCAAGTTGGAAATAAAAATTATTTCAGGGCTCAATGATGTGGTGTGGAGAGGTGTTATAGACAATCTTGGGGCGGTTGAAGAATTATGCATCAACTCTTGTAATGAAATAAGATATTTATGGGAATCAAAAGCAGTTGCAAGTAAGGTTCTTGTGAATTTAAGGGGCTTGTATGTGCGTGGATGTAATAATCTCGTGAGTTTAGGAGATAAAGACTATGATGAGGATAGCAACCTCCAGATAGCATCACGTAGGATAGATAGCATCGAGAACTTGAGAGTCAACACTTGTAGTTCTATTACATCAATCGGAGCAGAAGGAGGAGGGCTTAAGTCACTTAAAATTTTGGGTTGTAATAAACTATTGGAAAGGGAATGGGGAGGACAAAACAACAACAATAGAACGTGTCTTGAAAATGTGGACATACGTGGTTGGCAAAATCTGAAATCAATCATTAACTTGAATTGCTTGGTTCACCTCACTCAATTGAGTATACGCGATTGTAGAGGTCTGGAGTCATTACCTGACAATGAGTTGCCTAATTTGACATCATTAAAGCATATTGAAATAGAAAATTGTCCAAAAATAGATGGTTGTTTTCCTCGTCAACTTTGGCCTCTCAATTTGTATCCTTAAGAATAGGGAGGTTAAAGAAGCCCATCTCAGAGTGGGCTTCACAGAATTTTCCAATCTCTCTTGTTCAACTACGCTTACACGGTGGTGGTGGTGATGGTGATGAATATAGAGAAGTGATCAGTAGTTGTAGTCAACTTTCTAATCTTCTTCCTTCTTCTCTTACTTCTCTTGAATTTATAATTTTGAGAAACTGGAATCATTTCAATGGGACTCCAAAGCCTCCGGCGTCTCTTTTTTGGCAATTGTCCTAATCTTCATAAATTGTCACATCCCCAACACCTCACCAACTCTCTCCGACATCTCTATTTTTCCGGATGCCCAAACATGAAGGATCTCCCAGAAGAGCTGTTGCCTAAACTTTTGAGTTTAAGAGTCTTTGGTAATTGCCCAAATCTGAAAGAAAGATGCATCAAAGGAGGGAGTTATGGGCACCTCATCTCCCATATCCCACGTATCAACATATAGTCCAGGTATCTCTTTCCCCCTGCTTAATGATTTTAAATTAAAAAACTGATTTATTTATTTTTTATTGGTAAATCCTATTATTATAAACTCCTAATTAGTTGTAAGGAGATAGTTGCAACATTTAATATACAAAAAAAGTAGAACTCATGATAATAATATTTTTAAATGAATAAAAAAATTGAATATGTAGACATCTTGTTACATCCACTTTTGAGTTGAATTATATTCTCTTGAAGGCCTCTCTTGCTCTGCCTATAATGATTTAAAACCAAATAATTGATTTATATTGGGTAAATCGTATTTTTAACTCTGTTGGTAAGGAGATATAGTATTTAATTTATGAATAAGCTGATAATAATATTTTGGAAGGAACAAAGAATATTAATATGTAGAAATTCTCTTGTCTAACTTTTGACTTTATGTATCTCATGCATTATAAACGCCTCTGGCCATATGCCTTTAATGATTTAAAATCAAATACGTGATTTATTTTGTCTTTTTACCAAACAAACAGTTTTAAATATATGATTTACTGTTTTTCCTTTTTGAAAATTATCTGTTATTTTTTTTTTCTGGTTTCCTGCATATAATTTATCATCTGATTCTCTTTTTTTGTTATTTGGTAAATGAACAAAGTATTATAAAGTTATATTTCCCATCTTGTGACTCACAATTGAAGCGTTCAAGATATCTGAAAATGTAGAAATCATATATCACTTGAATTATGTTTGTATCCATATGATATCACAATGCCAATACCATTTTGTATATATGTAGACTAATACTTGAATTTCAGAATGATCTTTTAGTTTTTATTTTTTTATTTTTCTTTTTTTTTTCTTTTTTAATCTAAGTTGATCTGTGAGGAACTGACCATGGTTATATCCATGGCTACTTTGACGGTGCAGATTGGTCGTGTTGGGAAGCATTCTACCAGGGATTTACCAAAACTGATAGTTACCAAAACAATGTGAGGTTTCTTTCCATATATAAATGGTGTCTATTAACAAAATGTACAAAAGTTGATGTTTTGATGTATTATGCGGTGGATAAAGTCAACAAACACCTAGTAAATAGATCGATAATCGCAGTCTATGACGTTGGATATCATTGATGGTAGTTGTGGTGATTTCAACCTAACGTATAATGCACAATTAAATTTTAGTTAACACAGTTAAATATACCTGTAAGGGCAAATGAGGAACTAGCCAAGAAAAATGAAGTTGCATGCCTCTTCTACTTATCATAATCTTGAATATTTATTTAATTTTAGGTATAAAATAAAGTTTTCATCACTTAATTTAAAATAAACTGCATTTTAATAGGATTTGATGAATAGATATGCTTACAAGATGAAGGAGTTACCTGGTTGACAACCTTGTTCAACAACATAATCCGGACGGGCAAGATGCCGGACCAGTGGAGAAGTAGTGTTTTAGTTCCTTTATATAAGAACAAGGGAGACGCACAGTGTTGCGCTAACTATAGGGGAATTAAACTACTGAGCCATACAATGAAACTCTGGGAAAGAGTGATCGACACAAGATTGAGGAGAGAAACCCAGGTGACGGAGAACCAATTCGGTTTTATGCCAGGGAGGTCGACCACAGAGGCTATACACATTTTGAGGAGGCTGATGGAAAGATATAGAGAGAAGAAGAGAGATTTACACATGGTGTTCATCGACCTTGAGAAGGCATATGATAGTGTGTCACGCCAGGTGATTTGGGATAGCCTGGAGAGAAGAAGTATCCCTTGGAGATATATAGAGTTGATAAGAGATACGTATGCAGGGGCTAAAACTAGTGTTAGAGCACCGGTGGGAGAGACATATTCTTTCCCGGTGGAGGTGGGACTACATCAAGGTTCGGCACTTAGCCCATTCCTTTTTGCAGTTATTCTAGATGAGTTGTCGAGGTCTATTCAGCAAGACATTCCATGGTGCATGCTTTTTGCGGACGATATAGTGCTAGTGGCAGAAAGCGTAGAGGACCTAAATGCGAGGCTAGAGGACTGGCGATTGGCCCTAGAGAGCAAAGGCTTGCGTATCAGCAGGTCAAAGACCGAGTATCTATACTGTAACTTTAGCGGGAGCATCGAGGAGGAGAACCATGTGACTATTGGTGACCAAGAGGTGTCAAAGACAACAAAGTTTAAATATCTGGGATCGTTCGTCCAGAGTGACGGGGACATTGACAGTGACGTAGCTCATCGGGTACAAGCAGGTTGGAACAAGTGGACAGCAGCTACCACCATCCTATGCGACAAGAGGTTTCCAGAAAAACTAAAAGGCAAGTTCTATAGGGTCGCAGTAAGACCTGCCATGATGTATGGGAGTGATTATTGGCCAATCAAAAAGACTCAGGCGAGAAAGTTAGAGTCGGCAGAGATGAGGATGCTAAGATGGATGTGTGGGCACACAAGGCTCGATCGAATAAGGAACGAACTCATCAGGGAAAGATTGGAGGTAGCGTGCATCTCAGATAAAGTAAGGGAAGGAAGATTGAGATGGTTCGGACATGTGAGGAGGAGAAATCGGCTGGCACCTGTTCGAAGAGTAGAGAGCCTTATTGTGTAGGGAAGGAGGGGTAGAGGACGACCCAAGTTGACATGGGACGAGCAGATTCGCCACGATTTGTCGGAGTCGCACCTCTCGGAGGACATGATCAGTGATAGGAGTTCATGGAGGCGTAGGATAAAGGCAACAGATTTCTAGTTTGTGTAGGATGTAAGTTGGTAGGATCTTACTTTCATAGAATGCATAGGGCATAGGTGGTTGTGGTCGATTGGCATGCTTGCTCTGTTTGTTTTGTCTCGCCTACATATAATGCTACTAATGTGTGATATGCAAGGGTGTGTCTAACTGTTACTTTATGCATGTATATGTTTGAAAATGTATGTGTGTTACGAAATATATTTGTCTGTATATGGAAGCATGTTCTTTGGGATGAAAAAAATAAAAATAAAAATAAAAATAAAAATAAAAATAAAAATAAAAATAAAAACCGTTTTTTGAGCTGGGGTCTCCTTAGAAGCAGCCTCTCTACCACATATGGGGTAGGGGTAAGGTTTGTTTTCGTCTCACCTTCCCCAGACCCCACACAGTGGGAATATACGGGGTTTGTTTGTTTGTTTGTTTGAATGATGCAAATGCCTGAAATTTGAGAATCACAAAAATGGTGAGAACTTTGAGATCCATTAAGTTTTTTGAAGGGCAAACCCATATGAAGATACACAATTGAACCTAGGTGTATAATTTGGAATATGAAATTTTTTTAAACTGACATATTTTGTTGGTTGAACTGAACTTATTTTGGTTTCCTTGATTTAGAAGAAGATGACTGTTGAAGCAAAATCCCGTCACAAGTCGGGTGATGAAGGTGAGACTCCGTTAGTTCGGTCTGTCTCTTCGAATCAATGTATCAACTGCAACCTCTTACCAGATCATCATATGCATGTTTGGCTATTAAAGCTGTTTGATTCTGAAACAGTAGCAATGAAATATGAGTTTTAATTTCAAAACCATGTCATTACTTTGTGTAAAGACTAATAAAGGCTGATGCTCACCAAACCTCCTATGTTGTCCAAGTAAATGCCGCAAAGAATAACACCCTTCAGAAGGAAGAAGTTACTCTTCAGAAGCAACATTGCTTCCGAAGGATAACTTAATCCTACCAAAGGTTGTACAAGACAATTGATTCGGAAGATCCACACTTAGAAGATTTCAGAAGTTCAGAGCTTCCGAATATCAAATGCTTCCGAAGACTCTTCTCAGCAACTTCCTCAGAAAGACAAAGACTTCCGAAGAGATTCCTTCATCAAAGACTGTAGCTGAACACTGTCAAAGTACAAAAGGTACTGACACAAGACATGCTGGTCTGATGACATATAGAGACAACATGTAATGAGTCAGATAAGTTACCTTACTTCTCCCATGCTGCATTAAATACAAAAGATTATCTGAAGCCTTGAAGATCATCAACATTAAATGTCTTTTGTATTTAGTAGTCTTTGTTAAAGTCAATGTCTATTTGTATAATGATTATGACTGAGTGTCTTAGCCTGTTAAGACACTCAATATACTAGAATAAACTTTACTTTATGTACTTGTCTAGTATACCCAACTTGTATTCCTAAGTGTATACGGTTGTAGCCTCGGCTATATAACCTCCCATTGTAAACTTACTACGGGGCGTGTGCTTGTGCTTGTATGTTGGTACACTTTTACTTTAAGAGAAATATATCCTTGAGCTTGAAACTACTCTTGTGTTATTATCTGTTATTGTTCAACGATTATTTTATTGTCATCTTGAGTGTGATTGTGAGATAATTCTAACAGAACTTTCCGCATCTGTTAGAACTTAGTAAGAAATACTCGTTCTAGTGTTGATTGAGATTTAACAACCCGATCCTACACTTTGTTACTTGCATTGCATTGAATAACATAGAGATGACTTTACATTTCAAAAATACATTCAACTCATGTATTTTTAACGTTATTTTAATTATTTTGTGAAAATAACGTTAAAATCATTGGGATGATCAATTTCAAACGATAACTTTGAGCCGGGGACTCTTTCGAAGCAGCCTCTCTATCCCAATTGGGATAGGGTAAGGTTTGTATCTATCTTTCCCCCCAGACCCTACTGAAAAGTGAGAATATACTGTGTAAGGTTGTTGTTGTTGTTATTCAACTCATGTAAATCATAATTTTTTTGTTTATTACTTTACTCAAAATTTGGTCATATGGTGGACCAGAGTTTCCAAACTGGGTTAGTGATCCCTTTCTTGTTCATTTGAAGCATGTGTCAAACTGTCAATAAGTGGTTGTAAAAAATGTACATATGTGCAGCTACAATCACTTAAAGTGGTAGTGGTGAAGATGGAGTGAGTAATTGTAGCCAACTTTCTTATCTTATTCCTTCTTCTCTTACTTCACTTTGTATGGATGAATTTGAGAAAGTAGAATCATTTTCAGTGGAACTCCAACACCTCCAACATCTCTCTTTTCACAATTGCCTTGTTCTGAATAAACTGTCCTATACTCATCCCCTCCACCTATTGCCTTCACTTTTGAGTTTAATCTCTGCCTGTAATGATTATAAATCAAATAAGTCATTAATTTTCAAATGAACAATCTTTTTTTGAACGACTTGGTACGACAAACCCATGACGGGATTTCAACCGTCTCCACGGATTTTACGCTCAGGGGCGTACGCTTGAGCACATTGCAGGAGGAATCTCAGAATTGGATAAACCCTCTGACCTTGCCTCAACAAATATGTTTTGATCCGAATTCGAACCCAAGACCTCCCATAAAGAAGCAATGGGCTAGCATAGGCTACAAGGCCTTTAGTTCCAAATGAACAATTTTAATATTATGTTTCTTGTGTTTAATTTTGAACCCATTACAACCTATTTAAAAGCGTAACTGGTCAAGTGGATGGAATTTCATCAAATTTGTGCACTTCCAAACACGATGGAAAGACAGAAATATGGTTACAGTTTATTCAAATTATATGCCTTTATATTAAACTATTGGTTTTGTGATCTTTTTTTGAAAAAAAAAAGTTGTTGAAATGAACAATCAACACGTGTCTTAATAAAGATCATTCTCTCTAATTCTTATAGCAATATGACGTAATTTAGTTATTTGAAAGGGTTCCCATATGAATGAATATTGTACTTTTACCATTAAAATTAGTTTTTGTGTTTTGGATGTTTGTTTATTTGTTTATGAAGCCAAAGGTCTCTATAGAAGCATATTTTTCAAACCTTACTAATAGCTTTTGTACAGGTGAGTTTTACTGGGTCTGCTTAATGTTGTTTTTGTTATGACGTAATCAGTACTACTGTTTAGCTTTGTATTATATATACACTTCAAAATTTTATTTGGAAGAAGTAAGAAGAAAGGAGTTTGGCATTTAAGAACCATATTATAAGTTATATATTGTGTAGAATTACGTTTATTAGAAATACAATAAAAGTAGGGAATATATCACCTCATATTAATCAAATTTTCTTAGTGTTCCACTAAAGTCGTTAAAATTTTTGTTATTCTTCTAAAGCCAATCAACTTTGGCAGGTGTATTTTTTATTTTATTTTTTTAAATTAATGAAGGCAAATGAATCATATATGATTATTGTGTTAATAAAATGTGAATATTTTTTATAATTAACTTAAAATAAGATGTAATCGTAAAGAAAACAAATTTACGAATTAAAAACAAAGTTTTAATATTGTTAAATTTAAGCCAAACTGAGAAAATAATCATTAAATACCTATATATATCCATATATGTTTCAATTGGTTCGATTAATTTTAAAAAATTAAATATTTATAAAAATAATTGCATACGATTAGAATTCTTAGTGAAGGTTGAGTGACCGTAAAAAGACAAAAACTTTTGTTAACTCAATTAGAACAATTGAGAAACATGATACTATTATATAAAAAGTTACCCATAAAAATATTTGTTTCAAATTAAATTTTCAACACTAAAAGATATCATTCTCTGCTGTTCTAATTTACCCATTTTCAAGCACTTTTTAGAGTATTTTACCAAATGTATGTAGTTGTAAAAAATATTTACCAAATTGTTGCAATTTAAAACTTATTTATCAAAATGAGTGTTTTTCTTTATTACCTTTTTCTTCTTAAATTAGTTAAAAATAATGAAATAAAGAAAAACACTCATTTTGATAAATAAGTTTTCAATAACTCATATTTGGTAAAAATATTTTTTAACTACACTCTTTTGGAAAAAAAAAACTCCAAGTTATCACATTTTCATTACTAAAAGATAAATAAATAAATAGGAATTGAATCCAATGAAAACCCAACCTTAGAGAGAAAACCCTTAAACCCTATGTGAGCCACTCATTTGGAATCTTGAAAATAAATATGTGGTTCACATTAACCCACATTAAAAATAATTTGTTTATTCAAAACTCAATTTTTTATTCAGGTTTAATGTGGACCACATATTTATTTTCAAGATTCCAAATGAGTGGCTCACATAGGGTTTAAAGGTTTTCTTTCTAAGGTTGGGTTTTCAAAGGATTCAATCCCTAAATAAATAAATATATATATATATAGGGGATTAATAAAATGAAAACCTTGTTTTAGTGAGAAAACCATGAAAACTCATGTAAAACGAACGTATTTTTTTTTTGAAATTTTTTTTACAGGTTTGTAACATTATTTGGGACATTTTTATAAAAAAAAATCAAAAAAGCGCCGAGAAAATATTTTTAAAAAAAATATTTTATTAGTTTTTTTTACGTTGTAAAACATACGTAACACTGAGGCACATCTGACGTAAACGCTGTACGTTTTTACGTATGTTTTACAAATTTTCTTTTTTTAGTAGTGTTACGTATATTTTACACAGCGGTTTGTTGGGTTTTCACAATAAAAAGTGGTTTTCAAATTATCCCTACCCTATATATATATATATATCCTATATTACTATACTAATAAAAAAATATTCTTTTGTCACTTGTTATTATCACATATTTCAATTGTCACATGTCAATCAATAAAACAAACATGAATTAATTACATTTATTAACCACTGTCAAATTAAATTAAGTTTTTAAAATTTAATTGAATGAAACTTAAAATTATTTAAATTTTCAAATAAACTAGTCTTTTTAGAATTAGTTTAAAATTTTAAATGAACTCATTCAATAATTTATAAAAATTTATGTAATAACTTATATTGTATTGTAATTATATTATTTATGAAACTGAATAAAATTATTAATATTTGATGGAAGGAAAATGCTTGCCGCCACATCTTTAACCAAATCATGCCTATCATTAAAACCCTCTAACCAAACCGAATTGAGAAGCTATATAACTCACTATGATTATAACATTTTAGTCCAGATTGACTGTTAGTTTTTATTCACTTTAGAAAAATAATTTGAGAAAATCTAATCACCAATTAAAAATTTTAATTACATATATACCCAACTAAAATTTTTTAATTACATATATACCCAACGAAAAATTATAATTACATATATATCCAACTAAAAATTTTTAATTACATATATACTCAACTAAAATTTTTTAATTACATATATACCCAACTAAAAAAATTCAAATTACACATATACCCAACTTTAATATCTTTACATATTGAATTTCAAACATAGATACGTAAACCCATTTGTTCATCGCCTGCACCATACGACTGCAGTGCCGTCGCACATCCTTCGTCTCCGCTCCCACCATTCATTCATTTTGATGGTTGTCAAAAAAAAAAATACAAATACAGAAAATAACAAGAAAAAAGTACAAAACAAACACAATTAAAAAAACAAAAAAAACACAAGAAAATGAAGGAAAAAACACTAAAAATGGGAAAAAAAACGTAAAATACGGATATATTCAAAGCAGTAATATATATATATAATAAATATTTTAAAATAAGGGCAAAATAGTAATTCCTTAATTCATTTTAATGAAAATGGGTATATTTGAAATTTTAGCATTAGAGGAGGGGATATATGTAATTAAAAATTTGGATTGGGTATATATGTAATAAATGAAATTTGTAGGGGGATATATGTAATTGCCCCTATAATAAATTATCTATATCTATACTATATAATAAATGAAAGTTTTACAATGACACATGTCAAGTTTTTAGACTACCTAAAAGTTAGCTTTCCCGTCTCTCTTTCCTATTTAATATTTATATGTTATTTTTTATTAAATTTTGATTTTTTTCACACACTATCCCTCCTATTAGACATTAACGATTTTATTAAACTTGATAAATATTAAATAACTAGACTACACCCCGTGTGTTACACGAGTTTAATATAAAATATTAAATAGTTAGTAATAAAAATTTATAAATTATAAAACTACATTTTGATATAAAATGTTTAAAATACGTATTAATAAGTATTTTAAGTAATAAAACAACGATCAAAAACTTTAGTTTTAATTGAAATTAATTTTTAAAAATATAATGCTAAAAAATGTCATTTGTTTATAAAAAAACTATTTTTTAAAATCTATGTCTTATAGTCTATTTTATTTTTAATTTTTTTTAGAATACATGATTTTTACTTTTTAGGGAAAAAAAATTATAATAAATACCGATTTAAAAATTATTATTTTCTAAAAAATATTGATTTTTAGAAAAATTCATATCTTAGAATTTTTTTAAAGTGTTTTTATAATAAAATATTATTTTTAATTGATTATAATTTTTTTTAATATTAAAAAGGTTAATAATATAAGTAATATTGTAATTATTGAATATGAGAGTTAATATACTTATTTAATAAGAGATATTTTAAGGAGATGACAAAAAGTTGACAAGTGGCACTATTAGTATAAAATTATGACAAGTGTCAAACAATATTTTTGTTTATTAAGATAGTAAGATATGATTACATCATAAATACATTCTTTATTTACTTAAAATATATAGTTATATATTATGTTAGTTAAAATAAATAATTTTAAAATTTATTTACTTAACCTGTGTAATTACAGCATTTATGCTACTTCTACAATATAATAAACTTGTATCAATTTTTGGCGCTACTTCTACAATATAATAACTTGTATCAATTTTTGGCGAATTCAACCATAAACATCAATGGCAAAATTGATAATACCAAGAACAAAAATTGGGCTACAAAATCAAAAATCATCCTGTACGAATCCTCCCTAACCCTTCAATTCCGTCGTTTGGTTCGATTATTTCGTGTATCCTGCGGAATCTGAGACCCCAAAAGTCAATTTCCCCTTGATTCTCTCTTCCCCCCCCCCCCCCCCCCCCCCCCCCCCCCCCCCCCCCGATTTGATTAAAAAAAACTTCACTTGTATCTCTTCATTCCTCCATTGGTAAACGACCTAAATCATGTATATGTTTCGACGCTTCATCACGGATGATGATTCATCAGATTTTGGGCACAAGTTTTTTCGCTCCATCGATGGTGTAGGTTCCTGGTTTTTAATCAATCCAGTGATTTCAACAAATTCTTTCTTTGTGTAAACATTTTATGGTTATTGACGGGTCAGAATGCATTTTGGAGATCTTTGTTTTTACTGCTGTGAATAATTTGAAGTGATTAAATAGTTGTTAATTATTTGAATCTTTATTTGATTGGGGTTTCATCATGGATCATTTGGAGAGCTTTATTTGGGTAAGTTCTTTTTTAAAGCTTTTCTCAGCATGGTTATATGGTGGTTACTTATATTCTAGGGTTTTATTACATTTATGATTGTTTTATTGCTATTTACAGGTGTGAATCTTCAAAATAAGGAAGAAGTTGCTGTCAAATTGGTATGTATTTAGGGTTCTATGTTTATTCAAATGCTGGCATATGATGCAGGTTACTCGTATTTGTACTACAATTGACTTTACAGTTGATTTTGTGGTTTGATATGATTTTCTTTAAAGGGGCAAGTGAAATTTGCTAGTTAAGTTTCTAGTGTCTTCTTTTGCTTATTAGTATTTTATGTTCTGCAAAAAGTAGACACCTTTTACCAAGTTATGTTCTTAGGCATAACAAAAATTTAAATGAGCCATGCTGCCATGGTGTGTTTGCACCAAGTGATATTCACCCATTATTCAAATCATAGGCAAAACAATTTTAAGATTGAATCGAACGGAAAGACAGTGAATTAGTATCTCAAGAATATAAGCTACTGACAACAAAGTGAATGAGTAAAAAACACATAAATATCTAGACTCATTTGAAAGTCACAAAATTACTAATGAGAGAGCAACTAGCAATTAAATTTGTGGCTAAAGTTGAACCAATATAAGAGTAAACAAATATATTCTGTAAAATCCCACTAATCAGTTGGGTCTGGAGAGAGTGGGACGAAGACAAACATTACCCCCCTCATAATTGAATAGAGATACTGCTTCTATTGAGATCCCCGACTCTTATATGCCACATTTTGTTTTATTTATTTATTATTTATTTTTTGCACCTATGCCTAAGCACAAGCATAAACATAAACTTAAATGAGTAATTAACTAAAATTTAACTGTAAACAGAAGAGTAAATATAAATGAGTAAATTTCTGAAGTAAAAGATGGCAATATCCTTTAACTCTTTATATTAGAATCAAAATTAGTATAATTTTATAGTAATAGCTAGTGTAATAAACCAGCAGAGTAGTCAAGCTAAACTTCACCTAAATAATATTTGATTATTATTTTTTGTTTGTGGCGTAACTTGTTTTTGTTCCCCGGAATATGTTAAGACCAAGCACCATCAGCTTTACTATGAGGCCAAATTGTACATGCTTCTTCAAGGAGGAAGTGATTTTCATGTTTTTCTTTTTTCCCCCCCTTAATTCTTGTTCTTGCCTTTCTGTTTGTATATATTGTTTTCTTTTGTCAAGAAACTTACCATACACATGTTGAATTGATACAGTTGGTGTTCCACACCTCAAATGGATTGAAGTTCTTGGACCAAGTTTAAAAGATTTGTTTAATTATTGTAACTTCAAATTAACTATGAAAACGGTTTTAATGCTTGTAGATCAGTTGGTAAGTTTCACACCTTGTGTAATGAAATTACTTGAGCATATTGTATCAACACTTGCACCTTTTGTATTGCTTTATAAAGATAAATAGAATTTGCATATATGCATTGAAGAGGCTTTCTTCATCGTGATATAAAACCAGATTACTTTTTGATGGGTTTTGGACTAAAGGCAAATCAGGTATACTGTTTCACAAGTTATAACCTTAACAATGCAATCTTTTCGATTTAAAATGGGTTAAACTTATTTAATCTCTGGAGTATTTATTTATTTTTATTCTTCTAGTAAAATGGTTTTCTGAGATGTGCACGGGCTCTAGGCACGCGCCCGTGGGCTTTTGACAACTATGGTCCTTGTTCTTGGGCAATGTGACAAGTTTATATTTTTGTTATTTATAGTTTGATTACTTAATGACTCTATTTTTGCAATATTTTGTTTAGGGAATTCAAAAAATCTTACTGGCACTGCCTGTTATGCCCAGTCTTAATACCCACCTTGGAGTTGGTAAATAATCTTTGCCCATTGGTATTATTTCATGATGAAATCTTTTTTAAAGTAATTTCCTTGAGCTCTTTATATTGTCCATTAAAGCCATTATCTTTTAGTATTTTTCGTTATTAATCATAACTTCTGTTTATTATCATTTGCAGAGCAAAGCAGAAGGGATGATCTGGAGTTTCTTGGTTATGTGCTCATGTATTTTTTGAGATGAAGGTTGAATATACACCTACTTTATATAATTGTTTGTTTTTTGTTTTTGTTTTTTAATTTTTCCAAATTTCTCATTCTAACTTTGTTCTTATATCTATGTGGTTGTAGCCTTCCTTGGCAGGGGCTGAAAACCGGCACTAAGAAACAAAAGTATGATAAAATTAGTGAAAAAAGATTCTTACTCCTATAGAGGTTTTCTTGAGATCAAACTTATTTTAAGCGGTTCTTTTTTATAATTAAGTGACATGAATTTTTATAAAAATCTACATTTTTAACCTCTTAATAAAAGTGACTTGCAAATGAACATAATCTACAGGTTTTATGCAACTCTTATCCAACTGAATTCACATTGTATCTTCATTATTGTCAATCATTGCGGTTTGATGACAAACCAGACTATTCATACCTGAAGAGGCTTTTCCGGGACCTTTTCATTTGAGAAGGTGAAATCTAATTTCAATGTTTTAGTGAATTTTTTTTCTTATTTATATAATGCATCACAAGAACATTAATTCTATCAACATCATCATCATCAACCTTATTATCTTTGATTTTCCTTAAAATAAACTTATGTGCTATGTTTGTGTTTCAGTTTACTAGTTTGACTATGTCTTTGATTGGACTATATTGAAGTATCCTCAAGTTAGCTCAGGTTCCCGTTGTAGAGGATAGGCTACTATTTCTTCCACTTTTATATACTCTTTTATTTTTACATCTGTTTTTTTTTTGTTACGTACCTTATTTTTTTATGTGCATGTGTAACTTTGTATGTACGAATTTGTGTTATATATGGAAGTATGTGTATAGTTATAACATATTGGCATATGTTTGTCTACTGAATTTTGAGAAATTGCGACAGAGTAGGTTAGACAATTTGGTGACAATTTATATGTTTTAGTGAAACTTGAAACTAGAGGTTTCACAAAAACATATAAATTGTCACCAAATTGTCCAACCTACTCTGTCGCAATTTTAACGTTATATGTATATGTGTTGACCCTCAAAGGGCCAAAGTAAAACTGCACTAATTTTAATGTTATTTTACTTGTTTTGTGAAAATAACGTTAAAAATGTTGGGATGACCAACTTCAAACGATAATTTGAGCAGGGGACTCCTTTGGAGCAGCCTTTCTATCCCAACTGGGATAGGGGTAAGGTTGGTGTCCATCCTTCTCTCCCGACCTACCGAAAAGTGGGAATATACTAGGTAAGTTTGTTTGTTTTTTTGTGAAACTAGAGGTTAGAGATAGATTCTCAGGCACAGTGGAGTCATTTGCTAGGCGTACTGGTTTGCTTGGTGATTTTTTTAGGCAAAAATCATTCGAACATGCAACACCGTGGTGAGTTTTCCTGATTCGCAACTTCCTCTGGTGACAAATCATAGATATTTTGGTAAAATAGATACAAGTGGTCATTTGTTATCTAGTACATTCTTCAGTTACATAAAAAAATATATGTGAGCCACATGTTGGGGTATCTCACATACACTAAACGCATACACATAGGAGAAAGAGAATAAATGACATGAGAGATTTTACGTGGTTCGGTTAGTTTGAACTACAACCACTGGCTGCAACTAGGTATTTTTATTGTTATGCTCAGTACAAAGATTACAATCACATGATAAGGGTATTTATGGAAATATAAGTTAGGTTAAACAAATAAACGGGCCGAACATAGATGCAGATTAAGACCGACTACTCTAATCTACCAAAAGGCCTTCGTGAACCTAAGAATTTCCCACTCATAGGCCTTGTGATAGAATCAAGCTCGCCATCCAAAGCACACAGCATCCCCATCATCCAGTTTCAAAAGTCATTCAGGTCTAGCTCCTAGGAATAAACCAAACTTCAAACTAATCAACTATCAACCTAGTTCTTAAGACTCGTTGAGGCCTCGGAAGGCCCCAACCTAGTCAGTCATAAATGACCATGTCTTCACATCCTATACATGGATTATCAGTGGAACACTCCCCACTAACAACTTCCCAGAAGAGTTTTCATTCGGTTTCCTTGTCTTTTGAACCCAACGTCGACTTCCTGTGTACGAACATTCTTTATGCTTCCACTGTCACGAAGATCCCGTTTTCGCTCAGACCTCAAATCTGAATACCTGGAGTTCCAGAGTCCTTTGTTGTAAATTGAACTCATTTAACTCTTGAATCTACGAGCCTGACTATGGCATTCGTCTTAGCAGGGTTAATCACTTCCCTAGACGAAACATGCACCAAATACAACAACCCTTTCCTATGAGCTCAGCTTTGGCATTCGTCTTAGCAGGGTTAGTCACTTCCTCATACGAAACATGCACCAAATATAACGACCCCTCTTGAAACCTTGAGCAACCACGAGATTATTTTTCACAACCTTCTCCTTTCCACCACCAAACTTAAAGTTCAAACCTTGTTCATCCAACTGCCCAACGAAGAACTTTGTTTCAAGCCTCGAAATAACTCTGACGTTACACAAAGTCCAAGTAGTACCCAAAGTGGTGAAAGATCCAAATCCATTATGCCAGTCACATCTAGAATTTCACTATTTCTCAGCCTAACTTTGCCAAAATCACCTTTAACGTTTCGCATGCCATCATTGCTATGGGTAGCATGGAATGTTGCACCGGAATCCATGATCTAGGATTCCACAGTGCTTTCACTATAAAGCATCAAAGCTTCGTCATCAAAATAACTTACCTTAGTAGTGTTCAATCCATCATAATTCTTTGATCCTCCACAAGAACTCTTATTTGGGCATTGACCCATGTAATGTTCCTTTTTGTTGCAGTCCCAACAACGCACACTAGGCTGAGCTTTAGGCGGGCTCCTACCTCGACATTTGCTGCTCCTATTAATTCGGTGATTATCCCTTCCCTGCCAACATAAAGTTAATCAGAAGAATACCCTGCTTTGGAACCCCTTAGGCGAACATCTTCACTAGTACTAAGTCCCTGTTTTTCTCAAATGTCATCCAGTCAGTTTCCACCAAGCAAGCTTGTAACAGTCACTTCCCGGACCAACTATCATGCAGTGAAGATAGCAATAGTACAACCATAGTCTTATCATCATGGTTGTAAAAATCCCTGACTAGGCCGATTAATCGTTAGTCCCTTAAGGCTGACTAGGCCCGACTATCCGATTAGGCTGATTAGTTGGCCGATTAATCCCTAGTCCCCACTCCACCGACCGACTAGCGACTAGCGATTTCTACAACATTTCTTATCATCGAATTGCATTCCCACATATGATAATCTAGACATACTAAAATTCTAATAATTAACATGCTTGGTCGTTGAACTTCCTTTTCTCATTTTCATTGTAAACAATTCTCTCATCAAGAACACTTTCTTTGATACAGACAACTTTTCATACATATTTCACAACGCCACAATCATACCATTAGCAGTCGGTTCAAACATGATGTTAAACACAACGTTCCTCGTCAATGACAATGTAATAATGCCTCTAGCTTTCCTGTCCTTGGCATCCCATAGAGCTTCAACAACTTTCTTCATTTTCTTTGGTTTTTCTTCTAGTACCATATCCAAAGTCTTTTTGACCAACTTGGTTCGACCCTCACACTTCCATATTATTTTTTTTAACAAATAGTTTGTGACAGTTATGATTACAAATCCAACATTATTACAACAATCCAAATTTTCAAGTAAAATAATTTTGGAAGTTGTATGCATTAATAAATAGATATTTTATTTGTATGACTTTTGACCCTCTTGACCCATTTGATTCTTTACTTTTTAGCTTATTATGTTTATTTGACGTGTTTGAGACGGATTAAGTCCAAATCGATCTACTGATAAGTGAGTTTGTGGCAATTTTGACCTCTAGTATCCCTTGCACAATCTTTGTCCTATTATGCATTCAGGATTTTCTTTAAATAAGAAATGCAAGCAAAGTTGTATTTCATTTTTAGTCAAAATTGTGTTTTTATTTGATCATATCCCTCTACAAGCACATATAAAGTTTGGGTGGATGATTCACTAAAACACAATTTTGCCTTAAACGTAAAAATAAAAATCCACTACAATAAAACAAAAATCCAGTAAAAAAACAAATATCTGGTACCAAAAAATAAAAATACAATACAAAAAAAAACCTAGTAAAAAAAATCGTATACAAAAAGAATAAATAAAAATATAGTACAAAAAATAGATGTTTTAAAACGAAATTGTGTTCCTATTCGATTTGTTACAACAATATAGTCAAACGTTAGATATGGTCATATGACTTGTTAACTCATCCGTTATATATGGTACCTTTGTTAACGATAAATAATTATAAGCATCCAACATCTAAATACATACAAATAATTATAAGCATTCACATGGGATGAGCAGATTCACCGGGATTTGTTAGCATCGCTCCTCGATGAGGACATGATCAGTGATTGGAATTCTTGGAGACAGAGAATAAATGCTAGAGACTATCAGTTTGTTAAAATATAGGTCAGCGACCCTAGTTTTAGGCAAAACCTTAGTTTTAAGAAATGCATGCTTGACATATTGGTACCATTTGCTTTGCATATTTTCCGCTTGTTTTCGTGTTGTATGTCGCAAATTAATATGTGGTTCTTGTTTTTCATTGTTTGCCTGCTTAGTCCACGTTCTGTGTGCTACTGTGCTCTACCAACTGGTTTATATGACCTGGTTTTAACTACGTTTTGTTCACATGTGATTATGTGTATATGTTTGCCATATGTTTCCTCATATATTTGTTTTTACTTGAAATATGTTTTAAAAAAAAGGGCCGATATCTTGATCTGTGGGACTCTTCTGAAGCAGCCTCTCTACCTCTTTTTGGATAGGGCTAAGGTTTGTTTTCATCTATTCCTCCCCCCTCGCGACCCTACTTAAAAGTGAGATTTAACTGGCTATGTTTGTTATTTACATCTCTTTTGCTACTCCCCTTAACGATGAATAATTATAAATTATAAACATCAATACTTTTGATAACAAATGATTTCTATTTTTATGGATCATCTACAATTTTGGAGAGTAAAGTAATATAAAATCAAATGCTTAAACAATAAATGGAAAAATCAATATTTAAATTTAATTCATGAGACCATAAATTTGAATTTTGTTATACAGCTATTGTACTATTGTTATCTTCTCATATCTTGTCAAAGGACGATAACATCCACATAAAAGAGATCACCTTATCGACTTACATTTTTTCTTGTTAGCCAATTATGATTTGCATGGTTGTTCAACATAATAAACCAGATCCAACTACCATCGCAATCAAAAAAAAAACCATAACCAACGTTTCACACAATCACCAAATTCTTCTGCAATCTCACCACCTGCATAATCATAAATCAATGGCTGAAGTCGTGGTTTCTGCTGTCCTCAGTGTGCTCTTGGAGAATCTGACCTCTGAAGCTTTGAAAACCACTGCTCGCTACAAGGGAATCGATGCTGAGATAAAGAAATTGCACAGATTGTTAACCCTGATCCAAGACGTGCTTGCTGATGCTTCTCGAAAGGAGATAACTGGTCAGTCTGTGAAACGATGGCTGAATGATTTCCAGCATTTGGCTTATGACATTGAAGACGTACTCGATGAACTGGCAACAGGTGTAATGGAACGGGAGTTCAACCGCGAGTCAGAAGCCATAAGCAGGAAGGTAAGAAAGCTAATTCCATGTTGTTGCACGAATTTCTCAAAGAGTACTAAGATGCTTGACAAGTTGGATAGGATTAACGACGAATTACAAGAATTATTAAAGCAGAAAGCTGGTCTTGGTTTGTGTGATGAACCAAGGCCAAAAAATAATAAAAACAGAAGATTTCAATCATCTGTTGTTGACCCATCTAGAATTGTTGGACGAAAAGCTGAGAAAGAAGCATTGGTCCAACAATTACTCCAAGAGGATGAACCATCTCATCAAAGCTTTGGCATTGTTCCCATATTTGGTATGGGCGGGGTCGGTAAAACCACTCTAGCTAGACTTTTGTATGACGATCAACAGGTCAAGGAGCACTTTGATCTCAAAGGGTGGGTTTGTATCTCGGATGACTTTGATATCTTTGGTAGAACCAAAGATATCTTTAAATCTGTGGGAGGCAAGTTAAAGAAGGAACATGAAGATTTTAATAAACTTCATGAATCTCTTAGAGATTACCTTAGGGGGAAAAGATTTCTATTGGTACTTGATGATGTATGGTGTGAAAGTTATCCGGATTGGCAAACCCTTGTTGAACCGTTGTGTACATGTGCTCAAGGAAGTAAAATTCTCATAACAACACGGAAGGATCAATTGCTCAAAAGGTTGGGTTATAACCCTCTAAACAAGCAGCTGGGAAACCTGTCATACGAAGATGCATTATCTTTGTTTGCTCTACATGCATTAGGCGTAAAAAAATTTGATTCACATTTGTCACTCAAACCACATGGTGAAGGCATTGTTAAAAAATGTGGTAGATTGCCTTTGGCCTTGATCACACTCGGGACATCACTGAGGGCAAAAGAAGATGAAGATTCATGGAAGGGAGTGTTTGAAAGTGAGATATGGAATTTACCGGTTGAAGGTGAAATCCTCCCGGCTCTTAGACTAAGTTATCATGAACTTTCTGCACCTTTGAAGCAGGTGTTTGCATACTGCTCCCTGTTCCCCAAGGATTTCCTGTTTGACAAAGAGGAACTCGTTTTATTATGGATGGCAGAAGGGTTTTTGCACCAGTCAACTCAAAGCCGTTCAACAGAAGAAAGGTTGGGTCATGAATACTTTGATGAGTTGTTGTCAAGGTCATTTTTTCAATATGCACCTAATAATGAATCATTGTTTGTGATGCATGACCTGATGAACGACTTAGCGACCCATGTTGCTGGTGAGTTTTTTGTAAGGTTAGACATTGAAGCAAAGGACATTAATGAGAGAATGTTGGAAAAGTACCGCCATATGTCATTTGTTCGTGAGGAGTTTGTAACTTATAAGAAGCTTGAGGCATTTAAAAGATCCAAAAATTTGAGAACATTCTTGGCAACATCTGTTGGGGAGGTAGACAAATGGCAAGTCTTTTACTTGTCAAACAAAATTGTGGTCGACTTACTTAGTGAATTAACGCCCCATTTGTGGTGCACGCATATCATGTATATATATGTGTGGGCCCTTAAGGGGCAAAAGTAAAAGTGTACTAATTTTAGCGTTATTTCAATTATTTTGTGAAAATAACGTTAAAATCATTGGGATGATCAACTTCAAACGATAACTTTGAGCCGGGGACTCTTTCGGAGCAGCCTCTCTATCCCAATTGGGATAGGGGTAAGGTTTGTATCTATCCTTCCCCCCCAGACCCTACTGAAAGTGGGATTATACTGGGTAAAGTTGTTGTAAAGTTGTTGTTACTTAGTGAATTACCATTGTTAAGGGTGCTATCTCTGAGTAATTTTCAAATAAGTGTGGTACCAGAATCCATTGGTACTTTGAAACACTTGAGGTATCTTAATCTATCTCGAACCCGAATCAAATATCTACCAGAAAATGTCTCCAATCTCTATAACTTAGAGACTTTGATCTTACTTGGTTGTTGGAGTTTAGCTAAGCTGCCAAAAAGCTTTTTAAAGCTTAAAAATCTGCGACATCTTGACATTAGAGAGACTTGGTGTTTAGATCAGCTGCCCTTAAGAATTGGTGAGTTGAAAAGCCTACAAACTCTCTCTAGGATCATCATTGGAGGTGGCAGCGGGTTTAAAATAACAGAACTTAAAGACTTAGAGAATCTGTGTGGGGAAGTTTCGATTGTGGGGTTGGACAAAGTGCAAAAAAACATGGCAAACTTTCCACAAAAGAGGCTAAGTAAATTGGAGGTTGTATGGAGTGATATGTGGGATGGTTCACGAAATGAAATGCTTGAAAAGGAAGTCTTAAATGGGTTAAAGCCTCATAGTGATAAGCTAATTAAACTCAAAATTAGGTTATACGGGGGATTAGAGTTTCCAAAGTGGGTTGGGGATCCCTTGTTTGTTCATTTGAAACATGTGTCATTAAATGGTTGTAAAAAATGTACATCTCTACCACCGCTTGCGCAGCTACAATCATTCAAGGAGCTGTTTATTGAAGATTTGGAAAGGGTGAAAGTTGTGGGTATGGAGTTACTTGGAACTTGTCGTGCGTTCCCCTCATTAGAAATTCTAAGTTTTAACAAAATGCATGGGTGGGAGAAATGGTCAACTGATAATAGGGAAGACGTGTTTCCATGCCTGAAACGACTTCTAGTAAGGGACTGCCCTAATTTGGTTGAAGTCACACTTGAAAGAATACATTCATTGAATGTTCTAAAATTAAAAAACTGTGATTGTGGTGTGTTGAGAAGGCTGGTTAAAGGAGCTTCATCAGTCACCAAGTTGGAAATTGAAAATATTTTAGGGCTCAATGATGTGGTGTGGAGAGATGTTATAGGTCATCTTTGGGCAGTTGAAGATTTAAGCATCAACTCTTGTAATGAAATAAGTTATTTGTGGGAATCAGAAGCGGCTGTAAGTAAGGTTTTTGTGAGTTTAAGGTACTTGAACGTGTGGTATTGTGATAATCTTGTGAGTTTAGGAGAGAAAATGTATGATGAGGATAGCAATCTTCAGATAGCAACTCTTAGGAAGTTGATCGTATATGAATGTAATAATATGGAGCATTGCAATTGTCCAGATAGCATCGAGACCTTGAGTTTTATCGGTTGTAGTTCAATTACATCAATCTCCTTACCAACAGGAGGAGGGCTTAAGTCGCTTTACATTTCACGCTGTAATAAACTATTGGAAAAGGAGTGGGGAGGACAAAACAACAACAATAGAATGCTTCTTGAAGATGTATACGTAGGAGATTGGCCAAATCTGAAATCAATCATGAACTTGAATTGCTTGGTTCACCTCACTCGATTGGAGATAGATAATTGTGAAGGTCTGGAGTCATTTCCTGACAATGAGTTGCCTAATTTGACATTGTTAAAGCGTCTTCGTATGATAAAATGTCCTAATTTGACATCGTTAAAGCATCTTGGAATAAGAGACTGTCCAAGAATAGATGGTTGTTTTCCTCGTGGGCTTTGGCCTCCCAATTTGCAAACCTTAGAGATAGGAAGGTTGAAGAAGCCTATATCAGAGTGGGGCTCACAGAGTTTTCCAAACTCTCTTATTGAATTAACCTTAATCGATGATGGTGAAAATGGAGTGAGTAGTTTTAGTCAATTTTGCAATCTTCTTCCTTCTTCTCTTACTTCTCTTCAATTAGATGATTTTGAAAAACTAGAATCATTTTCATTGGAACTCCAACACCTCCAGCGTCTCTCTTTTGAAAATTGCACTAATCTTCGTAAATTGTCACATCCCCAACACATCACCTACTCCCTCCAACATCTCAATTTTTCCAGATGCCCAAACATGAAGGATCTACCAGAGCAGTTGTTGCCTTCACTTTTGAGTTTAAACATCTGGGCTGATTGCCCAAATCTGAAAGAAAGATGTAGCAAAGGAACTGGGAGTTACTGGCCCCTCATCTCCCATATCCCACGTATCCACATATCCCCAGGTTTCTCTCTCTTCCTACATAATTATTTTAAATTAAATAACTGGTTTATTTTAAATTAAATTGTGACGCATGAGCTGAGGTTTAGTATAAGGGTTACGTATACGCTACTGTTTAGAGATATTTTACTGAGTATGTTTTGTTTGTTTCATAATTGGACTAATATTTTAATTTTACATGTTTGAATCCCCTGCTTAATGATTATATATTAAATAAGTGGTTAATTTATTTTTTTTTTGTTGGTAAATCCTGTTATTTTTAACTCCCGGTTGGTTGGTTGGTAAACACGTATTGTAAACACGTTAAAAAAAATGCTCAACAAGATCCTCACATGACCTATGTCATGTATCTGATTCAAAACAACTATCCTACAGATGAGGTCCTTGACATGACTTTTAATGAACTGAAACAAGAAGCAGAATAATGCCTGTCACTTCATAAGGGAGATACTGAAACAAATTATGAGAGATCTATTGCAGTAGAAAAGAAGAAAAATGAAGCGGCCTTTGAGTCTGTGGTCCATCCATATGTTTATAAGATGTCAGATTTTGACATCATCATCATAATCATCGTACTCAGTAATCCCACCATTAGCATAGCTAAGGTAAGGTCTGAGGAGGGTAAGATATAGACAGCCTTACATGTAGAAATAGAGAGGTTGCTTCCAATAAGACCCCCGACTCATGATGCCAGATTAACCGACCAACCGAATGGTTTTACCATTATTTTCACAAAAACAAAATAAAATAACGTTAAAATTAGTGTAACTTTACTTTTGCCTCTTAAAGGATGACACATATATACATTATATATGCGTACCGCAAACGGTGCGAGATGTCAGATTCTGACATGAAAACATTTTTGAAAGAAATGAACTTTCCCTCTAAGACATCTTGGGCACATGAAAACTACAAACCTAAGACAAGAGATTAAAACTGTCATCCATCATGAAAAGAAAAACAATAAAAAGTATATGCTTGAGATCACCAAGCCAAAATATACAAGAACTATAGCTAATAAAAGATTAACAAGTAAAATATTCAAACAAATCCCTTCCAAACAATCAAATACTGTGGATAGCAAGATCAATAATTGATGAAGAAAATTTTGGTGCATATGATTGCCCCATGGATAGAATGGATGAGAAAATAATAGCCTTGAAGTATGATATTGATTGGGATTCACTTTTAATAAGAAAACTTTAAATATGATCTTTTAGCTTCTTTTTTTTTTTTAAAAAAATTCACAAGTTGATCTATGAAGCAACTGACCATGATTATATTCATGGCTGATTTGATGGTACAGCATAAGGTTTTGAAGAAGCGAATTATTATTGAAGCAGATAATTCAGAAGAGTGGTCTGGACAACAAGTAGAAATTTGAAAGAAAGTTTTTTGATATAATAGTCATATATAAGAGAAAGGAAAAAAGGCAAACTGATCAAGGTAACTTTTTGTTCACATATGGTTACAGTTTAATCGTTTTTATGAGTTTTAAAGATTGAAGATAGAACCCTACTATGGTTGGTTTCCTCCTAAAAGCTATCGACCTGCTGTCATTACATGTTCCCGTTGATTAGTAAGGTATTGGATGAAACTTAAGATTTTCGTCATAATTAGATACCATCAATCAACGTACTCAGTATATCCCGCCATTAGCATGCTAAGGCAGGGTCTGAGGATGGTGAGATGTAGACAGCCTTACCCCTACGACCCTGTAGGGGTAGAGAGACTGCTTCTAGTGAGACCCTCATCTCATGATGCTTGATCAACCGTCCGAAACGATTTTAACGTTATTTTCACTGAATAAGTAAAATAACGTTAAAATTAGTGCAATTTTACTTTTGCCCCTCAAGAGCTGTCGACACAAATATACATTATATGTGCGCACTGCTAACGGGGCGCATAATTAGATACCATGGTTACCAAAAAAAAAAGTAAAAAAAAATTTTGAATTTTTATATCGCACTATTTGTTTCATGTTTTTAGGGAATGATTGTTGGAATATAGCATTTAAAACAAAAAAATAAAATTCTTTTTCATATATTTATTGACAGCATGTTGTAGTTTAGTTATTTGAAAGTGTACACATGAATGGATATTATTGTGTTAATGTACATATGATTGACCCATGTATTAAATAAAAGTTACTGTAATTCTATTATATATATATAGGGAGATGATCAAATATTAACCATTCCTTATTGCGTTAGCCGAATAACTACATCTTGTTATTTTGGGGCCCAAACTAAAGTAAATCTAAAGGTTGTGGTTTTTTTCTCTTTTTTAATTAATGTAGGGCCCACTTACATTAATAAAAAAAATAAGAAAAAACAACCTTAGATTTACTTTAATGCGGGCCCCAAAATAACAAGATGTAGTTATTCGGTTAACGCAATAAGGAGGGGCTAACAAAGGAACCATTCCCTATATATATATATATATAGGGAAAAGATAAAATGAAAATCACATCTCAATGAGAAAACCGCGAAAACCATGCAAAAATCACGTAAAACGAACGTATTTTTTTTGAAATTTTTTTACATGTTTGTAACACTATTGGACACATTTTTATAAAAAAATATAAAAAAGCGCCGACCAAATATTTGTTAAAAAAATATTTTATAAACCCACGTAAAACCTACGTAACAAAACTAAAATTTTTTTTAGTTACGTAGGTTTTACGTGGGTTTATAAAATATTTTTTTTAAAAATATTTGGTCGGCGCTTTTTTTATATTTTTTTATAAAAATGTGTCCAATAGTGTTACAAGCATGTAAAAAAAATTTCAAAAAAAAATACGTTCGTTTTATGTGATTTTTGCATGGTTTTCGCGGTTTTCTCATTGAGATGTGGTTTTCATTTTAACCATACCCTATATATATAGGGACTTATTATATTGAGACCACTAAATATGAAAGAACCAAAGGAACTAATTTTGAACCATATGTTATTAGGGGTATAAAGGTAATTTTAACCTTAAAGTATAAGAAATTACTATTTTACCCTTTTTAATAACTACTCTATGTACAAAACTTAAAGCATAATGTACAAGTGTATTATGCGGTTCTCAAGTTCCTAACATAAAAGTGGTTCTTAATTGAATACCTCCCTATATATATATATAGGGATTGAATCCTTTGAAAACCCAACCTTAGAGAGAAAACCCTTAAACCCTATGTGAGCCACTCATTTGGAATCTTGAAATAAATATGTGGTCCACATTAAACCTGAATAAAAAATTGAGTTTTGAATAAACAAATCATTTTTAATGTGGGTTAATGTGAACCACATATTTATTTTCAAGATTCCAAGTGAGTGGCTCACATAGGGTTTAAGGGTTTTCTCTCTAAGGTTGGGTTTTCATTGGATTCAAGTCCTATATATATATATATATATATATATATAGGGTAAGGAGTGAATAATAACCCTCATTAATTGCGGTAACCCATTAACCCTGGCAAAAAACGCTCAAATTGCAAAATTTTTTTTTTCATGGTTTTTTTTATGCAAAAATAGGGGGGGCTCCTTTTTTAATCGTTCGCTAATTCACAAGCATTAAAAAGTTATACGAAATGTAAGTTTGCGTTACACTGCGACACTTAAATAAATGTTCGCAGTGTAACGCAAACTTACATTTCGTATAACTTTTTAACGCTTGTAAATTAGCGAACGATTAAAAAAGGAGCCCCCTTATTTTTGCATAAAAAAAACCATGAAAAAAAAATTTTTGCGATTTGAGCGTTTTTTGCCAAGGTTAATGGGTTACCGCAATTAATGAGGGTTATTATATGATCCCTTCCCTATATATATATATAGGATTCGCATCCTATAATAACCAATCCTTATTGACATAACTCGAATTAACCCATGAAGACGCCCCGAATCATTTTTTTTTCAAAATCTTTGTTTTACAAGTACAAGAGTATGTTCTTGTATGTGTTTGTGCAAATTCTTTTTCGTTTGAGATCATACGTCACTGTAATTTGCCTTACATTGGGTTTTCCTTTTTCTCTACATTGGGGACAATGTACAGTTTAAGTGTGGGGATGGGAAACATAGTTTAAATTTGTTTCAGTAGTTAGTTTTTGAATTTTAGTTCTAGTTTACTTAAGTTGTTGAGTCAAAATTTTTGAAAATTTTTATTTTTATTTCTGTTTCTACATCTTTGGCTTAGATCTTCTTTGTCCTTGTTTAAGTTGGTTGCAAAAGCATGATGGGAAATGATAGAAAAGTAGGGTCTTGTGTTTTCTTTCATTGTTGACTTGTTGGTTTGGGTTTTATGCTTTGGTTATGAGATGTGTAAGTAGGCTCAACTGGATGTTTTGTTCCTTAGAATTGATATAATCTTACTTAAATGCATGATTTTCATGAGAAACATTTTGGGGGTTTGGAATTATGAAACTGTTTTCTAGTTAGAAAGAAGTTTTGCATAATAACAGATGAGAGTTTTAAAAATCTGATTTTAATTTGGCACATAAGTATTCTTTTTATGGAAATAAATCCGAGTCTTGTGGCGCATCCATTTCATCAAGCCAGCTGAGTAAAAAGAAAAATAAAAAGAAAATAAGTTGGATTAAAAACTTATGTGTCACACGCCTGGTTGCAGCCTGGTTGAAACACCACTAAGTTAAATTCAATGGATTGAAAAATAAAAGAAAAATGCTCACGCTTCCATCTGTTTCATTTATAAAAATCTGATTTGAGAAATTTCTTGTTTGTTTATATGTAAGGATGACTTGAAAGCTAGAATCCAGGATTGATTTGGTTTTAATTTCCTAAGTGTGGGTCAAATGAAATGAAATGTAGAACATGAACATAATAGACCATAACTAAGGGACTTGAATAATCAGTATGAGTTTAGTAGTATAACAATACTTGCAATCTTTTCCAAGGCATTTAATTTTGAGTTAATGAGTTTAATTGTGTGAAACCATTTTATCTAACTATGATCCCAGATTTTTGCATAAGTCTTTTTCAGGGACGAAAAAGAGATAAGTGTGGGGATGTGATGTGTTGTAAAACACATCTATTTTTTCATTTGTTTTTGTTAAGTTTCAGTACCGTTTTATTCAGTTTTAGAGTCGATTTAAGCCGGTGCTTCATATTTCTGTAATTTGATGCTTGCAGGTAATAAACACGTATATTCGGTGATAAAGTACAAAGAAACGAGCTCACGATTGGGTAAGGACGGACCCAGAAACAAGAAAAGAAGAAAACTGGATTCTGGATTCTCTCGCGCTACGCGACAACAATTTTCATTTACCAATAGATCTTTTGTTGGGCATGTGTAGGATTCATACCTAGGTAGTGTTCTTTTCTCGTATGATATTCGTTTCAGTTTAGAGTCTTCTTTTTAGTCTTTATTTAAGTTATTATTAGTTTTGTTAGAAAACCCCCTCCCTTAATATTATTTTATTTAAGTACAAATTTTGTATAGATAAGTCCTTGAGTTTAGTTAGTACAGTCTGTAGAAGTCTATGGGTTCGATATCCGGACTTACTTTTGACTTGCTGCATACGATAGGTACACTTTCCTGTCGGTAGCTTAGGTTTTAGAGAGTCTAGATTTATTACTTTGTGTCTATTTTAGAGTCGGTTTTTAGTTAGTTTATTAGCTAAGCAACGTCCACATCAAGTTTTTGGCGCCGTTGTCGGGGACTTCTTAGTCGATTGTGCTTACTAGTTCTTGTTCTTAGCTGTGCATATTTGTGTTTATTTTGTTTTCAATTTTATTCTATTTTATTTTGTTTTATTTCTTTTTGATTGATTTTTTTTATTTATTTGCAGGTTTGGTAGTGTATGCCACACTTACGCTCACACGGACCGCCACCTGAGCTTTCATTGCCTTCAGAGAGCGATTCGCGGGACTTTTCTGAAGGTTCTACGAGCGAGGTAAGTGTTTCTACTCCCATTTCTGCTGATTTTTCTGAGCCTACACCTTCTTCTTCGTCTAGTTCTTCTACTCACTCTAGTCCACGCGTGCCTTTTGATCCACAAATGGCGGCGCGTTGCACTGTTCACCAGCAAGCTACTGCGGGTTTCACGGGGCTTAACAACCCCATTACACCGCCACCGATCCCGAATGAAAATTCGTGGCAGATTCCTTCATATATCATGACCGCTATTAATAATGCTCAATTCAACGGTCGTGATGATGAAGATGCACCCGCGCACCTTGCTCGGCTCACACGCATCTGTGGCACCTTTAATCTTCAAGGTGCCACCGAAGATGCGATTTTCATGCACCTGTTTCCTTTTTCTTTATCGGGGCGAGCAGCCACTTGGCTCGACTCTCATCCTCCAGGCACTTTCACTACTTGGGTTAGCCTTCGGGATGCTTTTCTTAAAAAGTACTTTCCACCTGCTAAGGCCGCCCGCCTGAGAGATGAGATCCATTATTTCCGAATGGCCCCTGATGAGCCCTACTATCTTGCTTGGGAGAGGTTCCAAAACCTTCTAAGCCGATGCTCCCAGCATGGTTTGTCTGAATGGGCCCTTGTAGAGAAATTCTACAATGGGCTCACATATGAGACTCGTGCTAGATTTGACACTTCTGCAGGAGGCCACCTCATGGGTAAGAGGGATGTGGCTGAATGCAATGATCTTTTTGAGAGCTTCGCTCAGGCCGAGCATGAGCAGCGGTCTTCAAATAGGAATTCAACTCCTATCACTAGTTCTCCCTCGTCAATGAGGGGTGTTCACCATGTGAACACAGACACTAGTGTTGCTGCTGCTCTTGAGTCTTTAGCTAAGGATGTTAAGGATTTGAAGATGAGAGTAGACAGGTGTGAGATCTACAGAGGTGGTCATGCCACTTCTGAGTGTTTGGTGAGCCAGGAGCATGCTAACTACTTAGGGGGACAGGGTACGTTTGGGCACTCATATAACCCCGGATGGGGAAATTCTCAGCACTCCCAGCCTTATAGATCTTCAGGTAATCCCCCTGGTTTTCATTCTGGTCATAATCAGGGACATAATCCAGCTCCTAGTGGTAGTAGTCAGGGTAGCACTTCAGGTGCTAGTGGTGGTTTGGGTAGGATAGAGGAATTGTTGACTCAGTTAGTGGCTAAGGATGCCACTACACAGAAGATCCTACATGAGCATGATGTTCTCCTAAAGAACCAGCAATCTGCGTTCTTGGATTTGCAGAGAATGGTTGGTGACATCGCCAAACGGTTGGATGAACGGCCCCAAGGCCAGTTCCCGGGTCAGCCCCAAACCAACCCAAACGCCCACGTTAAGGCGGTCACTACTCGTTCTGGAAGAGGTGGAGGAGAAGTGTTCATACCACCGGTGTTGGTGGAAGTTGAGGAGCTTGAGAGATTGGTTCCACCGGTTGATTTAGATGAGGAGGAACCGGTGGATGAGGAAATTGAGATGGAGACTCCTGGGAGGGTGCCCCCGAAGCTAGTCCCAGCAAGTATCGCACCTAACAGTGAGTCTCTAGTTGAGAAACCAGCAGTTGGGAAGAAGCCGGCCATGTTTAAACTCACCACGAAGATTGATCTTACCCGTGTTCCTTATCCGGCGCGCTTGACCAATCAAAAGCACGCTAAGGAATACGGGCACTTTCTTGACATGTTTAGACAACTCAAGATCAATCTCCCTTTTATTGAAGCCCTTCAGCACATACCCAAGTATGTCAAATTTCTGAAAGAGTTGCTGAAGGGTAAGGACCGTTTAGGAGAGGTCGCCAATGTACCATTGAGTGCGGGTTGTTCCGCGGTGATTTTAAACAAGCTTCCCGAAAAGCTTGCGGATCCGGGAATGTTTACTATCCCGTGCTTATTTGGAGATGATGTGAGGAGGTATGCTCTGGCGGACTCCGGGGCCAGCATCAATCTGATGCCATATTCTTTATACGAGAAGCTAGCACTTGGTGACTTGTCCCCCACACGCATGACCTTGTCATTGGCGGATCGGTCGGTTAAGTGTCCACGGGGGATTTTGAAGAATGTGTTAGTCAAAGTGGATAGGTTTGTGTTTCCCGTGGATTTTGTGGTGATGGATATGGAGGCGGACACGGCGGTTCCCATCATTCTTGGGCGCCCATTCTTGCGCACCGCTAAGGCTATCATAGATGTGTATGAGGAAAAACTCACTTTTAGAGTGGGTGATGAGAGCGTTTGCTTGAAGATAGCAAAGTCTATGAAGGCCGATGGTGAGTTAGTCCATCAAGTTGAGGATGTGAACTTGGTGAATGATGTAGGTGTGGATGAGGTTATGAGAGTGGGCCCATTGGATGTTGGTGATAGTGGTCATGAGGTGATTGTAGGGGAGGATGTCTCTTTGGATCCTCCCATCTGAGTTGAGGATTGTGGGCTCTTGGGTTAAACTCCCAAGTGTAGAGTTTGTAGGTTATTTTGTGGGTCGGTGTGTTCTTCATTTTTCGTGATTATTTTTCGTTTTTTTTTTCGTTTTCGTTTTTGTGTGTTTTAATTTGTTTTGCAGGTTTTTAATCAATTTGATGCCATAATGATGAATTGAAGCCACTAGGTATGTATTTCTTGCTTTAGAACATTTGTGGATGGTTTAGTGAGTTTTGGGGTTGAAAATTTGGCTAAGGCATGGAAATCTGGAAAGTCTCTGGAAAAAGAGCATCGTCGCGTCACGCGACACCCACAGAGCAATCTGTCGCGATACGCGACAATATGGTCAACTTCGCTGTGACACCCGGCAATTTCAGGTAAATTGCAACTCTTATACTCTTTACATTTCACATTCATACTTGTTGCATTTCATTTAATTATGTTTAATTAGATGAGTTGAACACAAACAACTACGAGACGATAGTTCGTGGAACTATCGAATCGTACATTGCACATTGGTTTTGGAAACCAAGTGTGGCAACCACAACACTAACACAAGACAATAGTTCGGGGAATTATTGAATTGTGCATCACACGTTGATTAGGATTAATCAAGCGTGCAAACACTTCGTTAAACACGAACACAAACTATCAAAGATAATTCGAGGAATTATCGAAACACACACACGAGTCTCACGAACGTTGGTGATCAATCAAACTTATGTGCTATTTGTATTTATGTGCTTAAACGAGCATTAGATGCTTTAGATAAACGTTAGAAATCGATTACGAGTGGAATCGTATCAACGAAATTGAAAACATGGAAATGGACTCATCGTGGTACGCGATGGTCCCTCGGCGAGAGACTTCGCGGTACGCGAAGAAAAGCGGGAGTCGAGACTCCCTAATCCTATCGCGGTACGCGACAACAAATTTTGATCGGCCTCCGCGGTACGCGAAGGCCATGCAGATCAGATTTTCTTTATAATCAAACTCATATCATTTCAGTCGAACTCTTGCACTCTTTCTCCGAACTTCCACTCACTCTTGCGACTAAAACCCACCTGGAATCCATCTTCAACCTCTGTTAGCACCATTAGAAGCCATCTCTTGGTGATTTGGAGTTATAGGAACATCAAGGAAAGATCGAGGAGCTCTCAATCGACGAGGAAATCGAATCCAGCCATCGTAGCAGCTTCATACTTTCTGTTTAACTCGAAATCAGTCGTCTAAGAGCTTCTAAGGTAGTTTTATATGTTTATCTTTAGTTAGATCGCACATGCAATGGGTTAAAATCCACATGCAACTCCGTTTAGTTATTGTGCACGAATGCGTTGGTGATTTGGTATGTAGTTGTTGTAGATCTACTGATATTATAGTTTAAAAATGATTGGATTTGAGTTTGGTTAAGTTAGAATTGATTTAGTGATGATTTTGGAACACTTGCCATAAAAGGAAACTTTTATGTTGCAAGCCTTGGATTTGTGATGATCTAGACATGTTAGACATGTCTAGATATTGTTAAATATGTATTGGAGTGTTTAGAAACACATTGGGATATTTGATTTTGACAAAAACTTGGTTTTATAGAAATTTACTAAAAATGGAAACTTTTAGAAATCAAAAGAGGGCTTTTGATGTTTTTGAAAGTTTTGATGAACTTGGATTGTTGAAACATGCTTGGAAATGATTTCTAACATATATGAAAACCTTGATTTGTGAAAACGAGCTTTTAAACAAGTGCTTATTATTTTAGGAAACTTTATTTTGGTAAAACGACATAAATGATGATTTATGCGCAAACGACATGTTTTAAGAGTTTAAACGTGTTTTATAAACATATTGGAAGTCATTAGTTTTATGAAATGGGATTTCATAACCACACTTTCTTAAATTGGAAACTTTCTAAAAATGGTAACTTATGTGACTAGAGTCATAGGATGCATTTTAGTGTCTTATGTGCGTCAAGGCACATAAACACAACAATCGTGTCACCAACGATTCGTCGAGACAACACAAGTCAACACACACACACTCGGTTGAGCACACCGACACTTGGAGTTGTATGGAATACAACGCATCATAGAACACATACTCACACCTATATGGTTATAGGTGCTTACTAGCAGGACAGCTAGCTTTCGCAGTCGCGAACACACATTTACCGGAACTACTTCATAAGGTGAGTTCACGGCCCCTTTTTACATTTTCTACCTTTGGGGGAGAAAACATTGCATACAACTACTTTTGAACAACTTACACACTTTTGGTTATTTTTGTACATGCTAATATCGTGTGGCATTCATCCACAAACTGATAAGTCTTCATTAAACACACCTCGAACCGTTAATAGCGCGTGGCGCTCAGCGTGGTAATTCTGAATAGTACTATTTGGGCCTGACAAGCCCCACTGTTGCGCGCCGTATGGCCACCCCGACTGGAGGTCGGAACAATGCAAAATTGACCAAACAACATTTGCCATATCTTGGATGGATATGGTGGGAGGCAGCATGTTAGCTTCGGTTGCGAACCCGCATATGATATAACACATATTGTCTAGCTATCAATGGATATTGCATTGTATTGAAAAATAATCCTGCTAAACATTTACTTTAAACATTTTGATGTTTACTGCTGACTACAAACCTGTGCTCTCACCAACCTTTGTGTTGACCTTTTACTCGCATGTTTTCTCAGGTAACTAAGGCACGCGCACAAGGAACCTAGGATGCTAGGATGGAGTCCATGCATCTACATACGTGTCTTAGGCTATTAAACATTTATTATCATTTTGTTATGTATGATAAATTAAACAACTTCAATCGCTTCCGCAACTGTTGTTACTTATCATTTTGAAAACTGTTTTAAATAACGCTTCCGCAACCTATGAATTGTATCTGTTTTGAGATTGCTTAACTTCCGCAACTCTGATCTTATAAAACTGTTTTATCCATGTTATTGGATGTACGTACGCAACCAGACATGTAGGTCTCGCTTGTTGTGTGACCGGAGACTGCGATCCTGACAATCTGCCGCCGCTCGCGCCCCGAAAGGGACGGGATTTCTCGGGGTGCGACATTCGCGGGTCAACGTTCTGTCGCGCTACGCGACGACCATTTCACATGTTGTCGCGATACGCGACGCCTTCCCAGATTAGTTAAAAGATTTTCAAGCCTTAGAGATCATATTTTTAGCCCCATTTCTTCTCTTCTACCCCATTGGCCCTCCATTCTCATACACTGTAGCCACCCGAGATGAGAGGAGATGGTGATGATGAAGGCTAAGTGTGGGGAGGCGTGTGGTTCTTGTGGTTTATTCATTCATGGTTATGTTGATTAGACATTTTTGCATTTTGTAAAGTTTGATTTGTTGGTTTCGGGAATCCGGGTTGGTTTGTGGTTGGACTTAATCATGGTTATCATTGTGATCATGTTTTGGATGGGTTGATGCTTGTTTGATCTTTGTTTTTTTGTAGATCTTATGTGATTGTTTGTAGCCTGCGGAGCAAATTTGTAGATTGTGGAGCTACGTGGAAAGATTGGCACTCGACAGTCTTCTCTTCAACCAGCTAAGTCATTTTCAGTTTTTAGTTTTTCTTTTGGGTTTTCCTTTTTCTCTACATTGGGGACAATGTACAGTTTAAGTGTGGGGATGGAAACTTAGTTTAAATTTGTTTCAGTAGTTAGTTTTTGAATTTTAGTTCTAGTTTACTTAAGTTGTTGAGTCAAAATTTTTGAAAATTTTTATTTTTATTTATGTTTCTACATCTTTGGCTTAGATCTTCCTTGTCCTTGTTTAAGTTGGTTGCAAAAGCATGATGGGAAATGATAGAAAAGTAGGGTCTTGTGTTTTCTTTCATTGTTGACTTGTTGGTTTGGGTTTTATGCTTTGGTTATGAGATGTGTAAGTAGGCTCAACTGGATGTTTTGTTCCTTAGAATTGGTATAATCTTACTTAAATGCATGATTTTCATGAGAAACATTTTGGGGGTTTGGAATTATGAAACTGTTTTCTAGTTAGAAAGAAGTCTTTGCATAATAACAGATGAGAGTTTTAAAAATCTGATTTTAATTTGGCACATAAGTATTCTTTTTATGGAAATAAATCCGAGTCTTGTGGCGCCTCCATTTCATCAAGCCAGCTGAGTAAAAAGAAAAATAAAAAGAAAATAAGTTGGATTAAAAACTTATGTGTCACACGCCTGGTTGCAGCCTGGTTGAAACACCACTAAGTTAAATTCAATGGATTGAAAAATAAAAGAAAAATGCTCACGCTTCCATCTGTTTCATTTATAAAAATCTGATTTGAGAAATTTCTTGTTTGTTTATATGTAAGGATGACTTGAAAGCTAGAATCCAGGATTGATTTGGTTTTAATTTCCTAAGTGTGGGTCAAATGACATGAAATGTAGAACATGAACATAATAGACCATGACTAAGGGACTTGAATAATCAGTATGAGTTTAGTAGTATAACAATACTTGCAATCTTTTCCAAGGCATTTAATTTTGAGTTAATGAGTTTAATTGTGTGGAAACCATTTTATCTAACTATGATCCCAGATTTTTGCATAAGTCTTTTTCAGGGACGAAAAAGAGATAAGTGTGGGGATGTGATGTGTTGTAAAACACATCTATTTTTTCATTTGTTTTTGTTAAGTTTCAGTACCGTTTTATTCAGTTTTAGAGTCGATTTAAGCCGGTGCTTCATATTTCTGTAATTTGATGCTTGCAGGTAATAAACACGTATATTCGGTGATAAAGTACAAAGAAACGAGCTCACGATTGGGTAAGGACGGACCCAGAAACAAGAAAAGAAGAAAACTGGATTCTGGATTCTCTCGCGCTACGCGACAACAATTTGAAACCCTGTCGCGCTACGCTAGAGATGGAAAAGACAAAAATGCCCTCTGAAATCTCTCGCGCTACGCGACAGATTTAGAGGTATCTGTCGCGCTACGCCACAGACTTAAAATCGCAGAAAATCAGTTTTAAGCCAAAAAGTCGAAAACCCTAAGGAGATATACGTTTTTGAACGGCTGGAGGCGACTAGGATGACGAGGAAAGGCCATTCTAAGGTGAATTAAAGGTTGGGAAAGCATTGGATTGAAGATTGAAGGCCTAGGATCAAGGAATTCGGGTGTTCTTCATTCGATTTTCTTTGTTTCTTTGTTTTCTTTGATTTCTATGTTTCTCATTCACTTTAATCATATTATGACTTGTATATTGGTTTTGGATTATGTTTATGTGATGAACTCGTGATGTAACAAACTTGGATTGGATTATTGAATGTTTATGTGTGTCTATGATCATTTATGGATTGATGATTTACTCCTTGTGTACCTTGGTGAATGTCTTTCATGTAATAGGTGCATGCTAGGTCAATTACTGTGTGTTTTTGATTATTGGATGGTTTACTACGTACGAGTTTACCATAGGAGTTATTATCTTGATATAGATATATTAGATGTGCAACCAATCTTGATAGCCGCGAGGTGAGAGATTGTCGGTTTGTCTAGGGTGTTAGATTTGCTAGTTTAGAAGCTTTGTGAGAAGATCTTTCTAGTTCATCTTATATCTTTGTTTATCGAATCCAACAGGAAAACCCAAGTTACCCCTAGCATTTAAGTAAACTGTGACTTTTGCGCTGTGAGGTAGATTGTTCAACAGTTAATTCTTAGGTGTTTTGAGATTATCGTGCCGTGAGGTAGATTGTCTAGCGGATACATGTTAAGTATAATTGGATGACCTGTGAGGGAAATCCATTCAACCGGTGGTTTCACGGCTTTTAGGACTCTTAGTTGACAATCCTTGAGAGGGGTCGAGGGTGCTCTATGTTTCCTTAGAGTTTAGTATTCTAAGATCTCGGTATCACATAGTTTCCATTTACCAATAGATCTTTTGTTGGGCATGTGTAGGATTCATACCTAGGTAGTGTTCTTTTCTCGTCTGATATTCGTTTCAGTTTAGAGTCTTCTTTTTAGTCTTTATTTAAGTTATTATTAGTTTTGTTAGAAAACCCCCTCCCTTAATATTATTTTATTTAAGTACAAATTTTGTATAGATAAGTCCTTGAGTTTATTTAGTACAGTCTGTAGAAGTCTATGGGTTCGATATCCGGACTTACTTTTGACTTGCTGCATACGATAGGTACACTTGCATGTCGGTAGCTTAGGTTTTAGAGAGTCTAGATTTATTACTTTGTGTCTCTTTTAGAGTCGGTTTTTAGTTAGTTTATTAGCTAAGTTCCGTCGACATCAAGAACATACTCTTGTACTTGTAAAACAAAGATTTTGGAAAAAAAACAAACTAAAGATTCAGGTTCCATCTTCATGTGGCTAGCCGAATGGGCCGATGAAATTGATCAATTAAACCACTAGAGTGTGGATAACTGAATGAGTCGGTAGATAATGTGATAAACCATTAGTGTGTGGATAACCGGATGAGCCGAGATTTTAAATTGTTAAAACCACTAGAGGATGGGTAAATGGATGAACCAATACATTGAATATAATGTGTATGATGTGACAATTAGCTAGAGGTGCTCGTAATGGGATTGATTTAGATCATACGATCATATATGTGAAGATGACCCGTTTAAGGGAAATTAATGCACAAAACATGATAATAATGATAAATTATGATCAAAACATGATAATAATCCATATGATATGGTTGACGATGAGTTAAGTGAGTTTTGGGAGGGTTGGTATTAGGGGTGTTCATCGGGTCGGATAACGAGTTATTCGGGTTTTTCGGGTTGAGAATTTTTTTGGACTATCCGAAACCCGACCGAAATTCAAAATATATTATCCGACCCGAAAAACCCAAATTTATTACCCTGTTTTTTTCGGGTTTTTCGGATATCCGACCCGAAAAAACCACTTTTTGCATATTCGAAACCCGACCCGAAACTAAAATCATATTATCCGACCCGAAAAACCCGAAAAAGATTTCGGATACGGTTTTTTCGGGTTTCGGATATTTTGAACACCCCTAGTTGGTATGATAATTGCTCGAGTTTGCAATTTTTGACCCGTTATAAGTTTTCATATAAAATTATTGAAATCCACATTGTGTTTAAACCCATAGAAGGTGGATCAATGATATATGATATGGTAGATATGAAATATATATGTTTGGGTATGAATTGGGTGAAAACAAGTCGAAAGAACGGACGAAAACAGTCTTCATATGAGTTAAAATGACAACATAGGAAAGTTGATGTGCATGTGGGAGTAAGTTATGGCCAGAGGGGCATAACTTACGGCCTGAGCATTTCAGTAAAACTACTTACGGCCAAAACTCTCTGTCTTACGGCCTGACTTACGACCTTGACCAAAAATTGATTTTTTTTTACATTTTGACCAAGGGACTTAAAGGATTAACTTAGTTCATAAGAACTAGTGTGAGCTTATATTTAATGTTTGTTGGTCATAAATAGGTATGCGTCGAACGACATGATTGGGCACGTCTTGAAGCTTATATGAAATATAAAACTTGATAATCTTATACATACATAGAATATAAAAGTATAAAATTAGATAAAAAAATATTTCACAAATGCATTAAAAATAAACTTAAAATAAAAAACAACATTGAACTAATTTTATTTTCCATAAAACTTCAACATTAAAAATCGTTTTATATTTTCTTCTTCATACAACAAGTTCCAAAAGTTGCATTTTCAACTATCAATTTTTTGTTCTATTTGTTTTATTTTTCCTATATATTTTGTTCCTTTTGTTGCCCAAATCGAGTTTTTGTTTCAAGATTTCAACTTTACTATCTTGAGCAAGTCTTAACGCATGAATTTATTCAACTATTGTATTAGAAAGCTTACATTTTTCTTATGTTTTAGCTTTATTTCTACCCATTGAATTGTTGAACAACCACTATTTGACGTTTTAGGGTTTGAATAGTCTCCTTCTGTAGTCTTTGAACTTTTTGTATTACCACCACTTCCATCATTATCCACTTCACATTCAGGACGAGAAGGTGTTGTGTCATAATTAACTTGTAGCTCACATTTTGGATGTTTACACATAACTTTATTAAAAACAACAGTCATTAAACTTGTTTTTAACTTGTTGCTTACAAATTTTATGAGATTCATTCTCAATAACTTTTTGGCTCGTTCCATTTCTTAAATGGCGATATGCTTCCGGGTATGCACCTACCCGTTTGTAAAGACTAATAAAGGTTGATGCTCACCAAACTTCAATTTTGTGTAAGTACCAGAGATTACAAAGATAAACAGCCTTCGAAAGGGAGGAGTTCCAGTAACTCACTCCTACTGAAGGTTGTACAAGACAATGTACTCCGGAAGGCCAACACTTAACAGAATTAAAGCTTCAGAGCTTTCGAATACATAAAGCTTCTGAAGAATTAAGGCTTCCGAAGTTTCTCCTCTGCAGCCTCCGAAGACAAAGACTTCCAAGGTTAATTCTCTGACAAAGACTATAGTTGATTACATTTATAGTACAAAAGATGCTGACAACAGACATGCTGGTCTGAGAACAACAAAGATAACATACTGAGAGTCAGACACAACACCTTACTTCCCCTCAACTGCATTAAATGCAAAAGATTATCTAAAGCATTGAAGATCAACAACATTAAATGCCTTTTGTATTTAGCTAGTCTTTGTAAAGTCAATGTCTATATTTGTAATAATTGTAATTAAGTGTCTTAGCCTGTTAAGACACTTTACATACTAGAATAAGCTTTACTTTATGTATTGTCTAGTATACCCAACTTGTATTCCTACTAGTATACGGTTGTAGCCTTGGCTATATAATCTCTCATTGTAAACTAGTATAGTATGTTCGCTTGCTCATACTTGTAATACTTTGAAAGAAATATATCTTTGAGCTTGAATTTTATATTGTGTTCTTATTGTTATTCAAAGATTATTAGTTTACCATTGAGTCAGGGGCGAAGGATTGTTCAGACCGGGGGGGGGCGACCGCCCCCCCTGTTTTTTCGCGTAGTAGTGTATATTTCCCGACACGTAGTGTAAAATTTTTTAAAAATCTCTAATTCGCCCCCCTGGAAAAATTTTTTTTTATTTCGCCCCCCCTGAGATCCTCGTCAAGCTTCGCCACTGCATTGAGTGTTTGAGATAACCTTCTAACAGACATTCCGCATCTGTTAGATTGAAAGAGAGAAATACATTTGAAGTGTTTATATTAAACAACCCGATCCAACACCGTTTTTGGGTCATTCCACTTCTGCCTTAGCCACATTGTACAATTCTTTTACCCGTGAATACAATGTTGTTTTTTCCTGGTTTTTGCCTAAGAGTGTTACTTTTACTAACCTTTCACCGTACTAGAATTAAAGCGACATATTCGTTAACATCTCATTTATTACCTCATGATTGTTTTTAAATATATTGAGAGGTTTGTATATTTTCATTGACATGACTTTGACTTCGTTTAGAAAAAAAACTTAGAGTTTTCATAGTATTGATTATTTGAATAATTTTCAAAATCTCCAAAACTCAAATAATAATTTGAAAACAAAGGATCTACGATAAATACAAATTAAAAGAGATAGATATGGTGAATCTGAATTGAATATGTATATGGAAATATGTTTATAAGAAACAAAATCATAAATTATAGTATTTCTATTAAGAGAATTTAGATTTTTTAGATAATAATTTATAAAAAAAATCTAATGAACCAATAGGATATGACCAACTGTCAAATAAAATAAAACTAGATTTATTGGATAATAAATAAGACTTCTATATTTATTTTATGTTAAAAATACATTATTTTAGATACCACTCTGTTTTAAATAGAATTTATGTCTGGATTTTTTGATTTTTTTAAAAAGTAAAAAATTATAACTTATTAAAGAAATACAACAATTAACGAAAAACTAATTGTATAAAAAAGTTGAAACTTAAAGTCAACCATCCAGGTAATAAACGCGTCAAGTCGGTCACCTGTACAATTTTTTAAATTTTAAACATGGCATCCCACCAAAAGTCTAAATAAAAGGAATATTTTCTACATATACAACGCTTGAAACATTATCAAAACCCATTTCATCTGCACCAATTTCAACGATCACACAACCATAATCATGGCTGTAGTTTTCATTTCAGCTCTCATCCCTCTACTCGTCGAGAATCTGACCTCTGAAGCTTTGATACGCATTGCGCGCTACAGGGGAATCGATGCTCAGATCAAGAAATTGCACAGATCGTTGACCCAAATCCAAGACGTGCTTGTTGATGCTTCTCAGAAGGAGATAACCAGACCGTCTTTGAAACGATGGCTGAATGATCTCCAGCATCTGTCTTATGAAATTGATGACGTACTCGATGATCTCGCAATAGACGCCATGGAAGAGGAGTTCGCCACAGAGTCAGAAGCCAGCGGGTCAGAAGCCTTAAGCCGCAAAGTAAGAAAGCTATTTTCAGGTTTTTTCACAAAATTTCCAAAGAATACTAAGATGCTTGATAAGTTGGATAGCGTTAACGCCAAATTACAAGAATTATTAAAGGAGAAAGCTGATATTGGTTTGAGTGTGATAGAAGAACCCATGCCAAGATATAATAATGAAAACAGAATTTTTCAATCCTCTGTTGTTCATCAATCTATAATAGTTGGACGACAAACTGAGAAAGAGGAATTGGTCCAACGGTTACTAAAAGAGGATGGACCATCTCATCAAAACTATGTCATTGTTCCCATATTTGGTATGGGCGGGGTCGGTAAAACTACTCTAGCCAGACTTGTGTATGACGATCAACGGGTCAAGGATTACTTTGAACCCAAAGGGTGGGTTTGCATCTCGGATGATTTTGATATCTTTGGTAGAACCAAAGATATCTTTAAATCTGTGGGAGGTGAGTTAAATGAATTAGAAGATTTTAATAAACTTCAAGAAGCTCTTAGAGATTACGTAAGGGGGAAAAGATTTCTTTTGGTACTTGATGATGTATGGTGTGAAAGTTATACTGATTGGGAAACACTGGTTAGGCCTTTTTATACATGTGCTACTGGAAGTAAGATCATCATCACAACAAGGAAGGATCAATTGTTCAAACAATTGAAATGTGATTCTCAAAAGCAGCATCTACAGAGCTTGTCACAAGAGCATGCTTTGTCGTTACTTGCTTTACATGCATTAGATGAAAGTAACTTTGATTCACATTTGTTACTCAAACCACATGCTATATGTATTGTGAAAAATTGTGGCGGTTTACCTTTGGCTTTGATTGCACTTGGTAGATCACTGAGAACCAAAAAAGATGAAGCTGAGCACTGGGAAAAAGTGTCGAACAGTGAGATATGGAGATTAAATAATGTAAGTGGAATCCTCCCGGCCCTTAGACTAAGTTATCACGAACTTTCTGCACCTTTGAAGCAAGTGTTTGCATACTGCTCCTTGTTCCCTAAGGACTTCCTGTTTGACAAGGAGGAACTTGTTTTATTATGGATGGCAGAAGGGTTTTTGCACCGGTCAACACAAAGAGATTCAACAAAAGAAAGGTTGGGTTGTGAATACTTTGACGAGTTGTTGTCAAGATCATTTTTTCAATCTGCACCTAATAACAAATCCCTGTTTGTGATGCATGACCTGATTAATGACTTAGCGACACATGTTGCTGGTGAGTTTTTTGTAAGGTTAGACATTGAGGCAAAGAAGGGAACTAAAGAGGCAATGTTGAAAAAGTACTACCATATGTCATTTGTTCGTGAGGAGTATGTAACTTATAAGAAGTTAGAGGTAGTTAAAAGAGCTAAAAGTTTGAGAACATTCTTAGCAACGTCTGTTGGGGTGGTATACACGTGGCAAAATTTCTACTTATCAAACAAGATTGTGGTCGACTTACTTGGTGAATTATCATTGTTAAGGGTGCTATCTTTGAGTAAGTTTGAAATAAGTGAGGTACCAGAATCTATTGGTACTTTGAGACACTTGAGGTATCTTAATCTATCTCGAACTAAAATCAAAGATCTACCAGAAAATATCTCCAATCTCTATAACTTAGAGACTTTGATCTTATTTGGTTGTTGGAGATTAGCTAAGTTGCCAAACAACTTTTCAAAGCTTAAAAATTTGCGACATCTTAACATTAAAGGGACCATGTGTTTGGATCATCTGCCCTTAGGAATTGGTGAGTTGAAAAGCCTACAAACTCTCTCTAAGATCATCATCGGAGGTAAAAGCGGGTTTGAAATAACGAAACTTAAAGACTTAGAGCATCTGCGTGGGGAAGTTTCGATTGTGGGTTTGGAAAAAGTGAAAAATGCAACAGATGCAAGCGTGGCGAACCTTTCACAAAAGAGGCTAAGTAAGTTGGAGGTTGTATGGAGTGAAACGTGGGATGATTCACGAAACGAAATGCTTGAAAAGGACGTGTTAAATGAGCTGATGCCTTGTAATGATAAGCTGCTTATAAAACTCATAATTAGGTCATATGGGGGATTAGAGTTTCCAAAGTGGGTTGGGGATCCCTTGTTTGTTCATTTGAAACATGTGTCATTAAGTGGTTGTAAAAGATGCAAATCTCTACCACCGCTTGCTCAACTAAAATCACTTAAGGAACTGTTTATTAAAAATTTGGATGGGGTGAAAGCTGTGGGTATGGAGTTACTTGGAACTTCTCGTGCATTCCCCTCACTAGAAGTTCTTAGTTACATAGAAATGCATGGGTGGGAGAAATGGTCAATCAGTAATGGGGAAGACGTGTTTCCATGCCTTGAACGACTTGTTATAGAAGATTGTCCAAATTTGGTTGAAGTCACACTTGAAAAGATGCATTCATTGAATGTTCTAGAATTAAAAAAATGTGATTGTGATGTGTTGAGAAGGTTGGTTGAAGTAGCTTCATAGATCACCAAGTTGAAAATAGAAAACATTTTAGGGCTTAATGATGTGGTGTGGAGAGGTGTTATAGACCATCTTGGGGCAGTTGAAGATTTAATAATCAAGTTTTGTGATAATATAATATATCTATGGGAATCAGAAGCAGTTGCAAGTAAGGTTTTAGTGAATTTAAGGGACTTGAATGTGTGGTGTTGTGATGATTTGGTGAGTTTAGAAAAGAAAAAGTATGAGGATAGCAACCACCAGATAGCATCTCTTAGGAGTTTGACAGTCGCTTTGTGTAAGAATATGGAGCGTTGCAGCTGTCCAGATAGCATCATGAGCTTGAATGTCACATTTTGTAGTTCACTGACATCAATCTCCTTTCCAAAAGGAGGAGGAGGGCTTAAGAAACTTGTAATTCAATATTGTGATAAACTATTGAAAAGTGAGTGGGGAGGACAAAACAACAACAATAGAATGCTTCTTGAAGATGTGGAGATAAGTGATTGGCCAAATCCGAAATCAATCATTAATTTATATTGCTTGGTTCACCTCAGTCGATTGGAGATACGTAATTGTGAAGGGCTGGAGTCATTACCTGACAATGTGTTGCCCAATTTGAAATCGTTAAAGCGTCTTGAAATAAGAGATTGTCCAAGAATGGATGGTTGTTTTCCTCGTGGGCTTTGGCCTCCCAATTTGCAAACTTTAGAGATAGGGAGGTTGAAGAAGCCCATCTCAGAGTGGGGCTCACAGAATTTTCCGACCTCTCTTGTTGATCTAACCTTATACGATGGTGGTGAAGATGGAATGAGTAGTTGTAGTCAATTTTCTAATCTTCTTCCTTCTTCTCTTACTTATCTACGATTAGTTGACTTTGAGAAATTGGAATCATTTTCAATGGGAGTCCTCCAACACCTCCGACGTCTCTCTTTTAAAAATTGCCCTAATCTTCATAAATTGTCACATTCCCAGCACATCACCAACTCTCTCCAACATCTCACTTTTAACAAATGCCCAAACATGAAGGATCTACCAAAGCAGTTGTTGCCTACACTTTTGAGTTTAAACATCTGGACGAAATGCCCAAATCTGGAAGAAAGATGCAGCAAAAGAGGGGGGAGTTACTGGCCCCTCATTTCCCATATCCCACGTATCGACATTAGCCCAGGTCTCTGTCTCCCTTGTTTAATGACTTTTAATCAAGATGCTTTTACATACTTTCCCTTCCTAACTTGTAAAATTACATATTTCCTCAAATCATGCTTTAAGGGTATTGTACATTATGCATTGAAAATTTGTACCTTGAGAAAATATGTAATTTTTCAAGTTAGGAAGGAGAAATATGTAATTCTCCCTTAAATCAAATAACTAATTTATTTGTTTTTTTATTGGTAAATCCTATTATTCTCATTAATAAAACCACGTATGTTTCTTGTGCTCATTTTTTGTTGACATTAAATTGAGTTTTATACACTTCATTTATTTTGACTCTTCTTTTAATGATTTTTTTCATGAAGGAATTTTATTGAGTTTTCTCACAATATTATGTCTTTCATTTTTTTCGGTCTGTCTTGTTGCTAGAACTATATGAAAAGTTTTAAGATGCTCTTTTAGATTATTTTTTTAATTCACAAGTTGATCTATGAAGCAACTAACCATAATTATATCCATGGCTGATTTGATGGTACAGAAGACGAAGTACAAAGACTCTTGAATGCTCTGGAATACATGCTTGATGACATTGACTAAGCTTGACTAGATTGGAAGGAGGTGCGAAAACTTATGCAATCAATTTTTTTTTGCAATTGACCGGTATGTCTCGGTTAGTTAGGTTAAGTGTTCAGCTCAATGATTCGGGTCAAGTCGGGTCAAACAATAAAAAGCACGTCTAATAATTATCATTATGCGTAAAAAAACTAAAAGAGTGAGTACCTTAAAAAAGAATTACAATTTTGCTCGACAACCTTTGAGATTTTTGAATTATCAAATAAATTAGCTTTGTATTGAAGACTATAATCCGTATATATTATTAGAAACAACTTAAGGAACTAGTTAAAATTTCTAAATCATGACAAATAAATACACTTGGGGATCAATGAGAAAAGGTTGCCTCATAAATTGGGACTTTCATCCACATTCGAACATATTGTCTGGTCTTTAACACATGAGTCCAACTGTAAATCAACCCTAAAAAAATGAAGTTAAGAAATTAGATGATTAAACACCGGCCCAATTAGCACCGCCTAATATGTCAAATTTCCCCTCTAAAAATCAAATAAAATGCCCTAATTTCCCAATCTTACGCACTCACGGTGGTTGGTTGGTAGGAAGAGGGAGGAGGCGCCAGTTGGTTGGTCTCCGAGGAGGGTTGGTCCGCGGTGGAAGGGGGAGGAGGCGCCGGTTGGTTGGTCGCCGAGGAGGGCTGGTTAAAAGGTCTGACTGGAAATCTTGGAGTAGTGGACGGCTGACGACCGAACGAGATTTTAGGGATTAGCGATGCAATGGATTTTAGGGGATTAGGGAAAATATTGAGGAAAAAAAAGTAATCTGGGTAAAAAATGAGAGGAACGAATGGTATTTTTTAACATGTGATTGGTTTTAAATTTTTTTTGAGATGGGCAAAACCAATATTAAAAAAAAATTGTCCTACGGTCCAAAAGTTAACACTGCTGGTGAAAAAAAGAGGAAGGAGGCGACCCTTTTAATGCTTCGTTCATGCGTGATGACTCTTTAATGCTCTGGGATACATGTAGTCATGTAGAAGCTTGAAAGAAAGTTTTTCTGATGTAATGGTTTTAAATTAAGTAACTGATTTATTTGTTTTTTTATTGGTAAATCCTATTATTCTAAACTTCTGGTTGGTTGGTTGTAAGGAGATAAGTTGTAGCATTTAATATATAAAGAAGTAGAAATCATGATAATAATATTTTAAAATGAATAAAGAATATATATGTGCAGAAATTTTGTTGCATTCACTTTTGAGTTGAAATATAGTCTCTTGGAGTTGATGGCAGGCAGGCTGCCATGTTCTTCAAAAGATACTATTATGGCAAAACCTCGTCAAACCGTTGTGTATATGTGCTCCTAAAAGTAAAATTATCATAACAACATGGAAGGACCAATTGCTCAGAAAGTTGGGTTACGATCCTCTAAACAAGCGGAAAGCCTATCATATGATGATGTTTGTCTTATAATTTGGTAAACAGAAGCATGTATTCTTTTAATATTACAAAGAAATGCAAGGCTTATATAGCAAAGAACTACAACGAAAAGAGAAGATTTCTCGCAATCATTCCTATCAATAAAAAACTAATAAAAAAAGAAAATATGTAGACAAATATATGAGAGACAATCATGGAGAAGAATAATCAATTTCAATACTCCCCTCAAGTTGGAGCATGAAGATTTTGAATACCCAACTTGTCAAGTATGAAGTTGTTGAGCTCCTAAGGCCTTCGTGAATAGATCAGCTATCTAAGACTTAGTATGTATATTTTTTGGTTGTATATCTTGTGACTCGACTCTCTCTCGAACAAAATGGCAGTCCATTTCAACGTGTTTTGTTCGTTCGTGGAAAACAGGATTATTAGCAATATGTCGTGCAGCTTGATTATCCCAAAAAAGAGATGGTCCATTTTGTGCCACACCAAGCTCTTTCAAAAGCCAGCTCATCCATAATATCCCGCTTACAGTGGTGACCATAGTTCGGTATTTGGTTGTTCGTGGTTAGATAGGTTGCCAAACAACTTTTCAAAGCTTAAAAACCTGTAACCTTTTGACGTTCAAGAGACTCGGTGTTTGGATCAGCTGCCTTAGGAATTGGTGAGTTGAAAAGCCTACAAACTCTCTCTAGGATCATCATTGGAGGTAGCAGTGGGTTTGAAATAACAAAACTTAAAGACTGAGAACCTGTGTGGGGAAGTTTCGATTGTGTGTTTGGAAAAAGTGCAAAATGCAACACATGCAAACGTGGCGAACTTTCCACAAAAGAGGCTAAGTGAATTGGAGGTTGTATGGAGCAACGTGTGGAATGATTCACGAAAGGAAATGCTTGAAAAAGACGTGTTGAATGAGCTAAAGCCTCATAATGATAAGCTAATAAAACTCAAAATTAAGTCACACGGGGGATTAGAGTTTCCAAAGCGGGTTGGGGACCCCTTTTTTGAAGCATGTGTCATTAAGTGATTGTAGAAGATGTGCATCTCTACCACCGCTTGCTCAACTAAAATCACTTAAAGAGCTGTTAATTGAAGGTTTGGATGGGGTGAAAGCTGTGGGCATGGAGATACTTGGAAATTTTCATGCATTCTCCTTACTAGAAATTCTAAGATTTAAATATATGTGCGGGTGGAAGCAATGGTCAACCAATAATGCGGAAAATGTGTTCCCATGTCTGAAACAACTTGTTATAGAGCATTGTCCTAATTTGGTTGAAGTCACACTTGAAGCGATGTGTTCATTGAATGTTCTAAAATTAAAACATTGTGATTCAATTCTGGTGTGTTGAGAAGGCTTATTGAAGTAGCTTCATCAGTCACTGAGTTGGAAATAATAGGTATTTCAGTGCTCAATGATGTGGTGTGGAGAGGTTTTATAGACCATCTTAGGGCAGTTGAAGATTTAACCATCAGGAATTGTAGTAAAATAAGATATCTGTGGGAATCAGAAGCTGTTGCAAGTAAGGTTCTTGTGAATTTAAGGTACTTGAAAGTGAGTGGGTGTGATAATCTGGTGAGTTTAATTAGGAGAGAAAGAGTATGATGAGGATAACAACCACCAGATAGCATCTCCTAGGACATTGAGAATAGACAGTTGTAATAATATGGAGCATTGCAATTGTCCGGATAGAATCGAGAACTTGCATGTCACTCGGTGTAGTTCAATTACATCAATCTCCTTACCAACAGGAGCAGGAGGAGGGCTTAAGTCACTTGAAATTTGGTATATTGGAAAAGGAGTTGGGAGTACAAAACAATAACAACAATAGAAGCAGCATGCCATTGCTTCTTGAATATGTGTACATAATCAAATGGCCAAATCTGAAATCAATCATTAACTTGAATTGCTTGATTAACCTCACTCGATTGAAGATAACTAATTGTGAAGGTCTGGAGTCATTGCCTGACAATGAGTTCCCTAATTTGACATCATTAAAGCATATAGAAATAGAAGATTATCCAAGAATGGATGGTTGTTTTCCTCGTGGGCTTTGGCCTCCCAATTTGTATTACTTAAGAATAGGAAGGTTGAAGAAGCCCATCTCAAAGTGGGGCTCACAGAATTTTCCAACCTCTCTTGTTCAACTACGCTTACACAGTGGTGGTGATGAATATAGAGAAATGATCAGTAGTTGTCAATTTTCTAATCTTCTTCCTTCTTCTCTTACTTCTCTTCTAATAGTGGGTTTTGAGAAATTGGAATCATTTTCAATGGGACTCCAACACCTCCAGAGTATCACTTTTGGCAATTGTCCTAATCTTCATAAATTGTCACATCCCCAACACATCAATAACTCCCTCCAACATCTCTTCTTCGACCAGTGCCCAAACATGAAGGATCTACCAGAACAGCTGTTGCCTTCACTTTTGAGGTTATGCATATGGTGTAATTGCTCAAATCTGAAAGAAAGATGCAGCAAAGGAGGGAGTTATTGGCCCCTCGTCTCCCATATCCCACTTATCTTCATATCTGATCCAGGTCTCTCTTTCCCCTGCTTAATGCTTTTAAATTAAATAACCGATTTATTTGGTTTTTATTGGTAAACAAGCAAGTTTTTATTTTTTCTTCCTTAACTACTTTAATTAAGTAATAAAATAATAATTAAATAATCGTAGTAATTAATAATTAAATAAAGTTTTCTTTGTTTTACTTGTTTGCTCTATGTTCATATTTTTTACGCCATATTTTGCGAATGCAAAATTTTTTTACTATTTTCGTTTTACGATTTTTTGTAATGTGTGCTTATGTTTGCTTTCGTATTCTTTGGGAGTGTCGTATATTTTTCCATTGGTTCGGTTTATTTTTAAGAACGGGTTGACAAGCATTGCAGCCAATTTTTGGGTTATTATTTTAATATTCGTGATATTGCTACCATTATTGGGACGGAGTTTTCATATCGGCAAAGCGGTGCGGCTTAACCTTTTTTTTAAATTGGTGGCGTTGTGTAAGATGAGTTTTTGGTCATTTTTCATTTTTTACTATTATTGAATGCTAACAAATGAACAATAAAATTATTTATATAAATCATAATTACTCTTCTTTTTTTATTTGTTGGCATTATGTTTGTGTTTTTTGATGGTAGATTTTGTGACCAACCCCAACCCTTTTTTTGTTGCTGTGACGGTTACGCTTACAACGAGTACACTTTATGGTTTTATGTTAGAATGACAATCATTGTGACGTATTTTTATACGTGCATTTTGATATACAAGATTATGTCTTCATTCTGATATTCACAATCATAGCATAATTCCGGCCGTAAGAAACCCACTATTTTTTATTATTTAATATAAATTTAATTATAGATTGCTCGTTACATATTAAATAGTAAACTAGCAAGTTGAGCCTGCGCTTCGCGGCGGGTAATGAACCGATTTTTATAAAGTCTAAACGAATAAATATGACTAAGCACAAAATAAAAAAGAACGCATAAAATTTTGGTTCTCATAATTTGCAACGTAAACATGACCGGACACTGGAACTACAAATTTGTGGGAAAAGTTAGTAACAAATATAAATAGAGTAAGCATTGAGATAAACGTGGTTATGAACAAAAAGGAAACCTACAAAATTGATGTGGCTTAGTGACGTTATGTTCAAAAGTAACAACACAAATATGACCTAATATTGATAATACAAATAAAATAATATTAAAAAAAACCCTAAACGAAAAAACCTAAAATAGATAAGCAAAAAATAAATAATACCAAAGAACCAAAAAGCAAAAGAATCATAATACCTGGTGTGAGGTAGAAAACCAGGTGAAATGATTGGAGATAACCTAAGTGTAAAATTTGTAAAAAATAATAAAATATGTCATATATTTGACATAAAGAATCTAATAAAAGTTTTTAATATAAAATATAAGGAAGTTCAAAGGAGAAAAAAAAGACAAGAAAAAACGATAGAAATGATTGAAGGATGGAGCGCACTAATAACCAGGATTTAAATATATTATTAATAAAAAACATTGTGTGTTACGGTATAAAATTCTAAAATAATTTATTTAATACAAAAATAAATTTAAACACTAATAAAATACGTCGTATTTTACGGTATAAATATTTTAGTAGAATTTATTTAACATAAAAATATAAGAAGATTAAAATGGAAAAAAAAGAAAAAAACTAAAAAAAATCTCAATGCGCTTTGCGAAATACAATAACAAACCATAATGAGTAAAGTCCTACTTTTCACATCACGTTGCAGTATAAGAAATTAATTTTATATAGTAACATAAGAAAGTTCATGGTTCAAAAAGAAAAATAAATAAATAAAATAAAAAGAGAAGAAAAGGAGAAAAAAATTAGGCTATTTACATGAGTTGAACCCTGGTTGTCAAGTAAGTGTCCCCAAAGCCTTTGCCACTAAGGCAACATGCATAGCATAGGTTAATTGAAAGGAAGAGTAAAATAAAGTACAAATTTGTTATTGCTCAATGAAAAGGGTAGCTTATTCAGCAAGTTATTAGTAACTAAAAAATTGAACTCGAGACAAAAAAACCTTATAATGTTTTAGTTCATGTCAACACTTCACTAATTTTCAATTGTTTGAATATTTGATGGCATGTGATTTTATATAAACACATAAAAGTCCTTGAGAGGACGGTTCACATGATATATTTGGGCCGACCACGATACGGATCCAATCCTACCAGAAGAAGACCCGCCAGGCTTGCAACTAATAGGCATCCAAAGTGGCTAGGACCGGCCCAAACTTGCGATTCACTCCAACCAAATAAAGAGAGTTTATTTCCTTCAGTTTCTTTTATATTTTGTGGAGATTGTGATTTATTTGTTTCATTAAATGTCGTTGGTTTGTTTTCCCATTGAAAAGGCATTGTAATCTCTTTGGTTGGAGATAAAGAAAAAAAAGAATACAAAAAGTCTTATTGAGAGTTTCTCTCTCGTTATTCTCCGGTTGGCCGGAATTTAACATCCGTCGAAGACGACTTGGTTGGCCAAGCGTCATCGCCGCTAGGGTTCTGCCTAGGTACTTGGTTTTTTTTCTTCCGCTTATACGAATCCGTATCAAGTGGTATCCAGAGCTCAGGATTTTGGAGATGTCTGCACAAGGAGGAAATCGCCGCCAGTCACACCGTCAAACCGCCGCCAGAGGCAACGGTGAAGAGGGCCGCGACCCACGCGACATTGAAATTGAAAGGCTTCAACAACGGATTCGGGAATTAGAGATCAATCCTTTCAACAGGTATGAAAGACAGTATGAAGAAACACCCACTGGATCGGTTCTTGATGAATCTGATGACACCGAAACTGAAAAAATTTTTATGACCAGCCACCGCCCACCCCACATAACCATCACCGCCGTAACCCCCCTCCACCACCACCTATCCCACAACATACTGATCCATTACGTTCGTTGGGCCTCCGTACCGACCTACCAGAGTTTGAGGGTCGTCTACAACCCGATGAATTTTTAGATTGGTTGCAAACAGTTGAACGTGTATTTGATATTCGAGATCTTCCAGATCGCCTGAAGGTAAAGTTCGTTGCCCTGAAACTTAAGAAATCAGCCTCCTTGTGGTGGGAACATGTAAACAAGACACGTTATCGGGCAGGGAAACATAGGGTTGGATCGTGGGACAAGATGAAAAGGTTATTAAAAGCAAAGTTCCTTCCAGTTACTTACAAACAAGACTCCTATCTTGATTACCAGAATCTGAAACAGGGCTCTTTAACGGTCGAAGAACTTATTGGGGAGTTTGAACGTTTGCGTATGCGTTGCGGGGCAGAAGAAGACGAAGAACAGGTTATAGCTCGTTTTTTGGGTATTCTCAAACTGGAAATTGGAGATGTAGTTTCCCTACAGCAATATTATTCCTTTCATGACGTGTGTAAGTTGGCCTTACGGGTTGAAAAACAACTCGTTCATAAGAGCAAACCTTTCCTTAAACAACCTGCTACCAACCCAAAACCCACACCCACACCCACATCACGACCCGGACCAGTAAAACCAGACCCAACACCACCTGCCACTTCGCAACCGGGGAGTTCAGGGTCTCTTCGTTGTTTCAAATGTCAAGGATTTGGTCACTTAAAGCGTGACTGCCCCAACAAACAACTAGTCGCTTTTGTGGATGACACGGAACCACAATATGACACGGATGGAGAGGAAGGGTCCGAAATACTTTACCCGGATAGGGGTGAACTTTTCGTATCTCGCAGGCTCTTAAACACGACCGTAGCGGATAATGAGGATGACACAAAGTGGCTACGTCACAACATTTTTCGCACAAATTGCACAGCAAAAGGGAAAGTTTGTACTGTAATTGTTGATGGTGGGTCTTGTGAAAACATGGTGGCTACTACCATGGTTGAGAAACTCGGGTTGCCAATACATGATCATCCAGAACCATACCGTTAGATTAATTAGTTTGTAGTGACAATTAGCACTTTCCACTTGATTCCCTGTGGAGACGACCTTACTTACCCGTGCTATAGTCATAGGTAGCTAAGTCCCTATTTTTACATTGTTTTTGATTGACCTACGACACATCGATCATCCGCTACTTTTAATGTCGCTGATCTAGCACCTTACACTGCTGACGATGAGTTTGAAAATGACTCGGGGACGAGTCGTTTTTTAGAGGGGGAGGATGATACGGATCCAATCCTACCAGAAGAAGACCCGCCAGGCTTGCAACTAACAGGCCACCGACCCAAACTTGCGATTCACTCCAACCAAATAAAGAGAGTTTATTTCCTTCAGTTTCTTTTATATTTTGTGGAGATTGTGATTTATTTGTTTCATTAAATGTCGTTGGTTTGTTTTCCCATTGAAAAGGCATTGTAATCTCTTTGGTTGGAGATAGAGAAAAAAAAAGAATACAAAAAGTCTTATTGAGAGTTTCTCTCTCGTTATTCTCCGGTTGGCCGGAGTTTAACATCCGTCGAAGACGACTTGGTTGGCCAAGCGTCATTGCCACTAGGGTTCTGCCTAGGTACTTGGTTTTTTTTCTTCCGCTTATACGAATCCGTATCACAAAGGTTCCCGTCCGATCGGCCGGTCTGATTCGGTTTTCAAAATGTTGCTCACTATGTTTTGTCTTTCATTTTTGACAATATGTCTTATTAGTACGACTATATGAAAACTTTTAATATGCTCTTTTAGTTTTATTTATTATTTAATTCACAAATTGATCTATGAAGCAACTAACCATGGTTATATCCATGGCCAATTTGATGGTACAGAAGAATATGAAGTATGAAGAAACTTGAAAGCTCGTCATTATTGAAGCAGAGGATTCAGAAGAGTGGTCTAGAAAACAAGTAGAAGCTTGAAAGAATGTTTTCATGATACAATGGTTAGAAATAAGGAGCTAAGGGCAAACTCATTAAGGTAACGTTTTATTCACATATGGTTACTGATTACTTTTTTTTTGAGTTTCAAAGATTTTAATATTTATATAAAAGATAAAACCATACTATGGTCGGTTTCCCCCGGAAGCCATCGACCTAGAGTAAGCTGTGATTTACCAAATCCGGTTAGCTAGGTATTGGATGAACCTCCATAAGTTACCAACAAAAGAAAAAGTATATAAAAAATTAAAATATTTATAAAAATATGATAATAATTTTCTGAACTCACTAATTTTTAAGAGTTTATTTTAATGATTTTTTTTTTCAAATGAACGAATTCTTTAGTGATTATTTGGTTATATTTCCCATCTTGTGACTCACAATTGCAGAGGCTATTCATTTGAGGGGTCATTTGAACTATGTTTGTACCTTCAATTATATTCTGTGAGCTAGAATTACATGAAGGCATGTTGCACTTTGCTCTTTCTCTTTTGATTCTTGCTTTGTATTCTTTTATTTTAGTTGATGTTAATGTTACGTGTTTTCCAACATGTGTTGCATTGCTTTTTTTGTATGTTTATGTTGATTGCATGTGATTGTGATTAATTATGCGTATGTGAAAATAAATAAACAAGTAAATAAAAATAAACAAATAAAATAATTTTTTTAAGTGTATCTATATAATAAATCATATTTTAAAAATATATAAACATGAATAAATAAATATATAAATAAAAGTTGTGTGAAATATATGAGACAAGGGTCTTTAAAGAAATATTCTGTCTCACCCTCTTCAGGCACTACTGTTTAGTAAGATTTTATTCTGTATGTATATTTGTATGTTTCATTTGTAGACTAATACTATACCTGACAATTTTAATCCAAAACAAGATAAATTTGTTGATTTGGTGAACAATTAATGTAATTTGGGTTGAAATTGGTAGGCACTATAACATATCACGAGTTGAGACGGGTAACACAATACGGTCCAAGATGGGTACAAACGGGTAAAAAAAGGTCAATTATATATTTGATGAGAAAATCATTTAAAATTGTTCAAATAAACTATTTGTTTAGTAACAACTCATTTTAACTTGAGCTAAATTGATTTTTTAAAAACGACCAATTTAAACTCAAAGTAATTTTGTTTAAAACTCATCCTCCCTAACACCATTGCTGACCCGAACCCATTATCAGACCCAATTCAACCCGCCCATTTGGTAGGCTTAACTAAAACTTGAATTATAGTATTTTTTTTAGCTTTTATTTTTAATTTGACAAGTTGATCTATGATGAAACTGAACATGGCTGATTTGATGCTGCAGACTTGGTTGTGATGGGAATCATTCTACTAGAGAGTTACCAGCATTCAAACATCAAGCCTTATGTAGGCTGTTATGTCACATAGGTAGTTAATTAACTAACATAATTAACCTTCAACATACTAAGATTTTTCAATTTTTGCATCAATGTGTTCTGTATGCACACCAAACACATTCATCATGTGGATTGAATGTCAGAAATTTTTGTTAACAGAGAGACTTGATGCTGTCTCAAAATTCTGTGACACAAAAAGTGCTTCAAACATTATAAAATGAAAGCCTTTACCCTCCAACTCAGCTGTCATGAATTAAAAAAAAAAAAAAAAACCTTTGAAATCATCATGGATGAGAGTTGAAAAATACAAAGTGCCAGAGTAGTGCATACGTTTGAAAATAATTCGTTTTGGGAGAAAGCAAGAATCAATGAATCATAAGGAGTGATTAAACTTGTAACACTTGAATCAACTATTCTGATGCACTCACTAGTGACTTCTTGCAGCAACATTATACAATGATTTTGGGTCCATTTTGTTTCATACTGGAACAACTTTTTAAAATAAAACCTAATTATTTCACTAATCATCTCCCATAAGACGAAATCTTTCATGTTTGGCAAACAAAAATATGAATTTATAAGCTTGACAAGTATTGATGATACATGTCATTGTTACGGTATTAGTTCTCTAGGGTTATTATATAGCAGATCGAAACAATAGCATAAAATCAAGAGTCTGCCAAAAAATTTACAATAATGCCACAAACGAGTATCATTTTTCTCTCTGCAGCCTAATTAATTCATCCTCTTGAGTCAACATTACTTGAAAGTAAAATCGTCATAACAACATGGAAGGATCAATTGCTCAGAAGGTTGCGTTATGATCCTCTAAACAAGCAGCTGGAGTGCCTTTCATATGATGATGCTTTGTCTTTGTTTGCTCTGCATGCATTAGGCATAAAAAGTTTTGATTCACATTTGTCACTCAAACCACATGGTGAAGACATTGCGAAAAAATGTGGTGGATTGCCTTTGGCCTTGATCACACTCGAGACATCATTGAGGACAAAAGAAGATGAAGATTCATGGAAGGGAGTGTTAGAAAGTGAGATATGGAATTTACCGGTTGAAGATGAAATCCTCCCAGCCCTTAGACTAAGTTATCATTCATGGCAACGTTTGCTGGGGTGGTAGACATGTGGGAAAACTTCTACTTGTCAAACAAGATTGTGGTCGACTTACTTAGTGAAATACCATTGTTAAGGGTGTTATCTTTGAGTAATTTTGGTATAAGTGAGGTACCAAATCGATTGGAACTTTGAGACACTTGAGGTATCTTAATCTATGTAAAACTGGAATCAAAGATCTACCTGAAAATATCTCCATTCTCTATAACTTAGAGACTTTGATCTTATTTGGATGTTGGAGTTTAGCTAAGTTGCCAAACAACTTTTTAAAGCTTAAAAATCTGCCACATCTTGACATTAGGAAGACTCCGTGTTTGGATCAGATGCCCTTAGGAATCGGAGAGTTGAAAAGCCTACAAACTCTCTCTAAGATCATCATTGGAGGTAAAAGCGGGTTGAAAATAACGAAACTTAAAGACTTAGAGAATTTGGGTGGGGAAGTTTCGATTGAGGATTTGGACAAAATGCAAAATGCAACGGATGCAAGGGTGGTGAGATTTCCACAAAAGAAGCTTAGTAACTTAAAGGTTGTCTGGAGCAATGTGTGGGATTATTGGGATGATTCACAAAACAAAATGCTTCAAAAAAGACGTGTTAAATGAGCTAAAACCTCATATTGATAAGCTAATAGAACTTGAAATTAGGTCATATGGGGGATCAGAATTTCCAAAGTGGGTTGGGGATTCCTTTTTTAAAGATTTGAAGCATGTGTCATTAAGTAGTTGTAAAAGATGTACATCTCTACCACCGCGTGCGCAGCTACAATCACTCAAGGAGTTGCTTATTGATGATTTGGATGGGGTGAAAATTGTGGGTATGGAGGTACTTGGAACTTGTCATGCGTTCCGCACACTAGAAATTCTCATTTTAAAAGAATGCATGGGTGGGAGAAATGGTCAATCAATAATGGGGAAGATGTGTTTCCATGCCTGAAACAACTTGTTATAAAGGTTTGTCCTAATTTGGTTGAAGTCACACTTAAAAAGATAAATTCATTGAATGTTCTAAATTAAAAAACTGTGATTGTGGTGTGTTGAGAAGGCTGGTTGAAGTAACTTCATCAGCCACCTAGTTGGAAATAAAACTTATTTCAGGGCTCAATGTGTTGTGTGGAGAGGTGTCATAGATCATCTTGGTGCGGTTGAAGAATTAAGCATCAAATCTTGTAATGAAATAAGATATTTATGGGAATCAAAAGCAGTTGCAAGTAAGGTTCTTGTGAATTTAAGGGGCTTGTATGTGCGTGGGTGTCATAATCTCGTGAGTTTAGGAGATAAAGACTATGATGAGGATAGCAACCTCCAGATAGCATCACGTAGGATAGATAGCATCGAGAACTTGAGAGTCAACACTTGCAGTTCTATTACATCAATCGAAGCAGAAGGAGGAGGGCTTAAGTCACTTAAAATTTTGGGTTGTAATAAACTATTGGAAAGGGAGTGGGGAGGACAAAACAACAACAATTAATATAACGTGTCTTGAAAATGTGGACATATGTGGTTGGCGAAATCTGAAATCAATCATTAACTTAAATTGCTTGGTTCACCTCACTCGATTGAGTATACGCAATTGTAGAGGTCTGGAGTCATTACCTGACAATGAGTTGCCTAATTTGACATCATTAAAGCATCTTGAAATAGAAAATTGTCCAAGAATAGATGGTTGTTTTCCTCGTCAAATTTGGCCTCCCAATTTGTATTCCTTAAGAATAGGGAGGTTAAAGAAGCCCATCTCAGAGTGGGGCTCACAGAATTTTCCAACCTCTCTTGTTCAACTAGCAGAAGTTTAGCAATTACGTAGCCTATGATTAGATACATGCTTAGCCTTTCACGCGCAATTATAGTTTCAAGAATATAGTCTCAAGCATCCATGTATAGTTTCATCATGAATCCTATAGAATAAGCAATTATAGTTTCAAGAATATAGTCTCAAGCATCCACGTATAGTTTCATCATGAATCCTATAGAATAAGCATCAAATCTTCAAGTTTAAGTATATAGTTTCTAGTATACGCATCAAGTCTCAAGTTTAAATACATAGTTTCTAGCATAAGCATCAAGTCTCAAGTTTAAGTACATAGTTTCTAGCATAAGCATCATGTCCAAGTTTAAGCATATAGTTTCTCGCATAAGCATCCAACATATAGTTTCAAGCTTCAAGTTTGAAGTATAAGTATCAAGTTTATAGTTTCTCAAAGTATTTCTCAAAGTATACTAGTCTCCAAGTATAAGCAACCATATAAGAAACCTAATTTGGCCCGATTCAATGGCTATGACCGAATTAATCTATGGGCTGCAAAAGGAATCCGCATGGGCCACGTAAAAGGGTTCGGGGCCCACTAGTCCTTGTGGGCTGAATAGATTGGGCCAACACCACCACCATGGGTCTTGTAGGCCGAAGGGAAGGATGGTGGCCGAATAAATCATGTGGGCTGCAGCATATACTCATGCATCAAAGTTGCGTGGGCCGGCCAAGGAATCCAATGTGTGGCTTCTAGGTTCGTAAGAAAGAACTAGGTTCGGCCATGGTTTTGTCAAGAGGTTCGCAGCACGGTTCTATGTGATAACACACGTAGGTTCGTTCAAGTTCAAGGGTTCGGCCAAGGGTTCGCCGCATGGAATTGGTTCGGCGACTGCATGGATTCGTGAGTATAGGTTCGGCTGGAAATGATGAAAGGTTCGGTTCCTACACCAAGGTTCGTCTCCCATGAGAAGGTTCGCAACATCTAGGGTTTGACTGATGTGACACAGGTTCGGTGATGACTTGATGGTTCGGCTACAGGTTGTTTGGGATCAAGGGTTCGTTCCAGTGAGTCATGCATGTTGGGTTCGTGGCTCAGGGATGGTTCGCCCACAATTAGGTTCGTGAGTCGTGCATGGGGTTCGGTGAGCATCACTAGTTCGCCGCCTGTGTGACTGGAAAGTAGAGTTCGGCCATTCAAAAGGTCCGGCCACCCTTGCAGGGTTCGGCCAACCCATTGATGTAACCCACAGCTCACCATCATCATCATCATCGAATCAGACGATCTCAGCTTATTTCCAAGGGTGTTGAGGCATGAAGGTCGACCCACAAAGGTGTAAGATGTGCATGGATAAGGACTTCTAACCGATTGTGTGTGTATCGATCTAGGGGCAAGAAAACCCTAATTTTCGTAAATTTTCAAGCCAAATGCCTCGAAAATGGCTGGGTGAATTCGTAGATATGATGTACTTCTATCTAGAGGACTTTAAGAGCTTCGTGTAGGTCCAAGAATCACCCGATTTCGTTAAGAAACGAGTGAGATATGGAGCTTCAAAGATTGAAAATGGTGGTGAAAGTGGGGAGCCGGAAATATGGAGTTAGAGAGAGAATATAAATGAAATAAATGAGGTAGATAGCTCAATTTAGGGTTTATATACCCCGTGGGTATTCGGGTTCGTTTCGGTTGCTCGGTTCGTATTTTCGTCGCGTTTCCGTTTCGTTACGCGCATTTTTCGTAAATTAAATAAAGAAAATTATTTTAGGATAATTAAAATACAATAATTGCTAGAAATCATTTTAAATATCGTTGTATTAATTTATTTATCGAATCTGAATATTTCTACGCATTTCATTTATTTGTTCGCAAATTATTATAATAGTTTAGTTTAATTTTATTTATGATGAGTTTCAAAATTGTAAAACAGGAAATATTCTATTTCCTTAAATTTATGATCGTTCGTATCGTTTTCCGTGTTCGTTTTTGTTTCGTCAGAACGCGTCACCATCGCGCGTATTCGTTCGAATCGTCATTCGAACGAACACGACATTGGTTTGGCTTTCTGATTCTTGTTCTCTACTGTTCAGTCATTATTTCAGAACGTTAAACACTCATAATCATTCGTACATATCGTCACCTATACGAATAATTCGTCTGTTTAGCATTCTGTAACAACAACCGTTATGGTTTTGTTTTGTTTAACCTCACAAACGTTTATACATAATATTATCAAATCAAGTATCTGTGTTTCAACACTGTGTTGTCTGATATGTTTCCGACTGTTAAACCCTAAGGTTTTAATCAGATTTCAGACAATCGTATAATAGTATCGTGTAAAGCATAATGTATTAATAGCATAAACATAGTTTCACGTAATGTGTACCTGAGTTACTGTACAAGTTACTGTTACAATCACTGTTCCGGCACGCGTCCAGCACTGATGTTACATCTAGTGTTCAAAGCCCGGCATTACCCAACTTTCCATGGGTTATGTGATTTACCTCCCCCGTGTTGGTTGTGGGACCGGTCGGCGAGTGGTGCCTAATGGTGGCATTCATCATTTTTTTTACTTTGTTACTTGCATTGCATAGAATAACATAGAGATGAATTTACATTTCAAAAATACATTCAACTCGTGTAAATCATAATATTTTATGTTTGTTACTTTACTATGTTAGTAGCCGTGTATTACACGGTTGATGAAAAGATTCATATGTTGCTTATAGCATGTAAAAGAATTCATAAATAATAATTTTTTTGAACGGCTTTGTACGACACTTAAGACGGGAACCGTCCCCTCAGATTTGATACTCTGGGACGTACGCCCGAGCCCACCCCTGGAAGAACCTTACAACTGGGTAAACCTCCTGACCTTGCCTCAGCAAATATGTTATCGCTCGAATTCGAACCCAAGACCTCTCATAGAGAGGCCAAGGAGGTACCATTACGCTAGAAGCCCTTTAGTTCATAAATAATAATTAATTTACTGCATAGGAACAAAAATAAAAGTATACTTTTAGTCGAGTTGTTGAACATGGGTCAGGTCCAAAATTGGATATGTTAACCATTGATTATATTTACATAAACAATGGTGTTATTTGTAATATTCAATAATCTACTAGGATATCTCACATGGAAGAAGCTTGACGTCATTGTTCTACATTGGATATACGGGACCCTTTCGGATGACTTGTTTGATTGGGTTTTGGTAGATCGGTATATTGCTCATGAGGCTTGGAAACGAGACGAGAACCTCTTCTTAAACAACAAAGGTTCCAGGACAGTGACACTAACACATGAACTTTCCAGCTGTCACACCCCGACCAATGGCGGAACACGTCGGGGTGTGATTTGTAATTGCTCAAAAGTTCATGGTGCTATATTAAAGTTTCAATATTTAAAACATCCATATTAATTTATTCAAACAAAACATTCAATAACATACAATATTTTAAAACAATTTACAAATGAAATACTAAACAACGTTTTAATTAACTAGGTCCTTTAAATCTAATCTATGTCTTTGTTATATATCTTCATCTTAACCTGTTACATATGTAAAATAAAAGGGTCAACTATTTGCATAGTTGGTAAGAAATTCAAAACAATTTAATATATTACGTATAAAAATATGTAAAACTATTAAACTAAATAAAACAAGATCTAAAGCGAATGTAAGTTTCAAGTAGCATAAAGCAAAAATCCAAACAAGTGATCTTACTAAGTTTAAATCAAGACAGGTCTTAACTTTAACAATGTAAATCGTAATGCTTATGTATGTGTATCTTTCACCTTTTTATCACAAAACATAAGTCACTGCGAAGAAAATAGCTACATTCTTAGGCTACTAGATATTGTTTATGTTTGATGTATGAAACGTCTTCTAACCTAAATCCCACATAACAATTAGCACATAAGTTCACATAGCATCTAAATCATGTCTATTAAGATTAAAAGTTTGCATCATGTATATGTTTTGACTCTAAGAACATGTATGATTATATAGCATATGTAACATCCCAAAAGTTTACAATGGTAAAAAGGGAGTAAGAATTAACTCACATTAATGGTGCTCGCGAAAACTAGTATAATGAAGAAGAATCATGTGTTAGAGTCAAAACCCATATTATTTAATTGAGTATCATGTCTCGCCACACACATTCAAATATCAAATATCAGGGCATCTGATGATGCCCTGATATTTGAACGTGTGTGGCAAGACAACAGCTCAAAGGAACAAGTATACGATTCGAATGCAAACGTGGTTCAACCTAGTTAAATGAATGCAACGAGGATGGGTAAACATTATGCTAGGCATAGCCAAATGAATGGACATCATAGGCCGAACTCGTTGGGCCTAACGAGCCTCTACAAGACTAAAATTCTAAGGGCGGCCTAAAAAAGGCTACCTAAACGAGACTAATGCCACTTAACTAAGAACCTAAGCCCAGCTACTTAAACTAGAAAAACAAAGGGTGTTGCACTTATAGAACCACCAAAATTTAGTTATTCCACTTGTTTATACTCAACTAGGAGTTGCAAGGTATAAGGGACCAAGCAAGGATATTTGTAGGTGTTTAAAATGCCAGAATATTGGTTTTGGAGCAATGTAGGACGAGTTTAGGAGAGCTCGTTGCGACTTGCAAATCATCAACAAACATCAAACTTATTTTCGCGATTCCCACTTATTTATAACTTCATTTTGCGCACGGTTTTCGCCCACGTTCATCGTTTTCAGAGTACTGTCATATGAAAGAGAGTAATTCAACATTAATTTTGTTGAGAATTGGATTTAAACTTTGGATCTTGGTGTGAGCTAAGGGTTATTCTCAAACTTTTGTTTGTGATTCTTGCTTCGTTTGGGCTAGGTTTTATGCACCGTTTGAACCTAGTTGAAATTTCTTACTTGCTATCCTTTACATTTAAGCCTTAAAAAAACACAATGTCCTATCTTAGGATATGTATATAGTGTAAGTTATATGATAAGATGGCTAGGATATGAGTTTTAGGTGTGTTCACAAAGTCTCCAACATTTTTTATCAACCTAAGTTTTCGTTCTTGAGAGATGAATTGTTGGTTCAAAATAGATAGATACTTGTAGTTTAACTTTTTAAGTTAAAACTAGAGTAAATTGCACTTTTGGTCCTTTATGTTTACACAAAATTTCAGAGATAATCCTTAAAGTTTCAAAGTGTCAAAATCAGTCCTTTAAGTTTTCAAATGTTGCAAACTCGGTCCTTTCTCCGTTAACGCCGTTAAGTATTAACAGAATAGGGGCATAAATGTCAAAAAAAATCACCACTTTTGGTCCTTTATGTTTACATAAATTTTCATGTATGGTCCTTTATTCTGTTAGTACTTAACGACGTTAACGGATAAAGGACCGAGTTTGCAACATTTGAAAACTTAAAGGACTGATTTTGACACTTTGAAACTTTAAGGACTATTTCTGAAATTTTGTGTAAACATAAAGGACCAAAAGTGCAATTTACTCTTAAAACTATTTATAAAAACTTATACAACTTGTTTTTAACATTTATAACCTTACATTTTATAAACTTAATTAATTTCAATTAATTAAATCTTTTATTCATTTTTTTGTTAATAAAACGTATGTATAAATATATTTATGAGTTGTAACATAGTTGGATTAAGAAAAAAAATTTCATGTAATTATTCTGATTTTGAGATGTGTCAAAATTGTGTGACGAAATCCGTCATCGGAATTTCTCAAATGTTACACCAGCATCTATCTCGCTGCCATGCCCTCCATTGAAGCTAACTGTCAGGGGATTCATGAACTCGCAAACCAACTCACGGTGGTTGGTTGCTCGATCAAGAACACTCAACAAGTTATTTATCTTGGAACTGAGAATTCCTCCATTCCTACACAAAAAAACCTCTACACTTAAAATCTATCTCATTATAATCCTCACATTATAAAAACTCATAACTCTGTGCAAAAATTCAATATTGATAATTACACATCTATTGAATTTGACCAATTTGGTTTCTCTTTGAAGGATTTCTAGGATGGCACAATCGTAAGTTGTCACAATAGCACAAGTAATCTCTACCCCTCACCAAAAATGCTTATGTCGCCACTCCTTGTTTAATTTCCAATAAAGACTACACATTTTGGTACAACCATTTTATGGAGTTTCTTCGTATTAATAGTTTTATTTCATGTAATAAATTACAATTTCCTCTTGTTTTTCATGCTTGTCAGTTGTCAAATCGTAAACAACTACCTTTTTATGGATTCTATTAATCATGTTTTATCACCATTTGCTATTTTGCATTATGATTTGTGGACTTCATCAATTTTGAGTCATGCTAGCTACACAAACTATATGGTTTTACTGGACAACTTCATGCAATACGTGGGTTTACTCTCTAAAATTTATACTTGTGACGTTTGACAAATTTGTCCATTTTCACACATATATTGATACTCAATTTCATATGCAAATACAAGGAGAATTCGACAACATAAACTTTAAAAACTTTGCCAATAAAAATGGCATTCAACTCCATTTTTCATGTCATCACACGTCTCAACAAAAAAATCTAAACGGATGATTCTTCGTTAAAACGGAATCATGTTCACTTTACTTACTCACGCCTTCCTCCCATCATCTTTTTGGGCCGAAGCCCTACACATGGCATTTTTTGGGTCGAAGCCCTACACACGGCATCTACCATACACAACATTCTTCCCACAAAAATCCACCGAAATCTATCACCCACTTATCTCCTATATTATTAAACCCTTTCTTATGATCATGTTCGCATGTTCGGATGTCTATGCTACCCTAACACATTGACTACCAGACCTCACAAATTAGCCCCTTGTTCCACACCATGTGTATTCCTTGGATACCCTGTCAAGTTTCTATTAGACTAAACTTGTAATTAGACTAAAGTTCGTTTTAGAATTTAAATGTGTATCAAGAGTCATAGTTTAAGTTTTCCTATTACATAGAGATGACTCACATTCCAAAAATACATTAAGTCGTGTAAATCATAATATTTTCTGTCTATTACGTTACTCAAAATTAAGTCATATGGTGGACTAGAGTTTCCAAACTGGGTTAGTGTAAATAAATCAAGAAAATTAACAAATTTGTAAGAAAAGATTGACTAAATGTTAATCAACATTAAATAATTCAAACATAGGAGTTAAATCATGGTAATTAATTAATTTAAAGTATAATAGGCAACTTTTCAATAGGAAAGCTCCTAAAGAAACGTAAGACTTTAACTAAAACCCAACATTTACTTTAACTACTAACACTTATTCAAACTAAATTTTTTTGGTATTCAAAACATAAACACAAATAAATAAACTACTAAACAACGAGTTGAAGTAGATCATGTCCAATTAAAATTAACCCAACACCTGAGTTCCAAGATTTTTATTAATTTTCAATTTTTTTATTATTTTTTATCGACCCATCTAAAAACCGGTCACCTATTATCCATGGCGCTCGTCTAATCGGTCACCTATTGCCTTGATAAAATGTTGTTTGGCAAATTGGACCAAAAGGTCCTTCTCGATCTATTGGGTTAGTTTGGTCATGTTGTGGGCTTTGGTTTTGGCCCATAAGATTTTCGATGAGGGGAAATGGGGAATTGTGGTTTCTGTTGCTTGTTCCTTCATGACATAATTTGGCTCCAAGTTCATTTGGTTTTCAATTTCAGCTTCATCAGAATTAGATCCATCATTTATTGGATCCTCCACATATTCATTGATTTTCAGTTTTTACCCAGCTTCTCTTTCTTGTACTTCCTGCTCAACATCCCACCATTTTGGAGGAATAAAAATTTCTTCTTCCTCTACAGTCGCATTTATAAAAGGAAAAACGTTCTCCACAAACTTTACATCCATTTATACTATGATTTTGTTGTGTTTGGCATCAAAGTTCGTTCCACCTGGATATCCTACAAAAATTCCCGGTTTTCCTCTTTCCACAAATTTATCACTATTCGTTTATATGCTTCTATAGTACGCTAAACAACCAAAAACCCTCATGTGTTCATATTCATGTTTTTGATAATATAAAACCGCATAAGGGGATTTATTTTCAATCACTTCAGATGGTAAACAATTTACGATATATGTGGTAGTTAGGATGCATTCACCCCAATACCTTGTAAGAAAGCTGGATTCAAATCTTAAGGCATGAGCAACCTCTAAAAGATGTCGATGTTTTCGTTCTACGACACTGTTTTGTTGTGGTGTATTTGGCATGTAGTTTCCAAGGCAATTCCTTCTTTGACATAAAAGTCAAGCATATCATTTGATGTGAATCCCCCCCCCCCCCCCCCAATTGTCTCATCGGATTCTTTTGATGTTTTTTTCTCAAATTGAACTTGTACCATTTTATGAAAGCTAACGAGATGGGTGCTAGCTTCATGCTTGTGTTTTTGGAGAAAAACCCATACGACCCTATTAAAGTCATCAACAATCGTTAAGAAGTAACTTGCTTGTGTGAAGGAAGGTGTACGATATTTCCCCCATATATCTCAATGTAATAGGTCAAAACAAGCCTTTGTTTTAGTAGTACTAGTCGGAAACAGTAGTCTAGTAAATTTGGCTTTAACACAAGACTCGCAAAAATCCGTTTGCTTCAAAGGAATGTCCTTAAGAAAATCAACATAAGCAAGTTTAGAATTTGAAGCATGAACTAACCTATTGTGTCAAGTGTCAACCGTAGTCGTTATTTCCTTTCTCTCATTTTTAACTATTTCCATCTTGAACAAAATCTTCTTGCACTTACCGACTCCAATCAATGCCCTTGAAATTAAGTCTTGCATAACGCAAAATTATGGGAAAAATGTTACAACACACTTGAGATGTTGTTCTACTTTGCAGTGACGGATCCAAGAATGTTTTCAGTGGGTTCACCATTTTCCGACGTTTTAATTAAATAGAACCAGAAATAAAAATTTGCGGGTTGGGTTGATGGTTTGGGTCTTGTAATGTTCTTTATGTAATAATAGTGTGATATATTAAGTCAATGATAAAAACTAAAAAATGTCGTCATTAAAAAGTTCGAAGGTACAAAGTGCATTTCCGTTTAAGATTTCCGAGCTCCAGACCAAGCAGGAGTCAAGGGGATCGCGTGCCCTTGTGAGATCCAAGGTGGCGGTCTTGCTGGCAATTTAGCAGGCATGGGTCAAGGGGCCAATGCCTGTTGTAGGGTTCGGGGCAACGCCCCAAAACATAAACGAAATGTGCTAAATTTGAATGACCAAAATTAACTTGATCCGAGGGTTTAACCACTAATAACTCTCATTTTGCTTGCTAAGTTTATATGATCAGAAATTGATTTTAACACGATCATATAGAAATCTAATAATTGATTATTGAGATTTCTCTAACAAAGATTATTTGCCTCAATCAAGTTGACAAATTGCTATGAAAATTATATTAAGAATTCACTTTTAAAATTCTAAATAGGTTCACCTTATGATTCACCTCTAAAATATTAATGGGTTCACCTTATTGTTTAACTCTTTCAAAAAAAAAATTTCCCACTAACGATAAAAGATCACATTTAAGTTTGAATACACGGAGGACCCCTATAATACCTAGAAAATTTTTATAATTTATATGTATTGATATAAATAAATAATATATATATGTGTGTGTATATATATATATAAAGTTGTTGCTGTGCACGTGGGAGGCAAATAAAAGAAAAAAAATAGGAAGATGAAGTCCAAGACTCCAAGCATCTCCTTTGACCTAATTGTAACTGTTGCCCAAATTTCGCCAAACCAGTTCGAGCTTCACCAGCACATCGATCGGAAACAAACTCACCGAAAAATCTGAAGATGGCAGCCTCTTTAAGTCACGCCTCACCGGTTGATTTAGAACTTTCAAATCTCAATCGCGTTTCACACACACAAAACCGCAATCACGCGAACTCTCGATTTACTCTCTGGTTCTATTCGCGTCACCGCCACCACACTACGCCATTGTTAAATCAGCCGGACTTCGACATCAATCTGTTCCGTCTGCTCGTTCATGTTGTCAGATTTGTGTGACCAGTTTCACAGTCGGTGATTCATTGTATTTGGGCTACAAGCAACCTTACCGGTTCGCTCGACAATTAAGGTAACGATATATGTTCTCTGTTTTTGGTTTTGTATGTGCTGTTCGAAGTATTTGAACTAAACTGAGTAAACTGGTCTATTCAAATAGGAGGGAAAAAGCCACCGGAAACCGCTATCAAACCAGTTAGAGTTTTCGTGTTCTGTCAGTTGCTACTCTGTTAATTCGGGTAATGTCATCGATCATTCTTGTACTAGATAATCAAAGTATTGCTGAATATAGCACCTGCTCGTTCTGCAGATTAATTAGAACTGCTGTTGGTTTTGTTTATGAATATACGAAATAAATAACCATGGAAATTAGATGGATAAGTCTGACTTGAGTGCACTGTCTCAACCAAAGCAATAAAATGGATCATTGGTTAATTTATGCAGGCATGTATGTATTGGTTACAACAAAACTTCTTAATTGGGAGGTAAATTATAATACCTAGAAAATTTTTATAATTTATATGTATTGATATAAATAAATAATATATATATATATATGTGTGTGTGTGTGTATATATATATATATATAAAGTTGTTGCTGTGCACGTGGGAGGCAAATAAAAGAAAAAAAAAATAGGAAGATGAAGTCCAAGACTCCAAGCATCTCCTTTGACCTAATTGGATTTATTAGACCAAGTTTCTCACCTTGGGGTGCTCCGGTCTTATTTGTGAAGAAGAAGGATGGTTCTATGAGGCTCTACATTGATTATCAAGAGTTGAACAAAATAACTATTCGTAATCGTTATCCTTTGCCTCGAATTGACGATCTATTTGACCAGCTTCAGGGCGCAAAGTGTTTCTCTAAGATTGATTTGAGATCGGGATATCATCAGCTGAAGATTAAAGATTCAGATGTGTCCAAGTCAGCTTTTCGTACTCGATATGGTCACTATGAATTTTTGGTGATGTCGTTCGGGTTAAATAATGCCCCGGCTGTTTTCATGGATCTAATGAACCAAGTCTTCCGCAAGTTTCTTGATAAGTTTGTTATCGTATTCATCGATGATATTCTCATCTATTCTAAAACAAGGAGGAACACGAAGACCATCTCCGTATCGTACTTGAGACTTTACGCCAAAAGAAACTTTATGCTAAATTTTCAAAGTGTGATTTTTGGCTAAGTCAAGTATCATTTTTAGGTCATGTGGTTACTGCTGATGGCATCATGATGGATCCTGCAAAGATAGAGGCAATCACAAAATGGCCTAGACCTACATCTGCCACAGAGGTTCGGAGCTTTCTTGGTCTTGCCGGTTATTATCGCAGATTCGTTGAAGGATTCTCTGTTATTGCCTTACCTCTCACTCAGTTATTAAGAAAAGGAGTTAAATTCTCTTGGAATGCTGACCGAGAGAAAAGTTTTGAGGAGTTGAAGAAAAGATTGGTGTCTGCCCCGATTCTTACTCTTCCATCGGGCTTAGGTGGATACCAAATTTATAGTGATGCTTCTAAGAAAGGACTCGGATGTGTGTTGATGCAACATGGCAAGGTCATTGCCTATGCTTCTAGACAGTTGAAACCTTACGAGGTTAATTATCCGACGCATGACCTTGAGCTGGCTGCTATGATTTTTGCCCTAAAGATTTGGCGGCATTATCTTTATGGAGAGACTTGTGACATCTTTACTGATCACAAGAGTTTGAAATATATTTTCACACAGAAAGAGTTGAACATGAGACAAAGACGATGGCTAGAACTGTTAAAAGATTATGATGCTAACATTCAGTATCACCCGGGAAAAGCTAATGTTGTAGCCGATGCGTTGAGTCGAAAGAACTCTGGAACGATAGCTTCTTTGTATTTACAGCCTCAGATAAAAACTGACCTTGATAAGTTGGGTATTGGTCTACACATTGGTAAGTCTGACGGGTACCTTGCTAGAATCCAGATAGAACCAGACTTAATTTCTCAGATTAAAGAAGCACAACATGATGACGGTGAACTTTGGGCAGTAGTAGAAAACTTGGAGGTTGGCAAACAATCAGAGTTCAGGATTGATGAACATGGGGTGGTTTGGTGTGGTAAACGTTTATGTGTGCCTGATGATTCCTCTCTTCGTGAATCATTGTTAGCTGAAGCACACAGTTCGTCATTCTCTATCCACCCGGGGTCTACAAAGATGTATCGGGATCTTCGTCAGCATTTTTGGTGGAATGGTATGAAAGAGGATGTTGCTAGATATGTTAGCAGATGTCTCACTTGTCAACAGGTTAAGATCGAACATCAGAGAGCTAGTGGTTTGTTGCAACCACTAGATATTCCATTATGGAAATGGGAGGATATTTCTATGGATTTCGTGATCGGGTTACCAAAGACATTCCGAAAGAACAACGCCATATGGGTTATAGTCGACAAATTGTCAAAGTCGGCTCATTTTCTTCCGATTCAGCAGGAATTCTCTATTAGTAAATTGTCCGATGTATTTACGAAAGAGATTGTAAGACTTCATGGTACTCTGGTTTCTATAGTGTCTGATCGAGATCCGCGATTTACTTCTCATTTTTGGAAAGGTTGACAAGCTGCTTGGGGAACTAAGTTAAAGTTTAGTACTGCATTTCATCCACAGACCGACGGTCAGTCAGAACGTACTATTCAGACACTTGAAGACATGCTACGAGCATGTGCCTTAGAGTGGACAGGAAATTGGGATGATTATTTGTGCTTGGTTGAGTTTGCTTACAACAATAGTTGGCAAGCTAGCATTGGTATGGCACCCTTTGAATTATTATACGGTCGTAAATGTAGAGCACCTATCTGTTGAGAAGAGGTTGGTGAAAAGATTATTGAAGGACCTGAGCTGGTTCAGGTCACCACTGAAAAAGTAACAATTGCTCGTGAAAGGTTAAAGGAAGCTCAGAGAAGACAGAAAAGTTATGCAGACCGACATCGCCGAGCATTGGAGTTTAATGTCAGTGACCGGGTATTTCTAAAGGTTTCGCCTTGCAAAGGCATAAGTCGTTTTGGTCTTAAAGGAAAGCTCAGCCCTAGATTCATTGGACCGTTTGAAATATTAGAAAGAGTTGGTGATGTTTCATATCGATTAGCACTTCCGTCCCAGTTATCACATGTGCATAATGTTTTTCACGTATCTCTATTAAGGGGGTATAACTATCATCCGCTTCATGTGGTGAACTACCCTCTACATCAGATTCGTGAGGATTTATCATTTGAAGAAGAACCGGAAGCTATTCTTGATCGACATGAACGCGTCATGTGAAGGAAGACTATTCCGTTTGTTAAAATATTGTGGAAGAACCATTCTGAATGAGAGGCTACTTGGGAAATGGAAGACACGATCAGTGCTCAGTATCCTAGTTTGTTCGAATCTTAAAGGTTCGTACCTCAGTCTGTTTCAATTACATGTTTATGTTTTGTAATTGATTGCCAATTAATTATGAATTATGTGGATCCTAAACATGCTTTCATCAATAAAATTTACTAAATATGTTTTGAATTTAATTATCAGCTATCAATTAGAAGAACTATCTGCTATGTTTGTTTCTATTACTGGTTATACGAGTTAGTGCTAGTTTAGTTATTAGCTGTCAATTGTTCTCTTAATTCTAGATATATTACCTATTAATTTTGCTATCTTTCAAGATACTTGTACTAAAGATCAATAATTGTTGTTAGTTAGCTGCCACTAACTTGATCTCGGCAACCGTATTAGTAGGTTATAAATTTTGAGTCATAATCTGTCGTAAGTTCATTGTCTCTTCATGACTGTCAAATTTCGAGGCCGAAATTTATTTTAAGGGAGGTAGAATTATAATACCTAGAAAATTTTTATAATTTATATGTATTGATATAAATAAATAATATATATATGTGTGTGTGTATATATATAAAGTTGTTGCTGTGCACGTGGGAGGCAAATAAAAGAAAAAAAAATAGGAAGATGAAGTCCAAGACTCCAAGCATCTCCTTTGACCTAATTGTAACTGTTGCCCAAATTTCGCCAAACCAGTTCGAGCTTCACCAGCACATCGATCGGAAACAAACTCACCGAAAAATCTGAAGATGGCAGCCTCTTTAAGTCACGCCTCACCGGTTGATTTAGAACTTTCAAATCTCAATCGCGTTTCACACACACAAAACCGCAATCACGCGAACTCTCGATTTACTCTCTGGTTCTATTCGCGTCACCGCCACCACACTACGCCATTGTTAAATCAGCCGGTCGTCGACATCAATCTGTTCCGTCTGCTCGTTCATGTTGTCAGATTTGTGTGACCAGTTTCACAGTCGGTGATTCATTGTATTTGGGCTACATGCAACCTTACCGGTTCGCTCGATAAGGTAACGATATCTATTCTCTGTTTTTGGTTTTGTATGTGCTGTTCGAAGTATTTGAACTAAACTGAGTAAACTGGTCTATTCAAATAGGAGGGAAAAAGCCACCAGAAACCGCTATCAAACCAGTTAGAGTTTTCGTGTTCTGTCAGTTGCTACTCTGTTAATTCGGGTAATGTCATCGATCATTCTTGTACTAGATAATCAAAGTATTGTTGAATCTAGCACCTGCTCGTTCTGCAGATTAATTAGAACTGCTGTTGGTTTTGTTTATGAATATACGTAATAAATAACCATGGAAATTAGATGGATAAGTCTGACTTGAGTGCACTGCCACAACCAAAGCAATAAAATGGATCATTGGTTAATTTATGCAGGCATGTATGTATTGGTTACAACAAAACTTCTTAATTGGGAGGTAGTTTATAAATTAAGAATTACTATAAACAAGTTATATATAATTAGAAATTTATCATTTATTTAATTGGACGGCAATCCAAATGACAAATTCATATATCGAATATATATGTTCTATAATTTTGTAAAACATAAGAATTTCATTACTTTTAAAGGATTGGATTAAGGTATTAATTAAAGGAAATTAAATGATTATGAAACCATTAAATAATATAAAGCTTCTTGATGGTTAATACAATGGAACCTGTTAACATTATATTTTTTTTTATGCACATCATGGGTCGTAAAAGAATGGTAGGCATCTGCAGCTGGTTGAGTCATTCACCTACACACATATAAATTAGATTAGACTCTGTTAAAGCAAAGTTAATAGTTATATATATATATATATATATATATACACTTTAAGAATTTTATTTGTTGGTAAATAGATGATTTAATGAATTAGATCAACTGGATTTTTGGTCCATAAGTCTGATGTATTCTTAAATCATAATTAAGGTGTGGGATTGAATACAAGTCGAGGAGAACTTTAACGTTGTCTACTTCTGTTTTTAGTTAACGTACGGATTTCTTCCTTTGTACTCTTAGTATTATCGCTTTGCTTCCGTTGATGCGACCCGTTTAGTTTTCGAGCATTTTATATGTTACTTAGAAAGTAATCTGTTTTGACCCGTTTTGATTTTTCCATTATGATTTGAGACTTGTAGCATGCAATAGGCTTCTTAAGTTGTACTCATTATTGCATGTTCCTATAGATAATAAGATTTCAGAATTTGTTCATATATTTAGCTATGCCATTTCTGGCTTGGTAATCTGTTACCCGAGCATGTCTGACATGTCATTGTGGCGTCAATGATGTGACACTTTTCTTGACGGTGTAAAATAAATAGTCACGGCGTCTCCATTATACGTTTAGTATTCAGGGATATCATTGGCCATTGGAGATGTATGGATCGATCCTAGTTCAGTTATATGTATACGTTTATACGTACAGGGGGATGGCATTATGTGTGTACGCCGCACACCATCTCATTAGGTGCATAGTCTAGCTAGCTGTGTATCCTTCATATCAGTTTCGGCTAAGGGTACTTCTATTTATTTACACGACTATTTTTGTTATGATCTGTCGTGTTCAGTTATATGTTCAGTTACATGTTCCGTTATATGCTCAGTTATGTGTTCAGGTATATGTTCAGTTATTTTTCAGATACATGTTCAGTTTAGCATAATACGATCAGTTCTATAACAGTTGAATTTCTTCCGCTTAATTGTCTTTTATCAATACTATTGTTCTTCCGTTACTGAGCAACTTTTGGCTCAGCCGTTTTCTTTTCTTGTGTTTTCTGTTGTTTCTATAACAGGTACACAAGGGAACCAGGGAAATCATGAGAATGTGTGACAAGAGAATTAGAAGAAATTATGAATTTGATATTTAAAATGTTTAATTAAGATGTTTAAGACTTTGATTATTAAGTTGTTTTGAATGTTATTTTTGATTGTTATGGATTTAAATGAATGATGTTTTTGATTTGATATCTGTAATAGTGACACGTCAGCCCTAGCCGGGTTGGGGTGTTACAACCCCTTTTATCATGATAACATTGGGAAAAGTATAGTCTCCTCTACGGCTCTACCCGCTGCGGCTATAGAATCATTGTTTGGTATAACAACTCATGGCTCGTAATTCTTCTTGGTATTGTTTTTGAGCAAAAAATCTATTAATTTGTGTCTTACATACAAATATTATATGCCTTTTGCGTCACAAGAAAAGGGCAGAAGTCATTATTTTTCTTTAGTAGGGTTTATTCGGGTAAAGAACGCAGACACATAAAATAATACATTTTGTATGTCCTTAACTCCTTATCACTGATTTTGCAGCCTAGATTCTTTTACTAAAGCCATACCCTTAAAGAATGTGAAAAAGGAAATATTAATTCATTAAGGTCATGAGAAGGAATATATCATTCTTGTATTCAACATCTCACTGAATGTAGTAACTACAGCATAGGAAAAAGTTTTCACCAGAGAACAAGTGAAGGAATTTGCAAAGACTTAAACTTTTGAGATCATTGATTCAACATCTTACTATACACATGCTAATGGTCTGAGTCATCTAATAAGGTTCTTAAAATTTCTCTAGAGAAACGATTACTGAAAACCTAAGAGTCTAGCATGAGATGTTGTTAGAGGCTCTCTAGGCTTGTAGGACGTCCCAATGTTCTAGCACTGGAGTGACCCTATTCTGCCTTGACTTATGGTCATGATGCAAAGGATCAGTACCGAGTAGCAAAAAGGAATTTGGAATTGCTATTGGCTTTTTAGCTAACACGACTTGAAGCTAAGGTGAAATTGAACAATTTGAACAAGTATCTTTAAAACTTTTAGAAAGAAAGATACCTTCACCCACCCTCCATGCTATGTAAAAACTAAATTATAATAAGTTCTACGCCTTTAGTAGCCTTGTTTTCTCCAAAAGCTGCATATGAGGGATCACCATCTGTTATATATCAATAATCAATCAAAGCAATTATGTAGAAATTAACCAACTTGGATATTCTTGAAATCGATTACTCTTTCAGATTAAACAATTTTTGCACTTACAATTTATTCAATCAGATAAGATCAAGAATTGATTCAGAGCATGAATTGTTTATAATAAAATCAATCGAAGTGCTTCTTGTTCTTTTTCTTTTGATTAATCTCTGTATATTTTTGTTTACGTTATGAGAAAAAGAAACCTATTCCTCCATATAAACCGTGTATAATTCATATTTACATTTACCCCCTTAGAGTAAAGATATGTACAATTTATATAAAACTTAAGTAATATAAATTTAATTATAAATTAAATTATGGATATAAGAAATATGCATGTATATATAACATTACTAAAATTCCAACACCTTCCAATGGGAATAAAAAAAGATAAGGAGCCTCATGCTAGAACAAAGACAAATGTTAGCTCACTTCACTCGATCTCTTCAAATAATAAACACTATGAGTCACCGACTTCCTTTCCTCCAACCAACTCACTGTTGGGTCTATGCAATTGAGCTGGTTCTATATTAATAAGCAAAGGTAGGGATGACGCTCGTAAGTCGTATACTCGTATCCCCTTGACTTGTTAGTAGAATCATTCATCCTTATCTTAATATATTTTATTCAGGAAAGCTCTCCGCCTCTGTATCGATAGATCTGGACAATCTTGATCATCTCGGTGAACCTTCCCCTTAATTATACATGACAGAGGTCACGATAAGAGCTTCCGAGTGAGGCGAGGGGCTCCTCTCAATTGACAAAGGCGTGAGTTCCCTGGTGACAATACAATGTGCTATATACTGAAACTTTATTACAACAATATAATCAAAGGGAATAGATAATTTGAAAACCACTTCTTAGTGCGAAAACCTTGAAAACCATGTAAAAAAATGTATTTTTTCTGAATTTTTTTACAGGTTTGTAACACTATTGGGCACATTTTTATAAAAAAATCAAAAAAAGCGCCGACCATATATTTTTAAAAAAATATTTTATAAAACCATGTAAAACATACGTAACTCTTCATCAGATCTGACGAAATTTTTTTACGTTTTGTTATATATGTTTTACATTTTTTATAAAATATTTTTTTAAAAATATATGGTCGGCGCTTTTTTGATTTTTTTTTATAAAAATGTGCCCAATAGTGTTACAAACCTGTAAAAAAAAATTTCAAAAAAAATACGTTTTTTACATGATTTTCAAGGTTTTCACACTAAGAAGTGGTTTTCAAATTATCTGTTCCCTATAATCAAAAGTTATAAATGTCCACATCTGCTTCCCTAACTCCTCTCTTAGGAGTGAATAATTTATAAACTATAAAGATCTATAATAAAACATTAATGATTTAGAAAAGCCAACAAAGACAAGATTAATCATATTTAGAACTGACCCTTTTATGGATCATATATTTTTAGCTTGTTTAAAAACGGTTTACAAACACTAACTAAACAAAAATTCTTGTTCGTTTTAGTTTATTAATAAATTAAACTTGTTCACGAATGCAAATTTTACTTGAAAAAAATAAACATATATTATTTTAAAAATGAAAATAAAAATTGTCAATCTTAAACATTAGAGATAATCATTTTAGATAAATATAAAGTTAAGCATTTTAAAGTTAATTTCATAAAACAAAGCAAAAGTTATAAATAATAATCGGCATTGAAATTATTTTAAACTAATGTTTCAAAGATCTTAGTTACAAATTACTATGTTTTTAACAAGATACGAATTCCAAATGACTAGATCGATTTCTAGTTAGACCATGTATGGCATTAAACGTAAAAAAAATTAAAATATAAAACACAATTAATGAATAAACATAATAAATGAATATAAACTGACACAACATATGTTCATGTTTGTTTATTTAACTAAAAGAACAAAATTCTGTGTCTGTGTTCTTTCATTTATTAAACAAACGAACATATAAATTTCCTGCCAAACGATTTATGAATAATCCTAAATACATGAATTTATTCAGCAATTGTATTAGAAACCTTACATTTTTCTTTTCTTTTTTTTTTTTTGTTAAATTTGAGCTTTTGTTGAAAAACTCAGCGCTTTTCTTTTAAAAAAACTCATTTAAATTTATGAATCGGAACAGTCTGATGAGTTTTCTTTATATGACATTTTTTAAAGAGATTGAAATTAAAAGTTTATGGTTGGATGAAAAATATCTCAATGGTATACTCAATTTATATTAAAAAAAAAAAGTAATGACTTTTTGTATTTATATAATATTAAATAAAGATAACGTTGAATTATTTTCTTATAATAAAATTTATACCTGGAATTCATAAAAAAGGAAAACAAAACTATGTATTTGGTTTTTTTAATTAAATGTTAAATACTATTAATGAAATACAAAGCTTAACCAAAAACTAATTGTACAAAAAAAAAGGAAAAACGAAAATTAAATTCAACCATTCTAATAATAAATGTTTAGGTTTATTTGGGATTTCATTTTAAAAGCATTTGTAAAAAGGCATTTACATATTTCCTTTTGTTAAAATCATTTATTAAAAATTTACCTAAGTAAAAAACTAATAACTCAATAAGTTGTTTGGCAAACCTAAAATGACTTTTTGTAAAGAAACATTTACATATTTCCTCTAGCTAAGATCATTTATTACATATTTATCAAGTAAAAATATTAACATTTCTCCTTTCCTCTTGCTAAGATCATTTATTACATATTTATCAAGTAAAAATGTTAACATTTCTCCTTCTTAAAACATATTTTTCTTTCCAAATAAAAAAGTCAAGGGTTGGGTAAATATGCAATAAGGACTATTACTAGATGAATACATGTAAAAAATCCTTTTATAAAAAGGTAATAAGTTGTCTTTCAAATGCTAAAAATTCTGGTTTTTTTAAATAACTTATAACTTATGGACATAAAATTACATATTTACCCTCACTCTTTACCCTTTACCCAATCTACCACCCACAGACATCACCATTTACCACTTGCCACTGCTAGCTAGCCACCACCACCTACCACCAAGTTGCCATGAATGTCATTAACATGCTACGAACGCCGCCATCCGCAATCACCCATCGCTATCACCCACCATTACCCGCCGCCACCTTCGTCACCCACCACCGCCCCACCCACCTCCTCCGCCGGCCACCACCATTTTCACAACCCACTACCGTTATTCATAACCTTAAAGCGATTGTCAGTATAAGAATGTTATTTTTGGTCTTTTCAAAAAGTCCTTTACGGATCTAAACACATTTCAAAAAACTTCATTTCAAAAAGTTGTAACTTAATAAGCACTTTTAAAAAAAAATTACTTTTGAAGTTAAATAAGTTTTCCCAAACAGGAACTTAGAATGGTTTAGGTTGTAATCTTTTCCTCATCTACCTACGAGATGACGCTTGTCTAACCTTTCTAAGTTGGATGTGAGGTAAATTTATCCATTTTTTTTATGACCGGGGAACCCAATTGCATGGTCAGCCACGGCCCCCCAATACCCTACTAACCGGGGGGAACGAGTAAACCACGGGCGCAAGCATCCGGGTCGGTGGTCTTGTGGAGAATTTATCCAATTTGGAGATAACCAAATCAACCAAATTGTATTAAAAAATGAAAATAAATTCAACCATCCAAGAAAAAAACGCGTAGAATAATTTAGGTTGGAACCTTTCTTCATCTACCAACCAACTTCCAACTTTATTATTAACTAGGTGTAACATCCAAACCTTGCACACGATTACACGTGTCCCATTTTTAGGTCCCAAATTAAAACTTTATCGTAAAAATTGTTCGGAAGTGTGAAATTTCATTTTTATAGGTTAAACACACTTAATTTCAATCATTTACATTTATGATTAATAAAAACTGGTGTGTTTAAATTTAATCTCACCAAAGATTTACATAACGTTTGGTTCTGCTTCACAACGTGCCCGATCTGATGGCCCAATGCATATCTATCTCTGATCTGTAACATCACATATAAGTCACAATTAGTTCATATGAACTAAGTAAGTAACCCCAATGGTTTCTCAACAACAAAATGTATAAATACATTTTTCACAATCATTATTCAAACTGAGTCATTTCTATTCGAATTGACTCTCACCAGGTAATAATATCACATTACCACTCATCAACTATTGTTCACAATAATTTAATCAACATTACACTATGGTGTTCACATTTCTGTACTTCCACCATAGCTATTTGTCAGCACATCTGACTATTCACACATTTGTGATATCATAATTAATTCAAGTCTTAAGATGTTCACCCACCGGTACTTCCATCTAAGACAATTGCCAGCACCTCTGGCTATCCACCATTGTGGAGTCATATTTATCAAGTCTAAGATGTTCACCCACCGGTACTTCCATCTAGACAATTGCCAGCACCTCTGGCTATCCACCATTGTGGAGTCATATTTAATTCAATTCCCGAATTAACCGGTTAGCCACACATTTGTGGTTCAACAATTAAATCAATTTCACCGGCTCATCCGGCTAAATTTTAATGCATTTATATTATGCACACCACACAAGCATAACATTCGTTTTGAAACTAATAATGCATTCTCAAAGGTCTTATAATTCCATTAGATTCATTAATCAAGTTATGCCCCATTATTTTATAAACACCAAATCATATTAATCAATCACCGGGTCATTCAGTTATTCTAATGCAAATATATTGCATATACGTTTCCCATTGAAACTTAACAACACAAAATAAAGGATATCTCATCCCATAGTTTCAATCACATATTTAACATTATTCACATATATCAAATACGCAAGTAGACTCTTTCTACTACTTATATGTAATGTTACAGTAAGTTGGGTAACTTACCTGGTTCAAGCGGTTGTTCACTTCCTACAACATCTTTTCCACTTCTGTGAATTGTCCTTTGACTTTCACCACCAACACCTAGTTGTATTCACATATATACAACTAGTTTCAATACTTATAACACATACAATCAAGTTCAACGCACTTGACTGGTTTGACTACTTCAAAGTCAATTTATCACATAATTGACTCTATCTTACTATATTTAGTAAGTTTTAGTTAATTAATCATATCCCATGCCTTCCTTGGCATTTCATCGAATAATTGATGTTCATTATATTAGTTACGATCTTTAATTATTTTTATTATTCAATTTTTATTTTTAGATCATAACTATTAATAATGATAACATCAATTCATCAAAATCATCATTTAATCAATGGATTATAATCCATAATTTATTTAAAATCATATTCAACCCATCCTGCTAGTTATTATATCATGATATGGGTTTCATAATAACCGGACATTATCCCGGCTTCAAAACGAAGATTTCACCGTCAAAATCTCAAGTTCTTCGTTTCTAACAATCCCTAGTTATCAACTAGGCAATAATCAATACCCATAATCATAGTATTATAATCAAAACAAGATTTAATCCACACAATATTAAACTAGTAGGATAAAACGAATTGTTACCTGATCTGACGGATTTCTTTGGTCAAAACAACGATCGGGACTTGAAACCACGATCCTTGGTGAGATTTATGACTTCTAATAACTTTATGATGGAGTTAGGATGATAAAAAACTGGGTTTTCACGTCTGGAGGTCAAGAACAAGTCGAATAGGAGTGAAAATAACATTCTGGACGAGTTCTGACCTTAAAAACTCGTCCACCGCCTCATTTTATTCCCGGGCGCATCGCCCCAACTGGGGGCTTGGCCCGGGGCGTAGTGCCCCACGTCAGCATTGTCAAATTTTAATTTTTATCTTGTTTTCGCGATTCCGGGAGCATACGAACTCCGTTTTGCGCACGGTTTTCGCCTACGTTCACGATTTTTCGAGCTCTTTCCAATGGTTATAATCTCAAGACCTAAAGAGTTCAAAATATTTGACCTCTTATCTATTGCTATATTCGATTCAGTGTATCTTGAAATCGGGGCCTCGTTTCGCGATTTCGCTTACACTCATTTTCTTCATTTCCGAGTTATGATTCTCGACATGAAATCGGTTGGTCATCTATTTATATAAGCATTAGGTGATGGATGTTTCTTTGCGATTTACTAACGCCATTTTCCAATACTATCAACCTGTAATAACCAAAATTGATAAATCATCATGGATCTCTAGAACGATCACATGTGCTCTTGCCATTAATGACGTAATTCTTACATATTTTTAAATCACAACAACCACAATCGTTTGATTAACAATTATTCACAATACATTCATTATTAAAAAACCGGTTGTTACAAATCTCCCCTCCTTACAAAGGTTTCGTCCCCGAAACCGATTAAACATCAAAAAGGAAAGGATAATACTTTCTCATCTCATCTTCTGACTCCCACGTGGCGTCAGATTCTTTTCTATATTTTTTTTCCATTGAACCTTTACCTGGTTCAAGGACTTGTTTCTCAAATGTTTGACCTTTCGGTCTAATATAGCTACTGGCTTTCCACATAGTTCAACTTGTCATCAATTTCCAAGTCTTCTAGTGGCACATAAGCCGATTCATCCGCCAAACATTTTCTCAGATATGACACATGAAAAGTGTCATGTATGCCATTCAATTCCTCCGGTAGCTCAAGACGATAAACAACATTACCTATCCGAGCTATAATTATGAATGGTTCGATAAAACGTGGCTTAACTTCCCTTATTTTCTAAAACGTATCACACCTTTCCACGGTAAGACTTTTAACAACACAAAATCTCTCACCTGTAACTCAATAGTCGTCCTATGCTTATCAACATAGGAATTCTGACGGTCCTATACCGCCTTCAAATGAACTAGAATATAATCTATACGTTCATTTGTTACTTTAACTACCTTTTTATTTGCCAGTTCTCATTACCCAACTTCTCCTCAACACAAGAGTACAACATTTCCTCCCATACAACATTTCATATGGAGGCATTCCAATACTGGAATGATAAACGTTATTGTATGAGAACACTGCTAAAGGTAATTAATCATCCCAACTACCCCCAAATTAATTATACACGCTCGTAACAAATCCTCCAACGTTTAAATGGTCCTTTCACCTGACCATCAATCTGAGAATGGTACGCCGTGCTTATCCACAATCCTAATTCTTCTTGGAAATTTCTCCAGAAATGAGAAGTAAATCAAGTGTCTCGATCAAAAATAATCGTCACTGGCACACCATGCCTAGACACCACTTCTCTAACATATATTTCAAGTATAATTGAACATTTATCCTAAGATAAACATGATCATTATACATGATTCTACATAATCAATCTACAATTGATTATTTGGTTTGACTTTCTTCATTCAAACCAAACCATACACTCAATTGTATTTCTACATACATCTTATCTCTATTTTGAATATTCCCATAAATATTCATCCCATCATATGTATAAATACAATTTATACATATTATAAATATACTATTTCTTTACAAATAGGCTTAACCTTGACTTTTTGAAGTCAAACATCATGTATAATGTACTCAACACATAACAACCGAATGATTTAACATTCGCGTTATTCATTTGCATAGATAGATATTCTTATCTATCATTCATGTACAACCCTTATCAATTAACACAATACATGTGTGTACACAAAACTCCAATTGTGCATCATATTTCTCAAAAGTCAACTTAAACAATTTGACTCTTGAAATTTGATGTCTACACTCTTGTAGGTTATCTTTTCTTCACCATAACATCTACATTATAATGGTTGTTTACACTCTTGTAAATCAACTCAATCATTATTACTAGTTGAATGTTCACATACCTCGTAAATCATTCAACTACAATAACGACACTAACCATAACTATTTACATCAAATTCAATTAAAACAACAAATCACATATATGCTAAATGCACAATTACTTGTAGTGTGGACTCACCCAATCCTACAACTACAAGTCAATCAAATGGGTAATTTACACACCATTTGAACATATTCCTTGTGTTTACATTTATATTGATTACCAAATGAGTTTTACACACATGATCACAACACTTGTGATTCATTATCACAAGTTTAAACAACTCAATGGTAACAGGTGACTTACTATCATGTACATGTACATGGTTTACCCCCAATGCCACAAAAATGTGGACTTACATGACAAACATTAATGCCACGCACTAGTGGTCTTACATCAGTTTCACACGAATGTGAATCATCTCCAATTATCCGTGTCAGTTATTGTAAACATATAACGACACTTTCATTAGTTATGCAATTTATCATAACATTAATCAATTTCAACAATCTGAATACCACCCCATGTGGTTTCATATTCATATACTTCCACACAATGTGGATTATCATCAATTTATAGTGTCAACTATAAATTATCATTTAATAACACCTTTCAAGCTAAGCATTTAGCACATAACATTCATCCAATACTACAAGACATTTGTCAAGTAGTTAAATACCACCACCATGTGGTTTCATATCTTCAACATTTCATGACATACATGGTCAATTTACCATTCAATTTATTACAATTACTACAAGTCAATTACAAGTAGTAACAACAAACATAATCACATAACACATAAGCACCAATATGTTTTATGGTTGCATATTAGTGAGTAAGTAACTCACCTATTCACATTAACCATAACTTTGACTTTTAAAAGTCAACATCGTCCAACACATACTCACATATTGGCCAATCCACACGCATGTGGATTTTTTCCCCAATGCCTCACTAAGGAGGAATTACATGACAACTCAATGTCATTCCAAGATGGTTTTACACATCTAACACAAGGCCACTCACAAGTAGTCTTACAAACAATTCAACGCCACTTACAAGTGGTCTTATATCATAAATCCAATGCCATTCACCAATGGTCTTACATGTTAAACCCAATGCCACCCACCAGTGGTCTTACATGTTAAATCCAATGCCACCCACCAGTGGTCTTACATGTTAAATCCAATGCCACCCACCAGTGGTCTTACATGTTAAATCCAATGCCACCCACCAGTGGTCTTACATGTTAATACACACAAAATGCCATACGTTATGGTCTTAATTTTGCTTTAACACTATTATAAATAGTTTCCAATTCAATGTGTCAATTACTATCAACATGTAATGACACTATCACTAGTTATGAAATCATATCATAACATTCGTCATACGTATACACATTGTATACTTACAATTCCATATATCACGCATATAGATTATATGCAAATTATATCAATTATTAACATGTTTAAATCATTACATCTCAAACTTAAACATGTATGAACACATAAACATAATTATGTGTCCCTTTTTCCCTATTTTACCCTAAACGAGTCAAATTTCACATTTTTGATTTGTGTATACACACCAAAACATTTTCCATGTTCAAATGGATTAATTTCCCCAACACATCAAGTGTTATTGCCTATACTCATGTAGGTCTTTTCACATTAACTCTCCAATTCATTTCTCTTGAATTGGTAACACTATTACCCACAAGTAATAGATACATTAAGCTCATAACACCTTACCTAATTTCAATAGCCTAAGTATAAAATGATCCCCATAAGTGCTTGTTCATATCATGTTTGCACTAGTAAGTTGGCCAGACATACTAGTCCACTCATTATATGCCCAATTCCTTACTTCCTTCATTAAATACTCAAGACATTGATTTCGGTTTCACATGATCAATCAAATCACATTTAACATGTAATGATTCACATTACCTTTAACAATTATAATACAGGAAATAGATATGCTAACCTCATACATTCGGCATCATGATCGGGTCTTCGAATCAAACGTTATGTTTTCATATCAAGAGCATAAAAGTTTGAGATCAAGTGTTCATGACGCACTTGATTCACTCAAACCATTGCTCTGATACCAACTCTGTAACATCCAAACCTTGCACACGATTACACGTGTCCCATTTTTAGGTCCCAAATTAAAACTTTATCGTAAAAATTGTTCGAAAGTGTGAAATTTCATTTTTATAGGTTAAACACACTTAATTTCAATCATTTACATTTATGATTAATAAAAACTGGTGTGTTTAAATTTAATCTCACCAAAGATTTACATAACGTTTGGTTCTGCTTCACAACGTGCCCGATCTGATGGCCCAATGCATATCTATCTCTGATCTGTAACATCACATATAAGTCACAATTAGTTCATATGAACTAAGTAAGTAACCCCAATGGTTTCTCAACAACAAAATGTATAAATACATTTTTCACAATCATTATTCAAACTGAGTCATTTCTATTCGAATTGACTCTCACCAGGTAATAATATCACATTACCACTCATCAACTATTGTTCACAATAATTTAATCAACATTACACTATGGTGTTCACATTTCTGTACTTCCACCATAGCTATTTGTCAGCACATCTGACTATTCACACATTTGTGATATCATAATTAATTCAAGTCTTAAGATGTTCACCCACCGGTACTTCCATCTAAGACAATTGCCAGCACCTCTGGCTATCCACCATTGTGGAGTCATATTTATCAAGTCTAAGATGTTCACCCACCGGTACTTCCATCTAGACAATTGCCAGCACCTCTGGCTATCCACCATTGTGGAGTCATATTTAATTCAATTCCCGAATTAACCGGTTAGCCACACATTTGTGGTTCAACAATTAAATCAATTTCACCGGCTCATCCGGCTAAATTTTAATGCATTTATATTATGCACACCACACAAGCATAACATTCGTTTTGAAACTAATAATGCCTTCTCAAAGGTCTTATAATTCCATTAGATTCATTAATCAAGTTATGCCCCATTATTTTATAAACACCAAATCATATTAATCAATCACCGGGTCATTCAGTTATTCTAATGCAAATATATTGCATATACGTTTCCCATTGAAACTTAACAACACAAAATAAAGGATATCTCATCCCATAGTTTCAATCACATATTTAACATTATTCACATATATCAAATACGCAAGTAGACTCTTTCTACTACTTATATGTAATGTTACAGTAAGTTGGGTAACTTACCTGGTTCAAGCGGTTGTTCACTTCCTACAACCTCTTTTCCACTTCTGTGAATTGTCCTTTGACTTTCACCACCAACACCTAGTTGTATTCACATATATACAACTAGTTTCAATACTTATAACACATACAATCAAGTTCAACGCACTTGACTGGTTTGACTTCTTCAAAGTCAATTTATCACATAATTGACTCTATCTTACTATATTTAGTAAGTTTTAGTTAATTAATCATATCCCATGCCTTCCTTGGCATTTCATCGAATAATTGATGTTCATTATATTAGTTACGATCTTTAATTATTTTTATTATTCAATTTTTATTTTTAGATCATAACTATTAATAATGATAACATCAATTCATCAAAATCATCATTTAATCAATGGATTATAATCCATAATTTATTTAAAATCATATTCAACCCATCCTGCTAGTTATTATATCATGATATGGGTTTCATAATAACCGGACATTATCCCGGCTTCAAAACGAAGATTTCACCGTCAAAATCTCAAGTTCTTCGTTTCTAACAATCCCTAGTTATCAACTAGGCAATAATCAATACCCATAATCATAGTATTATAATCAAAACAAGATTTAATCCACACAATATTAAACTAGTAGGATAAAACGAATTGTTACCTGATCTGACGGATTTCTTTGGTCAAAACAACGATCGGGACTTGAAACCACGATCCTTGGTGAGATTTATGACTTCTAATAACTTTATGATGGAGTTAGGATGATAAAAAACTGGGTTTTCACGTCTGGAGGTCAAGAACAAGTCGAATAGGAGTGAAAATAACATTCTGGACGAGTTCTGACCTTAAAAACTCGTCCACCGCCTCATTTTATTCCCGGGCGCATCGCCCCAACTGGGGGCTTGGCCCGGGGCGTAGTGCCCCACGTCAGCATTGTCAAATTTTAATTTTTATCTTGTTTTCGCGATTCCGGGAGCATACGAACTCCGTTTTGCGCACGGTTTTCGCCTACGTTCACGATTTTTCGAGCTCTTTCCAATGGTTATAATCTCAAGACCTAAAGAGTTCAAAATATTTGACCTCTTATCTATTGCTATATTCGATTCAGTGTATCTTGAAATCGGGGCCTCGTTTCGCGATTTCGCTTACACTCATTTTCTTCATTTCCGAGTTATGATTCTCGACATGAAATCGGTTGGTCATCTATTTATATAAGCATTAGGTGATGGATGTTTCTTTGCGATTTACTAACGCCATTTTCCAATACTATCAACCTGTAATAACCAAAATTGATAAATCATCATGGATCTCTAGAACGATCACATGTGCTCTTGCCATTAATGACGTAATTCTTACATATTTTTAAATCACAACAACCACAATCGTTTGATTAACAATTATTCACAATACATTCATTATTAAAAAAACCGGTTGTTACAAATCTCCCCTCCTTACAAAGGTTTCGTCCCCGAAACCGATTAAACATCAAAAAGGAAAGGATAATACTTTCTCATCTCATCTTCTGACTCCCACGTGGCGTCAGATTCTTTTCTATATTTTTTTTCCATTGAACCTTTACCTGGTTCAAGGACTTGTTTCTCAAATGTTTGACCTTTCGGTCTAATATAGCTACTGGCTTTCCACATAGTTCAACTTGTCATCAATTTCCAAGTCTTCTAGTGGCACATAAGCCGATTCATCCGCCAAACATTTTCTCAGATATGACACATGAAAAGTGTCATGTATGCCATTCAATTCCTCCGGTAGCTCAAGACGATAAACAACATTACCTATCCGAGCTATAATTATGAATGGTTCGATAAAACGTGGCTTAACTTCCCTTATTTTCTAAAACGTATCACACCTTTCCACGGTAAGACTTTTAACAACACAAAATCTCTCACCTGTAACTCAATAGTCGTCCTATGCTTATCAACATAGGAATTCTGACGGTCCTATACCGCCTTCAAATGAACTAGAATATAATCTATACGTTCATTTGTTACTTTAACTACCTTTTTATTTGCCAGTTCTCATTACCCAACTTCTCCTCAACACAAGAGTACAACATTTCCTCCCATACAACATTTCATATGGAGGCATTCCAATACTGGAATGATAAACGTTATTGTATGAGAACACTGCTAAAGGTAATTAATCATCCCAACTACCCCCAAATTAATTATACACGCTCGTAACAAATCCTCCAACGTTTAAATGGTCCTTTCACCTGACCATCAATCTGAGAATGGTACGCCGTGCTTATCCACAATCCTAATTCTTCTTGGAAATTTCTCCAGAAATGAGAAGTAAATCAAGTGTCTCGATCAAAAATAATCGTCACTGGCACACCATGCCTAGACACCACTTCTCTAACATATATTTCAAGTATAATTGAACATTTATCCTAAGATAAACATGATCATTATACATGATTCTACATAATCAATCTACAATTGATTATTTGGTTTGACTTTCTTCATTCAAACCAAACCATACACTCAATTGTATTTCTACATACATCTTATCTCTATTTTGAATATTCCCATAAATATTCATCCCATCATATGTATAAATACAATTTATACATATTATAAATATACTATTTCTTTACAAATAGGCTTAACCTTGACTTTTTGAAGTCAAACATCATGTATAATGTACTCAACACATAACAACCGAATGATTTAACATTCGCGTTATTCATTTGCATAGATAGATATTCTTATCTATCATTCATGTACAACCCTTATCAATTAACACAATACATGTGTGTACACAAAACTCCAATTGTGCATCATATTTCTCAAAAGTCAACTTAAACAATTTGACTCTTGAAATTTGATGTCTACACTCTTGTAGGTTATCTTTTCTTCACCATAACATCTACATTATAATGGTTGTTTACACTCTTGTAAATCAACTCAATCATTATTACTAGTTGAATGTTCACATACCTCGTAAATCATTCAACTACAATAACGACACTAACCATAACTATTTACATCAAATTCAATTAAAACAACAAATCACATATATGCTAAATGCACAATTACTTGTAGTGTGGACTCACCCAATCCTACAACTACAAGTCAATCAAATGGGTAATTTACACACCATTTGAACATATTCCTTGTGTTTACATTTATATTGATTACCAAATGAGTTTTACACACATGATCACAACACTTGTGATTCATTATCACAAGTTTAAACAACTCAATGGTAACAGGTGACTTACTATCATGTACATGTACATGGTTTACCCCCAATGCCACAAAAATGTGGACTTACATGACAAACATTAATGCCACGCACTAGTGGTCTTACATCAGTTTCACACGAATGTGAATCATCTCCAATTATCCGTGTCAGTTATTGTAAACATATAACGACACTTTCATTAGTTATGCAATTTATCATAACATTAATCAATTTCAACAATCTGAATACCACCCCATGTGGTTTCATATTCATATACTTCCACACAATGTGGATTATCATCAATTTATAGTGTCAACTATAAATTATCATTTAATAACACCTTTCAAGCTAAGCATTTAGCACATAACATTCATCCAATACTACAAGACATTTGTCAAGTAGTTAAATACCACCACCATGTGGTTTCATATCTTCAACATTTCATGACATACATGGTCAATTTACCATTCAATTTATTACAATTACTACAAGTCAATTACAAGTAGTAACAACAAACATAATCACATAACACATAAGCACCAATATGTTTTATGGTTGCATATTAGTGAGTAAGTAACTCACCTATTCACATTAACCATAACTTTGACTTTTTAAAAGTCAACATCGTCCAACACATACTCACATATTGGCCAATCCACACGCATGTGGATTTTTTCCCCAATGCCTCACTAAGGAGGAATTACATGACAACTCAATGTCATTCCAAGATGGTTTTACACATCTAACACAAGGCCACTCACAAGTAGTCTTACAAACAATTCAACGCCACTTACAAGTGGTCTTATATCATAAATCCAATGCCATTCACCAATGGTCTTACATGTTAAACCCAATGCCACCCACCAGTGGTCTTACATGTTAAATCCAATGCCACCCACCAGTGGTCTTACATGTTAAATCCAATGCCACCCACCAGTGGTCTTACATGTTAAATCCAATGCCACCCACCAGTGGTCTTACATGTTAAATCCAATGCCACCCACCAGTGGTCTTACATGTTAATACACACAAAATGCCATACGTTATGGTCTTAATTTTGCTTTAACACTATTATAAATAGTTTCCAATTCAATGTGTCAATTACTATCAACATGTAATGACACTATCACTAGTTATGAAATCATATCATAACATTCGTCATACGTATACACATTGTATACTTACAATTCCATATATCACGCATATAGATTATATGCAAATTATATCAATTATTAACATGTTTAAATCATTACATCTCAAACTTAAACATGTATGAACACATAAACATAATTATGTGTCCCTTTTTCCCTATTTTACCCTAAACGAGTCAAATTTCACATTTTTGATTTGTGTATACACACCAAAACATTTTCCATGTTCAAATGGATTAATTTCCCCAACACATCAAGTGTTATTGCCTATACTCATGTAGGTCTTTTCACATTAACTCTCCAATTCATTTCTCTTGAATTGGTAACACTATTACCCACAAGTAATAGATACATTAAGCTCATAACACCTTACCTAATTTCAATAGCCTAAGTATAAAATGATCCCCATAAGTGCTTGTTCATATCATGTTTGCACTAGTAAGTTGGCCAGACATACTAGTCCACTCATTATATGCCCAATTCCTTACTTCCTTCATTAAATACTCAAGACATTGATTTCGGTTTCACATGATCAATCAAATCACATTTAACATGTAATGATTCACATTACCTTTAACAATTATAATACAGGAAATAGATATGCTAACCTCATACATTCGGCATCATGATCGGGTCTTCGAATCAAACGTTATGTTTTCATATCAAGAGCATAAAAGTTTGAGATCAAGTGTTCATGACGCACTTGATTCACTCAAACCATTGCTCTGATACCAACTCTGTAACATCCAAACCTTGCACACGATTACACGTGTCCCATTTTTAGGTCCCAAATTAAAACTTTATCGTAAAAATTGTTCGAAAGTGTGAAATTTCATTTTTATAGGTTAAACACACTTAATTTCAATCATTTACATTTATGATTAATAAAAACTGGTGTGTTTAAATTTAATCTCACCAAAGATTTACATAACGTTTGGTTCTGCTTCACAACGTGCCCGATCTGATGGCCCAATGCATATCTATCTCTGATCTGTAACATCACATATAAGTCACAATTAGTTCATATGAACTAAGTAAGTAACCCCAATGGTTTCTCAACAACAAAATGTATAAATACATTTTTCACAATCATTATTCAAACTGAGTCATTTCTATTCGAATTGACTCTCACCAGGTAATAATATCACATTACCACTCATCAACTATTGTTCACAATAATTTAATCAACATTACACTATGGTGTTCACATTTCTGTACTTCCACCATAGCTATTTGTCAGCACATCTGACTATTCACACATTTGTGATATCATAATTAATTCAAGTCTTAAGATGTTCACCCACCGGTACTTCCATCTAAGACAATTGCCAGCACCTCTGGCTATCCACCATTGTGGAGTCATATTTATCAAGTCTAAGATGTTCACCCACCGGTACTTCCATCTAGACAATTGCCAGCACCTCTGGCTATCCACCATTGTGGAGTCATATTTAATTCAATTCCCGAATTAACCGGTTAGCCACACATTTGTGGTTCAACAATTAAATCAATTTCACCGGCTCATCCGGCTAAATTTTAATGCATTTATATTATGCACACCACACAAGCATAACATTCGTTTTGAAACTAATAATGCCTTCTCAAAGGTCTTATAATTCCATTAGATTCATTAATCAAGTTATGCCCCATTATTTTATAAACACCAAATCATATTAATCAATCACCGGGTCATTCAGTTATTCTAATGCAAATATATTGCATATACGTTTCCCATTAAAACTTAACAACACAAAATAAAGGATATCTCATCCCATAGTTTCAATCACATATTTAACATTATTCACATATATCAAATACGCAAGTAGACTCTTTCTACTACTTATATGTAATGTTACAGTAAGTTGGGTAACTTACCTGGTTCAAGCGGTTGTTCACTTCCTACAACCTCTTTTCCACTTCTGTGAATTGTCCTTTGACTTTCACCACCAACACCTAGTTGTATTCACATATATACAACTAGTTTCAATACTTATAACACATACAATCAAGTTCAACGCACTTGACTGGTTTGACTTCTTCAAAGTCAATTTATCACATAATTGACTCTATCTTACTATATTTAGTAAGTTTTAGTTAATTAATCATATCCCATGCCTTCCTTGGCATTTCATCGAATAATTGATGTTCATTATATTAGTTACGATCTTTAATTATTTTTATTATTCAATTTTTATTTTTAGATCATAACTATTAATAATGATAACATCAATTCATCAAAATCATCATTTAATCAATGGATTATAATCCATAATTTATTTAAAATCATATTCAACCCATCCTGCTAGTTATTATATCAGGATATGGGTTTCATAATAACCGGACATTATCCCGGCTTCAAAACGAAGATTTCACCGTCAAAATCTCAAGTTCTTCGTTTCTAACAATCCCTAGTTATCAACTAGGCAATAATCAATACCCATAATCATAGTATTATAATCAAAACAAGATTTAATCCACACAATATTAAACTAGTAGGATAAAACGAATTGTTACCTGATCTGACGGATTTCTTTGGTCAAAACAACGATCGGGACTTGAAACCACGATCCTTGGTGAGATTTATGACTTCTAATAACTTTATGATGGAGTTAGGATGATAAAAAACTGGGTTTTCACGTCTGGAGGTCAAGAACAAGTCGAATAGGAGTGAAAATAACATTCTGGACGAGTTCTGACCTTAAAAAACTCGTCCACCGCCTCATTTTATTCCCGGGCGCATCGCCCCAACTGGGGGCTTGGCCCGGGGCGTAGTGCCCCACGTCAGCATTGTCAAATTTTAATTTTTATCTTGTTTTCGCGATTCCGGGAGCATACGAACTCCGTTTTGCGCACGGTTTTCGCCTACGTTCACGATTTTTCGAGCTCTTTCCAATGGTTATAATCTCAAGACCTAAAGAGTTCAAAATATTTGACCTCTTATCTATTGCTATATTCGATTCAGTGTATCTTGAAATCGGGGCCTCGTTTCGCGATTTCGCTTACACTCATTTTCTTCATTTCCGAGTTATGATTCTCGACATGAAATCGGTTGGTCATCTATTTATATAAGCATTAGGTGATGGATGTTTCTTTGCGATTTACTAACGCCATTTTCCAATACTATCAACCTGTAATAACCAAAATTGATAAATCATCATGGATCTCTAGAACGATCACATGTGCTCTTGCCATTAATGACGTAATTCTTACATATTTTTAAATCACAACAACCACAATCGTTTGATTAACAATTATTCACAATACATTCATTATTAAAAAAACCGGTTGTTACACTAGGTTATTAACCGGTATATTACACGAATTGATCATAAAATATTGAATAGTTAATCATAAAAACTTGAGAATTACAAAACAATATTTTGATTAAAGTAAGCATAAACAATTATTTTATGTAACAGACCAATAATTAAAAATTCTAATAAGTAAAGTATTAGTATATGACCTTCTTTGTAATAACTAAGATTTTTGAACGTCATAGCTTCATATAATTTTTTCTGTCAAAAGTATAATTTTCCCTATTATTTCTATAACTTTTGGTTTAAAAAAAAATCGTTTTTAAACATTTTGTTTAAAAACTCAGTTTTATAGTTAATATCATTTAAAAAAATTACGGAGTATCTTTTAAGAAAACTTGTTTTTTTGGAAAATTCTAATTTTTATAAGAAAATTTTAATTATTAGAAAAAGGCATGCATAGGAAATGTTAACAAGATAATGTGTGAAGGGAACCAACTGGAAAAATATTCCCATTGGATTGAGCCCATTGGAGAAATTTCTCAATACATCCAAATCAAGAAAGAGGCGCAGGAGACTAAGGAGCCCAACATCTGCTGGGTCAACTGTCGATGCAGTCAACTCAAATTTCAATATCCCCACTCCATCAGTTTATTTCTTTTTTTTTTTTTTTTAACGGCCACTTTCACATTAAACACCAAGGCTAGCAAGATGATAATTGATAAACACTCGTACACCATAACACCCCATCAATTTCTAGTTTCCCTGATTTGAACGAGCCAATGGAGTTTAGGTCTACATCTGGTCCTATGTCTCCCATGCTTCAGGCTCAGAATGAACAAATTGCAGCTTCTGTGGAATCAGACATGGGTTCGGGCCAAATCAATTAATGGAGCAAGAGATATTGGAAATAAATAAATAAATAATATATGGTCCTCATGATTATTTATCTAATTGATCAATTAAATTAATTACCTACTAGATAGGTAATTATATGATGGACACAATTACCCTTACTATCCTAATTAAGGTTTCCCCTTGAGTGTATATAAGGTGATAAAAGCTCTCATTATTGACCAATGTTAACATTACAACCGAATCCCTAACTCTTGGATTCGAAAACCTCTCTAGCCTCTCCATCTCATTCCATCCTAACCGTACACCCTAAACAGGAACTCATTCGATCCTGTGCTGTCAAGAAACGATGTCAGGAATTAACAACACTTTCACTGAATTCACATGTTTCATATAATCTCATATTTATTATTATGTTTTCGTATACATATTTAAATCAAATCAAATCAAAGGAATCGATCAACATGTGGTATCAGAGCGATATGTTAATTATTCGATTCCTACATATCACGTTTATATGAACATTCAAGATTTTTTTTATGAATGTTCTTCATGTTCTTCGCTTTCTTCAAAAGGTTTTTATTAAAATTCCCTTATTTTGGGATGTAATCAAGATTTAATTGTGTTTTCCCCAAAATTTTGGAAAATTACAAAACCTACGAAATCTGTTTAAATTTTGAAAAACATCTTATCCTAAATTAACGTTTTCGGCTAAACTAGAAAACCAATGTGCTCTACCGAGAACCATTTTCTTCATCGAGAACCCTTGTTCTCCACCGAAAATGAATTTTCCCAACCGACAACACAGTTCCTCACCGAGAACTGTTTTTCCTTATCGAGAACATGTTCCTTACCGAGAATATGTTCAGTACCGAGAACTGTTTTCCTTACCAAGAACATGTTCACTACTGAGAACAGTTTCTCTTAACACAGTTCGATTAGTGCTAATTATGGGCTAAATTATAACTAAATTGTTTTGTTAAAACCTTAAATTATTATGTTTTACAAAATCTTAAAATATAAAATTTGCTTAAACTCAATAAATGTTTCACTTCTGGCCAAAGGTGATGTGTTACATCTCATTATTTGAGTCTTATTAAGCATTGTCATGTACTTGTGTATATCCTTAAAATTAGATATTCACATGACAAATTTTTTGCCTTAAAGCATGTATGTTACACTTCTACCCAAAGGTGATGTGTTACATTCATGTTTGCAAACTTAACATGTGCATAATGCTTATAAAATGTCTCACTTCTGCCCAAAAGTGATGTGTTACATTCCTAATGCATATTTTATTTTCTAACTAAATTGTTCCTAATACTTAGATGAATGGTTATTAACCAAAGTGAAACTCATTTGTTTAAGTAGAACCTAATGTAGTCTATTAATTTGATGTTATAGTAGATTTTTATCACAACTTCATTACTATAATGGTCTTTATATTTGTCTGCCTTAGATCTAAGTTACCCCATAGATCACTCTAAGTTCTTCTATAGCCTAAGTATATTACTCTTTCTCATCTAATCTAAACCACAGCTCCCAATATGGAAATTAAAACCCTTACTGGTGCAAACTACTATGCTTGGAAAGATTCACTGATGCTGACTCTTGGGATCACAGAGTTCGACTACACACTGAGAGAGCCTGCACCTCCTGCCCTTAATGATAAGAGCACTGCTGAAGCTAAGTTGTTGTATGAGAAATGGGAGAAGGCTAATCGGATGGCTCTCATGTTTATCAAGAACTCTATTAGCCCAATCATCAGAGCAGCCATTCCTGACTTGGCTAATGCGAAGCTTACCTTAACTCTGTGGAGGAGCAATTCAAAGGAATCTCCAAGGCGCATGCTAGCACCATAATAATGAAACCAGTGTCTACAAAGTATGATGGGATCAGTGACATTCGTGAGCACATCATGCTGATGAACGACATGGCCCGTAACTTAAGGGATTGGACATGGAGATCAGTGATGGTTTCTTGGTTCACTTCATTATGACTTCTCTTCCTACATCTTATGAGGCCTTCAAGATCAACTACAACACTCATAAAGAGAAGTGGTTGATGAACGAATTGATTGCCATGCGTGTACAAGAGGAAGAGCGTCAGAAGCTCGAGAAACATGATGTTGCTTACCTGATGGCTACTATTCGAAGAAAAGGAAGAAAAATACTCGCAAGGAAGCTTCTAAGGTCCCTAAGTCCAATGCAGGTTCTTCTTCTAGCTCTAACAATTCCAATGGCAAGCCTTACTACAATCATCAGAGCAGCCGTTTAAATGTTCCAACTAATACATGGTGGTTTGACTCTGGTTCTATGGTTCATGTGACCAATTCTACTCTGGGATTCCTTACAATCCGAAGGCTGGAAAGAAAACCAAAGAACACTTAAGCTTGGGGATGGAAAAGAACTATCTGTTGCTGCCGTGGGAACTATAGAATTAGTAATGAAAACTGGTCTACGTATTAAACTTTATGATACCTTATATATTCCTGAAATTTCTAGGAATATTGTATCAGGACCAAAGTTAAACATGGATGGTTTTTATGTTTCTCATGGTAATGGCAGACTTACTATTAGTTCTAATTCTCAAGTATTTGGTACTAGTCTTCTGGATGGTGGTATCTATAAGTTTAAACTAGATGATGATTTCTCTAAGTCTTTGTTATCATATAATATTAATGAGAACTCAACAAAGACTAAAATAAAAAGAGACTTAGAAACTTCATCCATGTTGTGGCATCAACGTTTATGTCACATCTCACGAGATCGCTTATCTCGACTTGTGAAGGATGAAGTTTTACCTTTTTTTGATTTCACTGATTTTGGAACATGTGTCACATGCCTTAAAGGCAAAATGACAACAACAACTAAGAAAGGTGCCACTAGGAGTTCTAATTTATTAGAAATCATTCACACTGACATTAGTGGCCCTTACACTATTGCTGGAATAATTGGACATACTTCATTTATCACTTTTATTAATGATTAAAAAGGTTACATGTACTTGTATCTAATCAAGGACAAATCTGAATCCCTTACAACTTTTAAAGATTATAAAAATGAATTTGAAAATCAACAAAATCTTAAAATAAAAGTTGTGAGATCAGATAGAGGAGGTGAATATTATGTTAGACATACTGATGTGGGTCAGGCTCCTGGTCCATTTTATGAGTTTTGTAAAGGCCAGGGGATCGTGAACAAGTACACCATGCCCGGTACTCCTCAACAAAATGGTGTTGTTGAAAGGAGAAATAGAAACCTAATAAACATGGTGCGCAGTATGTTAGCAAACTCAGATTTACCCTCATTCCTCTGGACCGAGGCCTTAAAGACAACAGTTCATATACTCAATAGAGTTCCTTCGAAATCTGTCCCTAAAACTCCTTATGAACTTGGACAGGAAGGAAACTGAGTGTTAGATATATGAAAGTATGGGGTTGTCTTGCCGAAGCTAAACTCTATAATCCTTTCTTAAAGAAGCTTGATATGAAAACTTTTACATGTTACTTCATCGGGCATCCGATCACTCAAAGGGTTATAGATTCTATTGTCCTACCCATGTCACTCGAATTATAGAAACAAAGCATGCTCATTTCCTTGAGGATTCTAAGGTCGGTGGGAGCAGCGAAAATCTTGACTGTGATTTGCAAGAAGTACAAGACGCAAGGGGGAGACACTCGTCGATTAATTTACCTCCGATCACTCCTCTTGTACACCATGCTACTCCAAACTTCACTACACCTACTCCGACACAATCAGGACTCACTACTAAGCCAAATGTTACCGAGAATGAATGCATCTCAACTGATCAACATCAAAGCAATATACCAGCCATGCTGAACCCGCTAATCAGCTCAGGAGGTCATCTAGGCCTAAAGTGCATACTAACTTTGATGATTACATAAACTACCTGACTGAAGCTGAAATGGATGATGGAAATTTTACTGATCCTACCTCTTATCATGAAGCCATTACTAGTGATGAGTATTCTGAATGGAAGATGGCTATGACTGATAAGCTTGATTCCATGAAGAAAAACGATGTTTGGGATTCAGTATAACGACCCAACAGAGTAAAACCCGTAGGATGTAAATGGGTGTTCAAAACAAAACTAGATCCGAATGGGAACATTGAACGCTTCAAACAAGATTGGTTGCAAAAGGTTTCACTCAGAAGGAGGGAATTGACAATCAAGAGACCTTCTCTCCTGTCTCTCGTAAAGATTCCTTAAGGATCGTGATGGCCCTCGTAGCTCATTTCGATTTAGATCTGCATGAGATGGACGTCAAAACTGCTTTCCTAAACGTCGACTTGTATGAAGACGTGTGATGTGTTAGGTTAACACATCCATTTTTGTACATATTCGAGTCTGTTTTCGATAGTTTTGTAAATATTTTGAGTCGATTTTAGTTCCTTTTAACATTTTAGTGTTTTTGTGTAGGAATGTGTCCTGGAGGAGCGGAAATGAAGGCAAACGGGCATCGGAATCAAGAGCGGGTGAAAATACAAAGAAATCAGGAAAACTGGCCCTAGGAGCATAGCCTAGCGTGGGGCTTCTTGGCGCCAGGCTATGCTCCTGGCATTTCCGGGCGCATAGCCTAGCCACACCCTTGTCAGCGCTAGGCTATGCGCCTAAGATGGATTTTTAGCCTAAAACCCTAATTTCAAGCCCTCTATAAATGGGATCGCATTCCAGCCGTTTTGGGGGTCTTCTTTTGCGTCTTTGGAACCCTAATCAAGCCTAGGAGCTGCTGGAGCTTAACCATGGAGTATTTGGCTTGATTAGGGCTTGTTGGAGTGAAGAAGGACCTTGATCTTGAGTATTTTCCTTTACTTTTCATGTTCTTAGTTTAAAGTTTTGATTTTTAATGTTTCTAGACTTTGTTCAGACTTGTTTAGCTACTGTAGTTATGCTTTGTTGCTAGATCTATGGTTGTATCTAGGTTTGGGATGATAAAGTTGTGAACTTTGATGATTTTGGACTTGATTTATGCTTAATGATGATGTTTGCTTTGTAATCAGTTGTAAAGCTTGAAACTTTGATGATTATTACAGATGTTGAATGATTATATTTGGTGTATGTTTGATCCACATGTGTTTAGGAATGTCTTTCCACACATAGATGCATGTTAGGCCTACTACTTTGTGTTTTAGGTTAGTTTATGGGTTGTTGATCACATTCCATAGGATTAGACTTCATTAAATATAGTTATTTGCATTTGTAACCTAACCTAGAAATCCGGGAGGTGATAGGTTAGATGGTTGGTCTCTTACACTTAGGAATTTTGAGTTAAACGACCCGGGAGGGCGTTGTCTTAGATTTACTTAGTGTAAGTGTCAATCCATGTTAAAGTTGTCAACTTTATGACTCTCTAGTATCTTAGGATGCAAACTGGTGGAGAAATCCGGGAGGTGATCCACCAGTTAGAGTGCAAATGCATGTTGGGGAGTCCGGGAGGATACCCGATTGACTAGTACATACATTACAGACTTAGGATTTCTATTGGAGTTGCCTGGTATCTGATCTGGGTCCCCGTTAGGTAATTTTAGGTATGTTCATTAAGATCCTAGTCTTCATCCTTAGTAAATCAGTCCAGATCAGCATCTGTCACACTTTTGATTCCCAGCCTAGGTACACCTGTTTTCCTCACCATATTTAGATTCCAGATTCAGTTTCAGTTTTAGTGTTGCTATTCTTAGTATAGTTGTTAGTTTAGTTCACTTAGTCAAATTCAGTCTGATTAGTTTATCAGTTTCACCAAACCCCCCTCCTTACTTTAGTTACGTTTACAGTCTAGGTTAGTTTGCTACACTAGTGTCCGTGGTTCGATATCCGGACTTCCGTCAGCTATTCTGCCACCGACAGGTACACTTGCCTTAGGAGCGGTCTAGTTTAGGTTTTCCGATTATTACTAGGTGTTTAGGTTAAGTATAGGTCTAGGATTAGATTTGGTGTCTTTAGCTTAGGTTAATTAGATTAGATTTAGTTCTGTTTTTAGTATACTGACCGCTCGCATCAACGTGTTCATGAAACAACCTGAAGGCTTCATGCCTGAAGGTCAAGAGCATTTAGTCTGCAAGCTAAAGAAATCCATATACAGGTTGAAGCAATCCTCACGACAATGGTATTTTAAGTTTGATGAAGTGATGAAGAAGCAAGGTTTCCTAAAGAATCAAATGGATCAATGAACCTACCTCAAGATGAGTGGGAACAACTTTACTACACTTGTCCTTTATGTCGATGACATCCTTTTGGCAAGTAATAGCTTAGATATGCTGCATGAGTCGAAGCGCTTATTTTCGCATAATCTCGGAAAGGCCTCTTACGTTATTGGCATCGAAATACACCGAGATAGAGTCAATTGACTTTTGGGTTTATCTCAGAAGGCTTACATTGAACGGATCCTCACACGCTACAACATGCAACACTGCTCTCCCTCTGTAGCTCCAGTAGTTAAAGGAGATGTCTTCGGTTCCTTTCAGTGTCCGAAGACTAAGGCTGAAAAGGCGCAAATGATAATGATACCTTATGCATCAGTAGTCGGGAGCCTTATGTATGCTCAAGTATGTGCTTGTCCTGATATCTTACATTGCTGGAATGCTTCGCCGTTATCAAACTAATCATGGCCTTGATCACTGAAAAGCAGCTAAGAAAGTGCTTCGATATCTTCAAGGGACAAAAGACTTCAAACTGACTTATGGAAGAAGTGATAATTTGGAAGTGGTTGGTTACTCTGATTCTGACTTCGCTAAATGCAAAGATGACAAGAAATCCACTTCGGGGTACATCTTTATGTTAGCAGGCGAACCGATCTCATGGATTAGTCATAAGCAGCAGCTGACAACAACGTCAACTACGATGGCTGAATATGTTGCAGTGTACAATGCAACCTATCATGGAATGTTGTTGAGAAACCTTATCGCTGGACTCAAAGTCGCTAACTCTATCTCTAGACCATTGAAGCTTTATTTTGATAACTCAGCAGCCGTTAACTTCTCGAACAGTTATAGTTCGACCGGTGCTTGTTTATACCTTGATACAAAGTACTTGTTCGTTCGCGAGCGAGTTGAGGAAAATAACCTTTGTATTGAGTATATAAGTATTAAAGTTATGCTTGCGGATCCGATAACTAAAGGTCTCCCTCCTAAGATATTCAAAGAACATGTTTTGAAGATTGACTTATTTTAAAGACCTTATTGAATAATGTACTTACTTATGATTAATGAAATTTCCTCACTTATTTGATTTGTTTGTCTCTAAATATATGTTTACGCATGCCTAATGACATATAGACACTAATAACACATATCATTCGTTAAAGGGCTTACTCGTTAATTGATCCTAACTTAAGTTTTAAATTTGTATTGTAGTATGATTAATGGGGGTCTTGAATTGAATAACTGATTCAATGACTATATTTCTCTGCTATGATTACAATTTAGAACTAAAATGAGTATTATTTAATGCTCATAATAAATAATCACTTAGCCAAGTGAGAGAATGTTGAAAATAAATAAATAAATAATATATGGCCCTCATGATTATTTATCTAATTGATCAATTAAATTAAATACCAACTAGATACGTAATTATATGATGGACATAATTACCCTTACTATCCTAATTAGGGTTTCCCCTTGGGTGTATATAAGGAGATAAATGCTCTCATTATCGACTAATGTTAACTTCACAACCGAATCCCTAACTCTTGGATTCGAGAACCTCTCTAGCCTCTCCATCTCATTCCGTCCTAACCGTACACCCTAAACGGAAACCCATTCGATCCAGTTTGTCAAGAAACGATGTTAGGAATCAACAACATTTTCACTGGATTCACAGGTTTCATCTAATCTCATATTTATTATTATGTTTTCGTATACATGTTTAAATCAAATCAAAGGAATCGATCAACAAGAGAGACAACAAATCGTTTCCATATGATAAAATATAAGAATGATGAAGAGATTAATAACACAATTGCAATTGGGGAATGCTTGGGAATTGACATGAGGGTTTTCATCAACAGGTAAGAACCCTAATTGATGATGAAGGTGAAGTTAATGTTTCCCAATAAATTTCTTATCATTAAATATTAGGGGAGTTAGTGATCCTCGAAAAGCCAACTGGGTAAAGGGTTTAAAAGCCAGCAATGGTGTTCATTTTGTTTCTTCACAAGAAACAAAACTAGAAATATGTTCAGCAACACAAATTTGTTTGGGATTTTGTTAGCGCATATGGTAGATCAGGGGGTCTCCTATGTATATGGAATCCTACAGTTTTTTATAAGACATCGGCTATTACACATCGACATTTCCTTGTGATAAGTGGTATTTTACGTGCTTTGGGGATACCCCTTAAATATGGTGAATGTACATGCTCCTAATGATCCGGTTTTAAGGAGGTTCATATGGTTGGAGTTATCCAATATTAAAAAATCTGGCCAAGGTCTTTGGATTATCATGGGTGATTTTAACGATGTGCGAGATCCATCTGAATGAATGAACTCATAATTTGTATCATCAAATGCAGAGGCTTTTAACAAGTTCATAAGAGAGGCAGAGCTGACCGAATATAAGATGGGTGGTATTAAATACACCTATATGTCTGATAACGGTATGAAATTTAGTAAGCTTGATCGATTCTTGGTGTGTTAAGATTTTATGAACACATGGTCTTTTGCTTCTACAACTACTCTGGCTAGAGAGTATTCAGATCCTCGTCCGGTTCTTTTGTTGAGAATTAATATGGACTTTAGACACATTCCATTTAAGGTATATAATTCTTGGCTGGAACTTCCTGGTTTATATGATTATATCAAGTTTCGATGCAATTCTTTTAATTTATACGGCCCATCAGACCTGGCCTGAGCTACTACATTGAAATGGATCAAGCTTGGGGTAAAAAAGTGGATGGCAGAATATAGAGCAAATAAAAATGAAATATATGATCGCCTTAAGGAGCAAATCAAAAGCATTGAAGACATTATTGAAATAAGACCATTATCAAAGCAGGAAACTGAAACTCGTGTTGTTCTTAAGCATTGAAGACATGGAGTTTGGATTTCACATCCAGTTTTAATCAAGGACCATGTGTTTGAGTTCTTCTTTGAGAAATTCTATTAAACGTATATACTTGGGCCAGCTATCCCTAATGTTATTGTATTGCTTATGCAGCCAGCCCTAGTCTTGAGTCTATATATAGCATCTATTATGTACTCAATATTTACAATTCAATGAAATGATTCTTTACCAAGTTTAACTTGGTTTCAAAGCCTGTTCTCTAACAACCCTAAACTGTCGCCAGTCATTCCTAATTGTAAAAAACCTTCCTGCGATCATCCTTCAACATGCGATCAATGGCACTGCTCCAAGCATTCTCCGATACAGCCAAGATGTCCCACAATTCACACAAGTTTGCTTTCAAACTCTCATCAACAAATTATGGCTTTTAGCATTCAACCCTTATTCATAACCAACAACCTGTTTGGTTATGTGCATGGATCCATTCCCTGTCCACCAGAATTTCTCACCCCAATCGCGGCTTCTGTTGAACAAACCCAACAAACCCAAACCATTCCACCTGGCTATCAAACGATGCACATGTTCGAATGCTACTTCTATCCACAATTTCTAAAACCGCATTCGGTCATGTTCAGAACACAACCACTTCACGTGATTTGTGGCTATCACTTGAACGACCTTATGCCCCCACCACCATCTCACGAGAATTCACCCTCAAACAACAGATAGAGATGAAAGGAGATGAGACACCATCGGCCTATCTTGAACGTGCTCGAGAATATGCAGACGCCTTGACAAATATTGGTGAGCCAGTTAAAGACAAAGACCTTGTTTTGCTGGTCATTGTTGGTCTCCGAGACGAATATCACAGCCTTAAAGGAAACATAGTTTCTCGTCAACAACCTCCATCCTTCAACGAATACATGCTATCTGATCATGATTTTCTGGTCAGAAAGCCTACTGCCAACATGCCACCCACACAAGCCTATTCGGCTGTGACCTCCCCTGCACCACAACAGTAGCCCTCCAACCAAATTCCACATCCAACAATCCAAGCCCTACAACAGCTTCTCACCCAACTAAACATATCACCATCTTTGACTGGTTCATCCCCACAAGTCTACTACTCGAACACATAGGGAAATAGGGGTGTGGCTCTAGAAGAGGTTGTGGTTCCTATAATAATTCAGGAGGACACACCAGCTGAAATCCACATCAAAATAGACGACATCCACAGCTTCCTTGGGCATCCACACAAACCACAGTTTATGGTACATGCAATCAATGCGGTATTGGCCACATCCCTTCTTAATGTCCCAATCGAGACCCGGCTACACTACGTGGTTTTTCACCAACAGCCAACTTTGCTCATTCTTCAGCCTCCTCTTCATGGAAACTCGACACGGGTGCTAAAAGTCATGCCACTCCGGACCTCTCAAGCTTTGACTATTTCGAGCCATACTTCGGTGGTGACAGTCTGCATGTTGGCGATGGTAAACCTCTCCCCATTCTTCATATTGGCTTTTCTCATTTCTCTTCTCCAAACAAAACCTTTCATCTCAAAAATATCCTTCATTGTGGAACAACTAAAACAAAATTTACTTTTTGTTCAGCAATTTTGTAAAGACAATAATGTTTTCTTTGAATTTCACTCTGATTTCTTTTCTATGAAGGACAAGCCTACACTCACTACCCTCCTCACGGGTCCCAGCCATGATGGACTCTACTCATTCTCCCTTCCAAGGGATGAAGAATGTTCCCAAAGTCGCTTTTTCTACATCACGTGCATCCTCCAGGACTTGACACCAAAGACTTGGACATCCACATCATTAACTTTTACATTCAATGTTTTCTAAATAGCTTTTACCTTTTACTGATAAACAGTCTGTTTTTGTTTGTGATTCATGTCTGGTTGGAAAATCCGCAAAACTTTCTTTACCTTTATCTGATTATGTTAGTTCTCAAGTTTTGGATTTAATTGTGTGTGATGTTTGGGGACCTGCACATGTTCCATCCTTTGATGGTCATCATTATTTTTTGTTGTGTGTGGATCATTACTCAAAATTCATGTGGTATTTTCCTCTCAAACTTAAGTCGGATGTGTTTGTTATTTTTCAACAATTTATCAAAATGGTTGAACGACAATTTAATACAAAAATCAAATCCGTTCAAACTGATTGGGGATGTGAGTTTCTCAAATTATCCCCGTTTCTTTCACAACATGGTATCATTCATCGACTTTCATGTCCACACACAAGCGAACAAAACGGGGTCGTTGAACGTCGTCACCCACACGTTGTCGAAACTAGACTCACCTTGTTAGCCCAATCTTATGTCCCACAAAGATTCTGGCATTTCGCCTTTCGCACGGTTGTTTACCTCATCAACAAGATGCCATCGCGATCAAATTCCAATATCTCACCTTTTGAATGTCTCTTTCGACACAAACCAAATTACTCTTTTCTTCGAGTCTTCGGGTGCCAATGTTACCCGCATCTCCGATCCTACAACTCTCACAAACTTGATTTCCGTTCCGTTCCATGTGTCTTTCTTGATGGGTACCGGTGTTTCGATCCAACAACAGATCGTCTCTATGTAGCCAGGTATGTTCGGTTCAACGAACATGCTTTCCCGTTTCAAAATTCAGCGTCATCATCCCAACCCTCACCTCCACCTCCATACTTATCTACATACCCATCTCATTCCAAAACCCATCTCATTCCAAAACCCATCTCTCAGCTGACACACCTCTTCAGCCTTCATCTTCTGTTGAAAACAATCCTGCCCACCCTTTGGAACATCCAACTTCCCTCCCTGCTAATACAAGCCCTCTCATTCCTCGGCTGCCACGCATACAACCCCTCTCTTCCCAAATCAACCACAATTTGCTTCTCATTCTTCTCCCACCAGCTTTTCATCCTCTTTTACACCTCCCTCTCCTCCTCCACCACCTCCGCCACCACCACCACCATCATTTCGTATGCGTCCAGCAAATCTGGGCCCCAATTCCAAACAACCGGTCAGATACAATCCATCTGCCTATCACACATATCTTCCTTTTGACATTACAACCACCTCCTTTACCATTGCCAACAAAACCCACACTGGCGAACTGCAATGGCAAAAGAATACAAAGCCTTGGTTCGGAATCACACATGATCTTTGGTTCCACGTCAACCTAATGCAAATGTGGTAGATTGCAAATGGGTCTACAAACTCAAACAGGATCATACCAGGGCTGTCACCAGTTACAAAGCACACTTGGTTGCTAAAGTTTTCGACAACAACCGGTTGTGGACTACTTTGACACTTTTAGTCTGATTGTGAAACCTACCACTATTCGGGTTGTTTTATCTCTGGTAGTTGCACATGGGTGGTCTCTACGCCAACTGGATGTCCAAAACGCATTCTTACATGGGGATCTTAAAGAGACCATTTATTTGCAGCAACCACATGGTTTTGTTGATCCACAAAAACTAGATCATGTGTGTCTCCTACACAAGTCACTTTATGGGCTAAAACAAGCTCCATGTGCTTGGTTTCAACGGCTCTCCTCTCCCCTTTCTCACCTTGGCTTTTGTGGTTCCAAAATTGATCCTTCTCTGTTCACCTTCTCCAAAGGCCGCACTCTTCTATACATGCTGGTGTATGTGGACGACATTATCCTCACCGGGAACAACTCAGCTGAAATAGACAAGGTGGTTCGTAGCCTTAGCAACAGCTTTGCTCTTCAAGACCTCGGAAATTTATCCTATTTTCTGGGTATTGAAATTGTCCCTCATGGCAAGGACATCTTTCTTTCTCAGAAAAAATACATCATGGATCTCCTTCGTCAGGCCGGCTTATCATAGGCCAAACCTGTTCTTTCCCCTATGGCCACATCTACCACTTTAACCCTTGGAGACAACCCGCCTTTTGAGAATCCACACCAATACAGACAAATGGTTGGTGCACTTCAGTATGTTACTTTGTCTCGGCCTGATCTCACCTTTGCAGTAACAAAGTCTGCCAATTCATGCATTCTCCCACTACAAATCATTGGTCCGCAGTCAAACGAATCCTCAAATATCTCCAAGGCATGATTAATTTTGGTCTTCTGGTACACCATGATTCTGGTTCCAGCTCCATGCCTACACTGATGCGTCTATCACAGCCTACTCGGATGCCAACTGGGCTGGTTGCCCGGATGACCGAAAATCTACCGGGGAATTTGCCATTTGTCAGTGGAAGAATCTGGTTTTGTGGGCTACTCGCAAACAGAAAACAGTTTCCCGGTCATCCACATAATCTAAATATAAGGCATTGGCAGATACTGTAGCAGAACTTACATGGCTTGAAACAGTACTCCTTCGGAAATTGTACTTTCCGGTCAGTCAAGCTCCTACGCTAGGGTGTGATAATCTAGGAGCCAGTATCTCTCTACCAATCCGGTCTTTCATGCTAGGACAAAACATGTTGAGGTTGACTTTCATTTTGTAAGAGAAAGGGTTGCTCAAAAGAAATTAACAATTCAATTTATTTCTACTCAACGGTTTCTGTTTCTTAGGTCCAAGCTACATGTCGAACCCCACCCTTAGCTTGCAGGGGAATATTAAACGTATATACTTGGGCCAGCTATCCCTAATGTTATTGTATTGCTTATGTCAGCCGGCCCTAGTCTTGAGTCTATATATAGCATCTATTATGTACTCAATATTTACAATTCAATGAAATAATTCTTTACCAAGTTTAACTAATTCCAAGAACCAGTAGACTCAAGACCAAAGTTCTTTTGTCCTAATTTTGCACAACTTTCCAGTCATGATGCAAACTATTTGGTTCAACCATTCTCTCTTCAAGAAATCAAAGATGCAGTGTGGGACTATGATGGAGATAAAGCTCCTGGCCCGGATGGGTTAAACTTTATGTACATTAAGAAATGTTGGGATCTGCTACAGTTGGATTTTCAAAAATTCTTTAATGATTTGAGAATGTCATCATTTCACAAGGATGTACCTCTTCATTTATTGTTTTAGTTCCAAAATCAAAAGACCTTATGGCTATCTGATTACCAACCCATTAGCCTCATTGGGTACTTGAATAAAGTTTTATCTAAAGTATTGGTGTGAAGATTAAAGAATGCCATGCCTTATATTATCTCTATGGAGCAAGCTGCTTTCTTATCCAATAGAAACATTCTTGATGATCCCCTCCTTCTGAATGAGATCGTTGTCTGGTTAAAAAAATGAAGAAGAAAGGGTTGTTTTTTAAAGTGGACATTGAGAAGGCTTTTGACACTTTAAGCTGGGATTTTCTTGACTCTACTTTGAACCAAATGAATTTTCCACTAAAATGGATTTCTGCCATATTAGTCACTAGTCGTGCTTCTGTCCTTGTGAACGGGTATCACCCGGGAATTTTCTTGTACGCATGGATTAAGACAAGGAGATCCTCTTTCCCCTTTTTCATTTATAATTTCCATGGAAGTCTTGACGGGATTTATGAAAAAGGCCGCTAAAATTGGTATTTTTAGGGACATTTCATATGCAAATGATAGGCTGACTTTTACCCACTTTCTTTTAGCCGATGACATGACTTTCTTGGGTGAATGGTCTCTCCCAAATGCACAAAACCTTCGCAGAATTCTAAGGTGTTTTTTCCTTCTATCGGGCCTAAAAATTAATTTGAAAAAGACCTATCTTTATGGTGTTGGTATAAATTCTAAGGAGATTCAATAATTTGCCTCAGGCTCTCCATTGTCAGCCGGGATCATTTCCTTTTAAATATCTTGGATTGCAAGTTGGAGCAAACATGAACTTGGATAAGAATTGGAAGCCAATATTGGATACTTATTGGATACTTTTCAGAACAGGTTATCTATTTGGAAGGCCAAACATCCTTCTTTTGGGGGACGCATCACTCTAATAAAGTCAGTTCTGAATTATTTACCAACATACTATTTCTCCATGTATCGTGTTCCAAAGCAGGTTATCAATCAACTTGAGAGGATGCGCAGAGTGTTCTTGTGTGGTGGAGATAATTACTCGGCTAAAATAAATTGGATCTCGTGGAAAAAGATTACTATGCCAAAAGAATACGGTGGAGCAGAATTGGGGTCTCTTCAAGAAATTAACATGGCTATGCTTGCTAAATGGTGGTGACGATTTAAAAAAGAGAAACAAAGTTTATGGAGGAAGATATCTGGAACATTCATCACAACTCAAGGTCTTGGTGCCCAATCCCTGCAAAGATTTCTATTGCAGGACCTTGGAAACAAATATGTAAAACCTCAAACAAATTATTTAAATTTGGAGTTTTTCTTGGTAATATAATCAAAGGAATTGTGGGTTATAGAAATGAAATTTCTTTCTGGCTAGATTGTTGGATTGGTACGATTGGATCCGGGCCTTTATTATTTACATTTCCAACTCTCTTCTCAATTGAGGCCCACAAGGATTGCTGCATAATGGATCAGGTTTCTTGGAATCATGGTCTTCTTAAGCTAAATTTCCATTGGAAACATATCCCATCTTCCAAGCTAGAAATTCAAGAATATCAACTGCTTATGTCTCTCCTTCAGTCTATGCAGCCTCCTACGAGAAAGGATGAATGGTGTTGGGTTTTAGATGGTTCTGGTTTCTTTTCAGTAAGAAGTATAAAATCCCTGATTCATTCTCATATCAATGTTCGTCCCTCTTTCTCCTTTTGGAATAATTGGATTCCAAAAAAGGTATGTTTTTTTGGATGGAGAGCAGAAATGGACTGACTTCCAACATTGATCAATTTGGCTGCAAGAAATGTCTGCTTTCACTCCGTGTTATGCCTGGTGATTTTTCTGAAACCACTTAACATATTTTTATCTCATGTTATCTTTCCCAAGGTATTTGGGAATGGCTTTCTAAGTGGTGCAGACTAAATCCTCTATCTGCTTTTGGGGTGAGGGACTTAGTTAATATTCATACTCTTGTTCGGGGTTCAAAAGAATGGAAGAAGGTTTTACAAGCATTAGTTCTAACAACAATGTGGTGTTTATAGAAGGCACGAAATGACAAGATCTTCTACAAAAACCGATTATCCTAGCAAAGTTAATTAAAGAGATAAAGACTCATGGTTTTCTTTGGATCACAACTCGCTCGAAAATGAAATTCTTAACGTAGGATATGTGGTGTGATTTTAATCTTCCAGGCTTAAGGATATAACTAGTATTTGTGCTCGCGCGATGCAGCGTGATGACACTAACGCGTTTTATATTATGCAAGAGAAGCTTACAAAGTTGGAGGCAATTGCAACCCTTCATGAAAAAACAGAACCTTTAAACAGATCCAAACTTTTTTTTACTTACCTCAAGACTTATAAATTGGCCATAATGGTCACTTTCACAGATAAAAAAAATAGAAAAAGAACAAATTTTTCATGCTAAACTGGCGTAATCATCAACCGCATTGCTCTCCTTCAAATCTATATTAATTAAGCATGCCTTGTAATGTGGATTACAACTAAAAACACTGGTACGCAACAAACATTAATGTTAAGTACAACTAAAAACACTGGTACGCAACAAACATTCTACGTTAGTAAATTTAGTATTACATATCATTTTATTGTATCATTTGAAGCAACAATATATAAAATTGGATTTATTTACAATAGGAGCAACTTCACATTTCGAGATGCTGACATAAAATTAGACAAACTTTATTCATAACAACTTCAAATAGATTTTTTTTTAACTAAACAAAAGTTGCATGCTATCAAGATTGAAGTAAACCTATTGTTCCGTTTAACAGACAAAATTTGTAAATTGGTGAATTTGACAGCATGAATAAATTTGTTGATTATTGTTTAGCATCCATCACAATTCACACAAATCAATACACTAACATCGAATCGCATAACTACTTTGATTGAACATCAATTTCTCAAAAGATTCAATAACATTACCATTAAACTACAAAACAATAATATATGAACTGAATAACTGACCAAAATATATACTTATCAATTTATGAATCAGTTCATAAAAAACCTTATCAGAAGAAGAATATAAATAATCATTATGAAACAACACAAAAACCCTGTAAAAAATCAAAAGAAACATAAACACATATACATAAAATAATCCACAAAAATCGTGAAACATAAATGGGATACTTTAGTCTTTATATTTTTGATATCAAAGGGGTTATTTTATTGCATCAGAAAACCAAACTAACCATTGCAAAACTGAAAAAAATGAACAATGATTTAGAAACAATCAATGATTTAGAAACGGTATAAAATCGATGATGCTATCATGAATTTTAAGTGGGTGGTGTTTGTTTTTTTCATCTTAAACTTCACCAAAATTCCAAAATTTGATGGGGTAAGAAGATCACGTGACAGAATTGGCGAAGAAAATAAGCACTCTTAGTAAATTTCATAATTTGTGTTGATGTTAAGCATTATCTTTTGTATGTTTCTTTGAATGACAATTTATGTTTAGAAATCTTCAATTGTGATCATTCCACTTTAGAGAACCTCTAGATGTGTTGTAGATGTTTACATGGTTTAGGATTTGTCATGGATTGTTTTGGAACATTCAAGGTTGCACAATAGTTACATTCCACTTCAAAGAAACTTTGAATGTGTTGTAGATGTATCATTGATGTAATCGTGTTTCGTGTTTCTTGTTAGCTTAGTTGATAGTTAAAAAATATATATATATCAAAAACACAAAAATATCATAAATCTTGTACTTTCTATTCTCTTGTTACGCAAGGTGTGTTGAGTGTGCAGGTAATAGGATTGCATGCATACAAGATTTTCAGGAAGGTCATCACCACTAGCCTTTGACTCAGAGATAGAAAGATCAGCAAGAAACAATCGTGTTCTTCATAGAATAGGGTTGGATTTCCGTACTTCACAAGGAGAAAGCGGATCGAGTTCAAGTTCAAGCTCATATCATCTCAGTTTTCCAGAAATGGAGAATCTCAACAATGAGAACAATGTCCACAATGATGAGAATGATAATCACAATGAACATAACGATCATGTCCACGATTGGAATGCAAATAACAATGAGGATTGGAATGCACATGGGCACAACAACAATGAAAACCAACATGGTCCTCATAAATTCAACAATTTCAACAATCATGGACCGTATGGAGGAATGGGACAACATGGTCAACAAGGTCAAGGAGTTGATAGTCATTTCAGGCCTACAATCCATCGGAATCCTTCACCAATAGTGCCACCACATTGCCATGGAAGACATTTTGAGATCCGACCTCAATATTTGGCAATCATTCCAATTTTTCGAGGATTTGCATCAGATGAGCCATACTCACGTTTGTATGAGTTTGCTGCAATTTGTAGCACCATTGGAAGTCAAGGCTTCTCACAAGATGAGGTAAAACTTAACTTGTTTCAATTCTCGTTGAAAGATAAGGCCAAACAATGGTTTTTGACTTTGCCACCGGGTAGTATTCACACTTGGGACAAAATGCAACAAACATTTCTGGATGAATACTACACAATGGGCAAAACAAGTGATGCTAGGCAAGCCATTACTCAATTTACTCAACAATCCGGTGAAGCTTTTCATGAAGCTTTCACCCGTTTTAAAGAGATGCTAAGATTATGTCCACATCATGGGATTGAAAAATGGTATTTGGTTAAAATTTTTTATGATGGATTAACACCGGAATCAAACCACATGGTATTTTCTAGTAGTGGTGGTACATTTTTGACCCACCATGAAGATGTGTCATGGAATTTTTTTAGAAAATTTGAGTAAAGGCTCGAAAACCCAAGCATCTGCAAGTCGAAGAGCCAAACCGGCTACTGTTAAATCGGTTAATGACCATGCTGAAACCGATAGATTTAATTCTTTGGAACGGAAAATGGATTTAATATGCCGAAGTTTGGGAAAGGATGTTGCTAATGTGTCACAGGGATTTGAGATATGTGGTGATTGTGGAGATATGGGACATACTTCGGTGACTTGTGCAACAAATTTGGGAAAAAGTGAAGAGGTGAATCAAGTTTTTGGTGATAAGAAGCAATACAATATGACTTCAAACACTTATCATCCCGGATTGAGGAACCATCCGAACTTTTGCTATGGGAATGCGGAAAATCAAATGAATCCCAATTTTCAAGGTGTGGATCAACAAGGGAATTCTCAACAATACCAACCTCGCCAACAAAATTTTCAAGGAAATTACCAAAGAGGAGGGTACAACCAAAACAATTTCAACAATCATGGCTTCAATCAACAAAGGAATTATCAACAAGGTCAAAGTGCAAGCCAATCTCAAGGAAGCAACAATGAAGGTTCGGTGACATCTCAACTAAGTGAGATAACGGGGTTGTTAAAAGGTGTGATTCAAAAGCAAGAAATCACCGACAAGACCGTTGGTGCATTGACCAAACAAGTGGGGAAATTGGCGGAACAAGTAGCAACAAGAGATCAAGGGAAATTGCCAAGCAACACCGATGTTAACCCACAACATCAAGGTTCTAGTTCTAAGAATGGTAAAAGTGTGCATCTTGCAGAGGTAAGTGTTTTAAGAAGTGGCAAGGATTTTGCCAAAGTTTGTGGAGGGAACAATGAATCGTCAAACACACCCATTGAGGGTGTGGTTGAAGATTATCTTTCAAGTACTGATGATGAGGGAGAACAAGTGTTAGAACCAAATCTTTCAAGCAAAACTTTTCAAAACTCTAACACTTCCACTAGTTTTCAAAATTCTGAAAAATCAAAATCTCTCGATGAAGGAGTGGATGCCAATACCATTCCTTATCCATCGGCTTTGGTTGAACCTACAAAAAGCATTTATGGTAAAAAGGGCCCACAACCCGATGAGATGTGGGACATTTTCAAACAAGTAAAAATAAATTTACCATTAATTGATGCCATTAGACAAATTCCCTCATATGCAAAGTACTTGAAAGATTTGTGCACCCAAAAGAGGCAACACAAATTGCCTAAGAAGTTGGATTTGAATGCACATGTGAGTGCGGTGCTTTCAAGTCCACTCCCACCTAAACTTAAAGATCCGGGCACACCCCTTATCACCATTCAAGTAGGTGAGGTGAAAATTGAGAGAGCTTTGTTGGATTTGGGTGCTAGTGTGAACATTCTTCCGGGAAGTTTGTATGACCAACATGATTTTGGTCCTCTTAAAGCCACCGACACCACTGTTGTGATGGTTGATTTGTCCATTAAACTTCCCCGAGGAATGTTACTTGATGTCATTGTGAAAGTAAAGGAATTTTATTACCCCGTTGATTTCCTTGTGTTAGATTCGGAGGCACATTGTCAAGGAAAACAACCAAATGTCATTCTAGGAAGACCTTTCCTAGCAACAACTAATGCTTAAATTGATTGTAGAGATGGTTCGGTGGATATCACCTTTGGGAATAGAAAATTAAGATTAAATGTTTTTACTAATGCTTCTAATTCCCTAACTGATGGTGATTGTTTTGTGGCAGATCTTGTAGATGGATGTGTTCATACTTGCATTTCTTGTGTAAGTGAAAATCCTATTTTGAAATGTTTAATTTTGATGATAGGTTTTGTGAGCTTAATGAAGATGCAAAAGAAGAAGTTGGAGTATTGGATGCAAGACCCCCTTGGACACATAAGGTTGAGAGCTTACCTACTCACATAGATTCAAAGTTGAAACCATCTTTGGAGGAAGTACCTAAGGTGGAGCTGAAAGAATTACCCAACCATTTGAAGTATGCATTTCTTGGCGAAGATGGAGCTCTACCGGTGTTCATTTCTTCTAATCTTAAAATTGATCAAGAGGAAGCATTATTGAAGGTTCTCAAGACATACAAGGCTGCAATCGGTTGGACGATAGCCGATTTGAAAGGAATCAGTCCTTCAATATGCATGCACAAGATCATCACCGACCCAAATATGAAACCAGCTCGTGATGCACAAAGACGTGTGAATCCTAACATGAGAGAGGTAGTGAAGAAGGAGGTACTTAAGTGGCTTGATGCAGGTATTATCTATCCCATTTCTGATAGCACATGGGTTAGTCCAACTCAAACAGTACCCAAGAAGGCAGGTATACAGGTAGTAAAAGGTGAAGATGGGGAGCAATTAGCTACTCGACCCATCACTAGGTGGAGAGTATGCATTGATTATCGAAAGCTAAATGCTGCCACATCTAAAGATCATTTTCCTTTACCGTTTATTGACCAAATCGTGGAGAAATTGGCAGGTCAAGAGTATTATTGTTTTCTTGATGGTTATTCGGGTTACAACCAAATAGCCATCCATCCAGAAGATCAACAGAAAACCACATTCACTTGCCCATATGGTACCTTTGCTTATCGAAGGATGCCATTTGGATTGTGTAATGCCCCCGCCATTTTTCAAAGATGTATGATGAGTAATTTTTCCGACATGGTGGGGGATTCTCTTGAGATCTTCATGGATGATTTCTCCATATTTGGATCCTCATATGATGCTTGTCTCGAACAATTAACAAAATTTTTAAAACGATGCACCGAGACAAACCTTGTATTGAGTTGGGAAAAAAAGTCACTTCATGGTTCAAGAAGGCATTGTACTTGGACATGTTATTTCACATCGGGGTATTGAGGTTGATAAAGCAAAAGTTCAAATCATTTCAACACTTCCACCACCTCAAAATGTCAAAGGCATTCGTTCTTTCTTGGGACATGCCGGGTTTTATCGAAGATTCATAAAGGATTTTAGTGTCATTTCTAAACCTTTATGTAATTTGCTTTTGAAAGATGCACCATTTGAATTTGATAAAACTTGCTTAAAGGCTTTTGAGGAATTGAAACAAAAACTTGTCACTGCCCCGATTTTGCAATCACCCGATTGGTCACTCCCATTTGAAATAATGTGTGATGCAAGTGACTTTGCCATAGGAGCTGTTTTAGGTCAACGGGTGAACAAAAAGCCCGTGGTGATCTACTATGCAAGTAAGACCTTATCGGATGCCCAATTGCATTATACCACCACCGAGAAGGAATTACTTGTTGTTGTGTATGCCTTGGAGAAATTTAGATCTTACATATGGGGTAGTAAAGTAATAATCTTTTCTGATCATAGTGTAGTGAGATATCTCATGGAAAAGAAAGATGCCAAGCCAAGATTGATTAGATGGATTTTGCTACTTCAAGAGTTTGATTTTGAGATTAAAGACAGAAAGGGTTTCGAAAATGTTGTGGCTGATCATTTATCACGGATTCTTGTCAAAAAAGAGGGATTTCAAGAAGACATACGAGAGTCATTTCCGGATGAGCAATTATTTTCACTTAGTAAATTACCTTGGTGTTCTAACATTATCGATTATTTGGGTGCAGGAAAAATTCCGGAATTTTGGTCAAGTCAAAAGAAGAAGCATTTCCTATTCCAGGCTAAGCAATACATATGGGATGAACCCGATCTTTTCAAGATTGGACCGGATCAAATTATAAGGAGATGCATTGCTGAAAATGAGATGCAAAGTGTGCTAGCTCATGCTCATTCGTATGCATATGGTGGACACTTGGAAAAAAGACGGGGCACAAAGTGCTTGATTGTGATTTTTATTGGCCAAGTGTTTTCCGTGATGCTTTTGAGTTTAGCAAACGATGTACTCGTTGTCAACAAGTTGGTGGAATTTCCAAACGAGATGAAATACCTGTGACCCCAATACTAGTAGTGGAAATTTTTGATGTATGGGGTATAGATTTCATGGGGCCATTCCCTAATTCGTTTGGAAATCAATTCATTCTTGTAGTTGTGGATTATGTATCTAAATGGATCGAGGCAATAGCTACAAGAACGAATGATCATAAGGTTGTTTGTCAATTTGTCCAAACAAACATTTTTAGTAGACATGGAATCCCTTGAGCTATCATAAGTGATGGGGGGTCTCATTTCAAACATTTCCAATTTGGCAAATTGCTTAAACAATACGGTATCCATCATCGAGTTGCAACACCTTACCATCCCCAAACTAGTGGGCAAGTGGACATTTCCAATCGTCAAATAAAAGACATTTTGCAAAAAACGGTTCGACCGGATCGAAAGGATTGGTCAACGCGTTTAAATGATGCGTTGTGGGCTTACCGAACCGCTTACAAAACACCGGTTGGAATTACTCCTTACTGACTAGTTTATGGTAAAGGTTGTCATCTACCGGTTGAGTTAGCTCACCGTGCTTTTTGGGCTGTAAAGAATGTTAATCTTGATTTTGATGAAGCAGGAAAGGAAAGAAAGTTGCAATTGTGTGAGTTGGAGGAATTGCGCAATGAAGCGTATGAATGCTCGGCAAGATACAAAATGAAAATGAAGAACATTCACGATGCAAAGATTCGAGTAAAGAAGTTTGAAGAAGGAAGCAAGGTGTGGCTTTACAATTCACGAATCAAATTCTTCCCTGGCAAATTGAAAAGCAAGTGGACGGGTCCATTTGTTGTGCAACGAGTTGGAAAATCAGGTGAGTTTGAGATTGTGGATGAGAAAGATGGCCATGTTCAAGTAGTCAATGGTCATAGATTGAAACCTTATCTTCATACAATGGATGTATCTGAAGCGGAGTTTGAGGTGGTGAATTTTTTTGTGGATTCACCCGTTTACACTTCCAATTAGCTCTCATGCGAGGTAATGTCGGGCTGTCGACATTAAATGCAGCGCTACACGGGAGGCAACCCGTTTACTTTGTTGCACTTGTGTGTTTGTTTTGTTAGAGTAAGTCTCATGTGTTTTGTTTCAATTTTGTGTTAATTTTTTTTGGTGTGTCTTTGTGTGCTTCACCATCACCATTGTCATATCATTTTTAGCATCCTTCATCAATTGCATTGGGGCAATCATCCAGGTTTTAGCGGGTTACATGGTTTTAATGGTGTTACGGTCAGTAGATGTGCATTGGGACAATGCACGTTTAAGTTGGGGAAGGGGTATGACAATGCACGGCGTTCGGACGATTAGTTTCTAATTTTATTTTTATTTATTATTTAGTAGGTAATGTGTCAACATTTTTTTGTTATTTGTGTAGGTGTAGTTGATACATTTTCCAAAAAGTGTAGGTGTAGTTGATACATTTTCCAAAAAAAAAAAAAAACTGGTCGGACGTACTGTACGCCGGACCAGCGTGTTGTACGCCGACCATCGTACTGTACGCCGGATGCATTCTGTTGTACGCTGGACACAAAAAGAAAATCGGACGTACTGTACGCTGGGTATAGCGTACTGTACGCCGGGTTAATTTTTACCCACTATTTGAACCATTTCAACTTTTTAAACCCAAATTCAATACCCATTTCCATTTAATCTGCTCCCAACCACCCATTTTCACCTATTTTTCACATTCTCCAAATTCCTCTCAAGAACCCTAATCCCCAATTGTTCTAAATTCTTTGATTCTTCTCCAAATCTCATTATCTTATAGTCCAAACGCTCGTATGAACAAGGAGATCAAAACCTACGGATTATTTTGTTGTGATTCGTCACGATTTGGGAGATATTGAAGGGTAAAGTTCCGAAAATTTTGGGTTTTCTTCAAAACTTGCATTTTTCATCATTTTTCCTCCAAGGTATGATTTTTCTTACTTGTAACTAGCTTATCAAGGTAATGTTGAATTTTTTCGTCATTTTTGTTGATGCTAGGAACTAGATGAGTATGTGTGTTCATATGGTGCAACATAAAAAAAATTAAAAAAAAAATAAAAAACGAAAAAAAAAATGAAAAAAATATAAATAAAAAAAATAAAAAAAATTATAGGGATTAAGTTGCATTGTGTTTAGAATGTTAAAAAATGCATAATTTTTGAAGAAATCTGAAATTATTGGTAATATTTGTTTGAGGTAACAATATTTGGTTGTTAACCATATTTCAGTGCACTATTTGCTAATGTTATTACGGTTTGACTTATGATTCAATGAATTGTACATCACAAATGTTAGCACTGAATATGGTCTTACATTAGGGATTGGTAATTAGTGTTTGTAATGACAGATTGATCTTGTTTTTGGTAGGAAATGGGGAAATGAAAATTGGCTTTAAACAAGAAAAGGAAGATTGTTGGAGAATCAAGTGGGACAGATCTTGGTGAGAAGCCTACATGTGAAAGAAATGAGTTATTATCAAAAGCTATTGAAGCAAAATGGAGGCCACAACTTTATTTGGATAAAGTGGGTGATAAGTCAACATGGGCTAGACTCATTCTTAATGAAAAAAGGGTGTTAATATCAGATTTTCAACATCATGGTGTTATTGATTGTTTCAAAAGGTTGGGTTGGATGGATTCTCTGACAATTGTTGGTGTGGATGAAAAAGAAATTTACATAGATGAAATTGTTGAATGGATGTCTACACTCACTAAAGAACAGCATCGAAATGCACCAAGGACCACCAAACTTATAGGCTATGTTGGTGGCAAGAAAGCGGTTCTTTCATTCGACTCTCTTTCAAAAATTGCTAACTTTGATACAGAGTCAACTGATCCAGAAAAACCATATGATTATGTTTCAGAGGATCCGGAAATTATAGAGTCTCAACAGAAAGGGGAGAATTGGTTGAAAATGTTGAGGGAATTATTTGCTATACCAAACATAACCGAGAAGACATCATTGTATCGAAGTGATCTAAAGCCGCTGCCCAAGTTGTTAACTTGGTTTTTGAACTTTAAAGTGATTCCAAGAACAAGTGACAGGATGCGAGTTAGAAGCAATGAAATACAAGTGTTATATGCTTTGGTCACCAACAATCTCAAGCTATCATTCCGACAACTAGTTTTGATGAACATATGGGATTCACATGAGAGTCATGAGCGACATTATATTCCTCATTGTCGGTTGTTATCTCGATTTTTGTTAAATGCTAGAGTCATCCCTACTTCAGCAAAATCCAAGAAGTTGCATCCGATTACAATTAGTGTGCAAAGAATAACAAAGGAGGAGTTCACTTTCAATAAAACTCCTTATGCTTACGTCCTTACGGATGCGAAGAGTGGGCGCACTGTGGAGTTTGAAAAAGATGATGATATGGAAGAGGAAGAAGAAGAAGAGGCTAATGAAGTGGTTGGGGATGCTGAATTGGGATTCAATAATGAAGGGTTAGAAGATCAAGCATATCATGAGGCGGAGCAAATGGACACCGAGAGGGTTACACATCTAGAATTGGGGTCAAGTTCTTATTTAAGAAATCACGTGTTTAACATATGGTCAATTGTATGTTGCATTATCCACGGTGAAAAGTAGTGATGGATTAAAACTTCTAATTTTAAACAAAGATGGAAAAGTTACAAGTACAACAACAAACGTTGTGTTTAAAGAAATTTTTGAAAACTTATGAACAAATTCTTGTGACTTTTAATTTAAATTTATGATATTTTGTGTCACGTATAAGTTGTTATGTTAAAGGTAGTTATAAATTATCGTGAACTGCATATTAACTTTATGTCAACCCGTGTGTTACGCAGGTTACTAACCTAGTTATTATAATAAAATTGTTTGTTGGCCGTTAAAAAAATATTTTAATTATTTAATAGAAGAGATAATATAATTATTTATTAAGAAAGAAAATTAAATGAAATAATAATAATATGATATGTGACAATAGTATTTTAAAAACATAATAAGGGGTAAAAATGATTTTTTTTTGTTTATTATAGCAGTAAGATTTTATTTTTATTTTTTTACCAATTTTGATCTATCCGTCTAAAAGTCGGTCACCTATACAATTTTTTAACTTTTAAATATGGCCCTCCAACCAAAAGTCAAAATAAAAGGAATCTCGCAACCATAAATAAAGAATGTTTGAAACCTTATAATAACGGATAACCCATTCCATCTCCACCAATTTCAACATCTCACAACCATAAATATTAAATTAGTGAGTTATTTTCTATTATACTCTAACTTAAAAAGCAACATCGGTGGATTTACTAGAAGGCAATACTTGATTCTACTATAATGTATAGGGGTTGGATCCACTAAGAAGGGATTTTTGCCTAAGAAGAGTAAGAAGCAATAGAAATTTGACACGTGTCATCATAAAACAGTAATGCAGTACAAAAAACGAAATACAGTACAAAAAGAAACAAAATCCAGTACAAAAAATCAAAAATCTAGTACAAAAAAAATCCAGTACAAAAAAAATAAAATATAGTACAAACAACAAAAATCTAATACAAAAAACCACAAAAATCGAGTATAAAAAAATATAGAACAAATCTAGTACAAAAAAAATAAAAATGTAGTATAAAAAATACAATTTTATACCTAAATTATGTGACACGTGTCAAATTCTTATTTGTTCTCACTCTTCTTACACAAAAAGCTCTTCTTATTTGATCCTTCCCCATAATGTATATATTTGTTTGCTGAATTAAAACTAAAAGATGTGTTGAAGACATTGCAAGTTTCTTGTGATTTTTTTATTGAAAGGTAAGGGGTTCGAGACCCTACCCAACAATTTTTTTTTGATTTTTTGTTTCTTTTATGTTTCCACCCTTTAAAATAAAATATTTTTTATGCTTTAAGTTATTGTTGTAATGTTGCATTGTTGCTCAATTAACAACATTTTGATATAAATATTAATCAAAATCAACTATGCCTATCTTTCTAGTCGACTTAACTTTCATACATTTCTATTTGTTATACGTTTTAGTTTTAGCATAATATAAGTCAAGATCGACTTTGTCTATATTTTAGGTCGTGCCAGATATGATATTTTTTTTATCTTTTTAAATACACTTTTGGGTTTTGTAATTCAAATTTTTACAAGTTAGCATACACACATACTCACGTTCTACCCTTTTAGTTCTCATTTTTTGATTTTTTTTCTGATTTATATATTTTTTTATTATTCTTATTTTATTTCTTGACCCGCCTCTGTGAAAAAAATGTTGATCCACTATAGTATATGTGTATGTAAAATATAAATAATCAATTTTTTTATAAATTTTTATTTGTTTTTCTTCATGCTTTATTTGTCGACCCACTTTTATGAAGATAAATTCTTTTGACTCTCTAGAGTTTATAAAGTTTGCAGTTTATTTGATTTAGTATGTTAATTTTTCAACCTGCCCATATGAAAAAAAAAATTAATCCGACATCTTTTTAAGGTTTAGAAAGAAATCATATATGTATGTTGTTTAGAGTTGGAAGTCATAATTAAAACCTGCAGATCTAGGTTTGAAACTGGGTTGTCATTTTTTTATTTACTTATTTAATTTTTTTTTATTTTATGAGAACGGCACCGAACACTGTTATATATTTGTTTTCTATATATGTTTCAGTTTGAAAAAACTTAGTTGTTATAGCTTCATATATTTCTTTTATGCATATAGGACACATCATGCGTAATCAAGTTTGTAAAATCATCGCATCACATGATTTCACTTTTTATTTTCCTTAATTTTTTGTATTAAATTATTTTTTTTGAATTTCTCACTGCAATGTATAAGACATATTAATGTTTTTATGTACATTTCAATATTTATAACCGATATGTCACCTCTTCGTATATTTCTTTCAATCGTACATCATGTTGAAACATGAGAGTTGTTTGGTATAATTAAGTTAATGTTGTAACTTTTCCAAAATCACGTCGCTGTAAATTTATACATTTGTATTATATGCATATGACGCAACATACGTAATAAAAATCATAAACACATCGCTTCACGCGCTTTTGGTTTTGATTTGTCTTGTACCTTTTACAAATATTATTATTTTTTTATATTCACATCTAAAGTATAGGGTACAATAGTATTGTATATGCACTTTTTTATTTTCCATAAACTGCAATTATCGCAATGTATATGGCACAATAATGTTGTGTATCTATGTTTTCATATTCAATTCATAGTTAAGGAGTTGGAGCTTCATATGTGGTTCAAATAAAACCATCACGTTACAATGCGCGGATGTTAATCGTACCGCCCGCGGAAGCGGGCGGGTAACTTTTCCGGTTATTACCAACTTCCGTTGGTTGGTTGTAAGGAGATAGTTGCACTATTTAATATATGAAAAAGCAAAAGTCTTACAAATATGATATTTTTAAATAAATAAAGAATATGAATATATATGTAGAAATCTTGTTGCATCCAATCTTGAGTTGAAACTAGCAACTTACATCCGCATTGCAAAGCGTCATAATGATTGAAACTGGCGCTGCAGTTTGAACATAGATAGAAAACACAATTATGCTTGTATGTTTTGGTATAAGGATTTAAAAAAATTATGGAAAAAATTCAAGAAAACTCAATGTTGACAACACACGATGTAGCGTGTTTTACAAAGTTCATGACTCACGTTGCCTCGATGACATTAGGCTGGTTAGTATATGAGAGAAATGTATGTGTTTATGACAACTTGGTTACGAATACCGAAACATGTATAAAAACAATTACATTAAGATTCAGATCCATTCAGACATGTTTTGATGTTTGAACCATTCATAGGTCCGCTCTGATATTTCTTCCCATTCGTATGTGTTTTTAAACAAACATTCAGATTCAGACTCATTCAGATACAAACAAACATCCCCTAATTAGTTTACTATGTTAAACTTTTGTTTTTCAACTTGAGTCTCTTTATGTTATATAAAGGCTTACAAAAGTTTTATAATTTATATAAAATCATAATAGGTATATATTTGCAACATTTTATGTTAGAGCTTTTAAAATAAGTTTATAAAAATTATTAAATAAAATTTCAAAATATTTTGTTTAGGATGTTTTACTTTATTAACATATTGTTGTACATTTATAGGGTAAGGATCCGTTGTTAACCCTCTTTATTGTATTAACCCGAATTAACCCACCAAGTTCAACCCGAATCTTTTGTTTTTTTTCAAAATCTTTGTTTTACGTGTACAAGAGTATGTTCTTTTATGTGTTTGTGCAAATTCTTTTTCGTTTGAGATCCTACATCACTGTAAGTTGTCTTACAGCACTGTAAAATTACGGTTCAGGTTGATTGTACGTTTCATCGTTTGCCATGAATCGGGATCAATCCAATATATGCGCAGTAATACAAAGGTATGATTCAGGCAAACCGTGAGGTGCCGACCAAACATCCGTTGTTAAGTTAACCCCGGCTTTTTAAATTTTGAAAACCCAAAATTAATTCTTTTTTTGCTTGATTCCATCATTTCAAACAATCACGTCTAATAGTGGAACGACTTACTCGATGATATCGTGGTTGTAGCACCTTTTGAATCATCATCGTCAATCGTGGGTTGTCAAAATGATTGAAAGACGAACTTTCTTGAATTATTAAGTTTCCCATCATTTCACGAACAATGTCGGGATCGAAATTCCAAACCCCACACTCGGTAGACATTTGTGCTTGATCGTTTGCCGGATTATTTTTGACCACAACACAATGCTTCGTCAAATGGCTTCTTAAAGTATAATTAGATTCCGGTTTAAGAAAAGTACCGCAACCTTTGCACCGTGCCTTATCGACACCGCTTGACATTTCACATAAGTCGAAATGTCGAAATAGATCTTTGTTCCTCGTTGTAGTTTTGATTCTAACTACGGTTGGTTCGGTTGAAGTGGATGCACCAACGCCAACGGAACTTTGAGCACTTCGTGAGCTTGCCATGGATGGAATAGAGATTGAATTAAGATTTAAGAGCGTGATAGAAGAAGAGATTCAATCGAGATTGAATCGAGAAGTAGGTAATCGTTTTTTGAGCGTTTATGATCGTTTTCGATCGTTTATGAAGAAGAGATGTTGTGAGATGTTGTGTGATCAAACAAAAACAATCCGCATCTATTTATACTTACGTTTAAGGGGAAAATGGTCCAAAAAAGGTTTAAAACGGCTAGAAAACGTTAACCGGTTAATAACCGGATAAATCGGTCCCAACGGCTAGATTCTCCCCCAAACAGCTATAAACGGCTATTTTTTGAATCCATAACCGGTTAACCGGTTGCTAACCGGTCCCAAAAACCGGTTTTGCTTTAACCGGTTACTAACCGGTTTTCCTCCAAAAACTCAGAACCAGTCCAAAACCGGCGGTTTTTTCACTTGGTCTAAACCGGTGGCCCAACCGGTCCAACCGATTTGGCTTTGGTTAACCGGTTTTTTTGTGCACCACTACCTGTATGCACCAATTCGCTTTTGGGTCATTTCACTTCTTGTCTTAGATGCATGGTGTAATTCTTTTACTCGCGAATACAATGTTGTTTTCTTCTTGTTTTTGCCAAGACTGCTACTTTTACTGACCATACTTGATACTGACATTAAAGCGACATCTTCGGTAGCATCCCATTTATTACCTCACAATTGTTTTTTTAGTATTTTGAGAGGTTTGAAGATTTTAAATGACTTGGATTTATCCTCAATTACAAAAAAGAGTTTTCACATAATTATATATTCGAATAATCTTCAAAATTTCCAAGACTCAAATAATAATTTGTAAACAGAGGATGTATAATTGAAAATACAAATTAAAAGAGAGAGATATGGTGATTCAAAAGTGAATATGTATATTGAAGTATGTTTATCAGAAAAAGAAATCATAAGTTTTGGTATTTTTTGATAAGATAATGTTAAAGTTTTTAGATAATAAGTTTTATGAAAACCATCTAATGAACCAACGGGATATGACAAAGTGTCAACTAAGATAAAACTAGATTTTTTGAATAATAAGATTTCTATATTTATCTTATGTTAAAAATACGTTTTTTAGAGAGAAAAAAAAAACTCTCTTTACAACAAAATTTAGACCTGGTATTCATAAAAAAAGGAAACAAAACTATGTATTTAGTTTTTTTATTAAAACTAAAATATTAATAATGAAATACAAAGCTTAATCAAAAACTAATTGTATAAAAAAATGAAAATCAAATTCAACCATCCGCAAACTATATGCTTAGAAAAGTTTAGATTGCAAGCTTTCCTCGTCTACCTACCAGATGGCGCTCATCTAACGGTCTTTACAGGTTGGATGTGAGATAATTTATCTATCCCAATATAATTTATTCTATATGCTAGATTTCTTTTTTTCTTTTGAACGACGAAGGTCTCAATCGTGTGAATCCACTGTTTCCAGATCATGTCAAGAATCTGACCTTTGAAGTTTTGAAAACCATTACTCTCCACAAAGGAATCGAGGTTGAGATCAAGAAACTGCACATATCGTTGACCCTGATCAAAAGACGTGTAACCAAATCAACTTAATCGTATTAAAAAATGAAAATTAAATTCAACCATCCACGTTATAAACGTGTGACCAAGTTTCAAGATTATCATTATTTATTAATCTTACTTTTTTTTATTAATTTTTATCGACCCGTCTAAAAGGCGGTCACCTATACAGTTTTTTAATTTTAAATATGGCCCTCGTACCATTGGGCTTATAGTCTAGTGGTACTTCTTGACCATCTGCAATGCGAGGTCTTGGGTTCAAGTCTCGTCTGGAGCAAAAAAAATGTTCAGGGAAAGCTAGGGGTTTTCTCAGTGTGAGTTTCCTCGTAGATTGTGTAGCGGTTACTCGATTCGGCACTCGCCAACACCCAGCTTTAAATGTTTCTGGGGTTGGTAGCGGTCTGTGGTCGCAACGCGTGGGTTGTTGGGTCCGAGGACTCGTTTAGCTGTTAAAAAAAAGGCCCTCGTACCAAAAGTCAAAATATAAGGAATCTCGCAACCATAATTAAAGAATGCTTGAAACATTATCAAAACCAATTTCAACTCTCACAACTATAAATATTAAATTACTGATTTATGTACTATTATTCTAAACTTAGGTTGGTTAGTTGTAATGAGATAGTTGCAACATTTAATATATGAAAAAGTAGAAATCTAATATTAATATTTTAAAATAAACAAAGAATACGAATATATATGTAGAAATCTTGTTACATCCAATTTAGAGTTGAAACTAGCAACTTACATACGCATTGCGATGGGTCGTAATGATTGAAACTCACGTTGTAGTTCGAACATAGATAGAAAACACGATTATGCTTGTATGTTTTGGTATATGGACCTAAAAAAAATTATGTACTTGCATTGATCACATATTAAACTATTTGGTATCAATGATAGGTATACTATACCGACTATCCCACTGGTTTTTGATTTACCATTCAGGGAGGCCCGTGATACCTCGATGATTCCGCTACCGGTCAGAGTGTTACGTTATATGACCCACAATTTATTTTTTTAAAAAAATTAACGAACAAAAATTATCGAGTAAAAATCAAATTATATAAACTATAAGAGATAAACTTTACACTTGAGATTAAAAAATAAACTTTAAAAGAAAAAAAAAAATCTCGAGCGAGTTTGAACCTCCGCCTGTTCCATCCAAGCGTAAGAATTTTCCTGTGGACCAAACACAAAACATGTAGATTGCGTCCTTTCTTTATTTATCTATAAAGAAAAACAAATAAAACATATAAAACAACACAACATTAGATATTGAGATGTTAAACTTTTATTTTTCAATTTTTGTCCAAATGTAACATTACTATATATAATTAAAAACCATGAAAAGGAATAGTAGATATATTATTATTATATTTAGTGGGTCTTTTTTCTTATGATATTACACACACACACACACACACATATATATATATATATATATTATTTAGGTGTCTGATTTATGTAGTGACTTTTAGAAAATTTAGACTTGAACCATTAGAAGTTTTTTTAACTTTGAAAAGCAGTAAACTGAGATATGCATAATAAATTTAAGAGATTTGATTAGAGATTTCAGTTTTTCTTTTAGTTCAAACTATTGGTTGCGGTGAGACGGGTTTTGTGAGTAATTTTTTCTATTATTTTTATAACATAGTACGATTTTATGTTTTATGAAAAATTTGTATAGAGTTCGTGATGAGCGATTTGGTTTTGCTATCTAATACCCAGTCTCAAAAGTGTACTGTGATAACCTGCCGCAACGCGTGGGACGAATAATCCTAGTTAAAGTTTAACAGGAAAGATAATAAATATCCACAATAAAAACAAATATGTGTTGCATTTAAGAGAACATTGTGGACCTTTCATGGGATATCTGGTAGTTTAGAATCAAATACAGGCTACGAGCCAATGTAAACCTGAATTTGAAATTTGATTGTGAAGCTATTACAAAGCATTAAACATTGATTTTTAACCGAAAACAATTAATACAAAGTTTATAACTTTCGGGTTTAGGTTAAAATATTCACAATGATTTAACTAACCTTAGATGAAAATCACTTAGACATGATTTTGTTAAATGGTTTGACTAAATTAGGAGTGTTCATCGGGTCGGATAACAAGTTATTTAGATCGGGTTATTCGGGTTTGAATATTTTAAGACCCTATCCGAAACCTGACCTAATCTGAATTTGAAATTAGTTAATCGATATGAATAACCCGAATAAACATGTTTTTTCATCCGAACAACCCGAATAACCGGAATAAATAAGGTTTATTCGGGTTATTTGGATTGAATTCGGACCGAATTCGGAAAACGGATATCCTATCCAAATATCCAAATCTTTAATTCGGATCGGTTTTCTTGGGTTTTGGATACGATTCGGTTTTCGGATTTTTTCAGATTTCGGATTTTTTGAACACCCTAGGCTAAACTGATACAAATGAAACATACGTTTAAGATTTTTCATTCACACAATTACCAATTTAGATATGTAAGACAATTCACAAATACCAATAAGCAAATGTTGTAAAAAAAATCGAATCATTGATGGCAAAACACATATGCTTAAACATAAATAAATTGTTTAAATCAACCAAACCGTAATTTAATTTGAGGCCCGACATTTACAAAAGTATCAATCACCTGCTATCATTAATACACTTTGGTTCTCAATCGGAATCTTGATTTGATGAATAAGGATGTGAATTGGACGTTTTCAAGCTTCAAGTTCATGAGATGAGATGAATATCAATGACGGAGTTTGACAAAGAACTAGGGGACCGAAGGTCACATGACGATTTTTTCTTCATATTTTTATATTTTATATTGTATATTAGATCGAGTCAAATATTTAAAAACTATAGACATATAATTTTACTTATTCTCAAAAACTAAATATGTTTTTTTCAAACAAGGCAAAATATTTAATATGAAAGGGTAAATACCCAGTAAAACAATTACACTTCAACCGATGGTCTTTAAGCTATTATTATTATATATATTAAAAAGCAATTAAAAGGAATAGTAGATATATAATATTATAATTGAATAGTAAATTTAAGTAAATGTGTGTGTCTTTATATATATATTAATAGTAATGTATAGATGTCTAGGGTTGTTCATCGGGTCAGATAACATTTTGTTTGGTTTATCCGGATCCGGTTATCCTGATTTGAAAATTTTGGGACCCTATCCGAAACCCAACCCGAAAAACATATATTCTTATCCGATCTGAATCTACCTGAACAACCCGAATGAGTTTGATTTTTTACATCCAAATAACCAGTATAAAAAGGGGTTTTTCAGATTATTCAGGTTGAATTTAGATATCAGATCCAAATAAAAAAGGTTTTTGGATATCCGATATCCGACCCGATCCGAACTAGAAAAATGGATACCCGACCCGAATTTATTCGAACAACCCGAACAAGAATTTGGATCGTTTTTTCGGGTTTTGAATACGATTCAAATTTCAGATTTTTTCGGATATCGGTTTTTTTGAGCACCCTTATAAGTGTCTTATCCATATAGTGATGTTCTGAAAATTTAGACTTGAACAACCAAAAGTTTGTTTTATTTTGAAAAGTAGTAAACATAAATGAGAGTATTAAATTTGAGATATTCGCTTAGAGATTTGGGGTTTTGTTGGTTTAGGTTTTAGTTTTTTTATTTTTGGTTTTTTTGATAACTGTGGGAACTCACTTGCATGGTAAATCATCGAGTCTTGCCAATACCTTACTAACAGAAAGGAATAGGTAAATCACAAACGCAAGCAACCGGGTCAATAGTCTTAAATGAAAATTGCTCTAAGTGGGGATTGAACTTGAGATCTCTAGGTTGTCTCTCCTTCACTTTAACCAATACACCACTTCCTTGAATGTTAGGGTTTACGGTTTAGTTCGTGATCAAATATTTGATTTTTGCTATGTAATTTATGCTTCTGTAAATTATATATATTACCCGTTCTCAGGAGTGTACTGTGATAACCCGCCGCAACGCGCGGGTGGAATAAACCTAGTTCCTATAATTTAGAATTAACAACTATATTTATTAAAATAGTTCATAACGTCATTTAAAATTATCATCTATAAATTATTTTACAGTTATACAAATATACCTATATAGACACACACACACATATGAGTAAAACAAATTTAAACATATTTAATATACATATATATGTATGTATATGTACGCAGTTATTTAAAATTACATAAGTTAAAGATATAAAAAAAACAAAAACATATTTTAAAGTTATTTATAAATTTATTATAGGTTTTATAAGATTTAGAGCATATGAAATTAATTATGGTAAAGTATTTAAATTGTCAATGTTTTATTTATTTAAAAATGTTTTGTGATTATTATTAAAATTTATTTATTTAATAAATAACCTACTTTCAATTATATAAAATTTAAAAACGTCATAATAATATAACTAATCTAGTTATATTAGTTTTATGTAATTTAAATAAAAAAAATTATTTATTATAATTTAAACATTGTTTTAGAAGGTTAAGGGGGTTAAAATTACCAAATTTGAAACTATAATCAAAGAGAAAACTAGTAGGGACTAAGGTGGTGTTTGTTTTTTCAGAGGCAAAACGTCCGCGGTCTGCGGACCACGTTTGCAGACATCTTTTGCAGAAGAGGTGGACCAAACCTCTGCAAGAAGAGCTTTTGGAGGTGTTTGTTTTCTGATCAAATTAAAACCTCTTCCCATTTTCCCAACCCCACCGTCCCAACCTCCGTCAAACTGACCATCTCCGATCGACCACCAACCTCACCGTCTAACTGACCTCAGCCCCTCCACCTACCGCCGCTCACCTCTGATCCTCCACCAACCGGCGCTCATCTCCGATCGCCCCCTCCACCTACCGCCGCTCATCTCCGAACGAACACATCACCGTCGACCAGTGAAATCGAAATCGAAGACCTAGGGTTCGTCGTCTGGGGTTTCGCACATCTCCGATCGGGAAGAAGAGAATGATTGGGAAGGGAGGATAAACCCTCACGGCGGCGAGGAGAAACCCTAGAGTTCGATCGAACGACGGCGAGGAGAAACCCTAGGGTTCGATCGCACGACGACGGTGGCTTGAGGTGCAGTCACGACAGCGGTGGGTTGAGGTGGCCTCACGGCGGCGGTGGGTTGAGGTGGCCTCACGGCGACAGTGGCGGTGGAGGAGGAGCCATGGTCGGGAATGGGTTTGAGGAGACGTGAAGACTGAAGAGGATAACCTCTTCTTGGAGAAGACTTTGATCCATGTCTGCGCCAAGAATAGGCCGCTCAGAGCTTTTTTTAATGAAATGTCTTCGAAAAAACAAACAGTCTAACCTCTTCCCGCGTCTGCGCGGCGCAGACATAAGAGGTTAGAAGAGGTAAGAAGATGTTTTTTTATAAAAACAAACACCCCCTAAATCTACCAAAACCCATAGATACCACCTTGTAAACCCTTCTGGATCACCCATGGCTCCATTTCAACCCATTTAGACCCGGATTCATCATCCACGCGATTACAGCCTGTTACAGCTAATTGAATCCATTTTTGGTAAGCATTGTCACGCGTGAACCTTCATCAATCATCCGATTTTACGATCAATCACCTGTAAATGTGTATAAACCTCTAAAAATACGAAGAAATCAACCAAAAATAAAACATGCTCGTAACAAGTATAAAAATGAAATCAAATTATACAATAGCTTCCTGGGGACTCTCCGAACCTGTCTGCACTTAAAGAACACAATCACAATCACTATAATCGCGAATCAGGACCTACAATGGGCTCGACTGCTCGTCTCTTTCCGTGTCAATCGAAATCCATCGAATCCCAAGTAAAGGTTAGAGTTGTATACCTATTTTTACTCGTTTTTTATTCAAGAACAATAGCCCTATGCTTACTATCACAATCGGATCACGATACTATCGAATTCCAGGGAGGATTGAACTAGGGTTTCGGTTTACAATGAACTGGAATTGGGGGACCTAACAGGTGTATGATAAATTTAATTAAAATTAGGATTTTCCCCGCCGCGTGTTGGAGCGGATTATTGCAATGCACTTTCGATAATGAGTATTATATATTATTTGTACAAGTATAAATTACATACCAATATCAGTCTCTCATAACGAACTATATACTAACTTTACGTAAAAATATAAAATCATACAAAATCCATACAAATATGTTACGAAAGTAATAAAAAATACTCACAAAATCCTTCTCACCGGCAACCAATTGATTGAATTAAAAAATATATATAAATTTCTAAGCAAACATCAATTTTCAATGAAAACAAATAAATCATCGTAGCCTTCTACGAACACCACCGAAACAGTAGAAAGAACCATATTATTTCACTATATATATATTCATTGTTCATACTATTTAGTGTATATATATACACACACTATTTCAATATAATATTAATATGAAAATAATAGAAAACGTACTCACAAAATCTTTCTCACCAGCAACCAATTGGTTAAAATAAAAAAAAAATTTCTAAGCAAACATTGATTTTCAATAAGAACAAATAAATCACCGTAGTCTTCTCCAAACACCACCGAAACCCTAGAAAGAACAAGATTGTTTCACTGTATATATTCATTGTTCATACTATTTAATAATATACACACACACACTATTTCAATATAATATTAATATGTATACTATTCATTTATGTTGCATTTTAATATATATATTAGGTTTAATCCATCCGCGCGTTGCGGCGAGTTATTACACTACACTTTGAGAAAAGGGTATTATATATCATTTGTAAAAGCATAAATACATAAAAAATCAAATCTTTCATCACGAACTATATACAAATTTTTTATAGAAACATAAAATCATGCAAATTAAAATCCTTATAAATATGTTACAAAAATATTAGAGAAAAGTATTTTCAAAATCTTTCTTACCATTAATCAATCGTTTGAATTAAAATAAAAACACAAATTTCGAAACAAATCTCTCAAATTTAATAAAACAAAAATTATAAGCAAATATCTCAAATTTAACACATCATCTCTGTTTACTGTTTTTCAAATTAAAAAAAATTTTGGTCGTACAAGTCAAATTTATCAAAACGTCACTACATGAAGCAGACATATACATTAAACCTAAATAAAATAATTAGGTTTTGAATAAAAATATCAATTTTAATGTTGGTTAATATGGATCACATATTTATTTTCAAGATCTAAATGAACGACTCAAATTGGGTTTTAGGGTTTTATCTTAAAAATCGAGTTTCACATGATACAAAACCTATATGTTTGTGTATGATGTTGGGACCTACTATCACCATTTTACTATGCATATATTATATATATTTAATTTAATTATTATTCCTTTTTCATGGATTTTAATAGTATATAGTAATGAACTATATCTTGCGGCTGAGTCCTAGTACAATATGGGTTTAAACCGTAGATCCCGGTTCGAATCCGTGCGGGTGCGGGTTTAGACCATTTTTTTATTTAAATTCACATAACTTTTATTTTATAACTTATTTTTTTATTTTGTTTTGACATAAAATGTTTTTAATTCAAATATTATGATTCAGTTAAAAATTATAACAATAATAATAAATAATAAAAAATAATATAGCATATATATGTATATAACAAATAATGATATTTAATTAATTAAGTACTAGATTAGTATTTAATTAGTTATATCAAATTTTATATATTTTAGAGAAATATCTTTATATATTTTATTTAAACAAGCCAAAAGTTTTAATCATCGTATAATTTTATTTTTACCACCTAACATATAAATGACTGTTTTAAGCTTTAACATTTTTATGAGGTTGTATATTTAAACAAGAACATTTTTTATTTTAACTACAAATTTTTTAAAAAAAAAGAGAATTTATAAATTGATTTCTTATAAAAATTTAACATATACTTTATTTTAAAAGTTATATTATTAAACTTATCTCCAAATTATTAGTAAATGATACTTTTAAAATTGGTTATTTAATTTAAAATATCTTTAAACTATAATTTTACTTATTTAAGATTTACAAATTTAAAGTGTCTTTGAATCTTAATAGCATTTGACTGGATTTCATTTTAAATAGTTTCAAATTTAAATTGGTACACTTAAACCAAGTGAGATTTAATATCACTTTAAACAAAACAATTGTGACACATTCAAACTATATCAAAACCAAACGAACTCGATGACATGTTTAAACTTCAGAAAATTGTTAGAACCATTGCTACTAAGACTTACACATAATGAACTTATTGGTTGATATTGAACTTATTGGAAAATCAATTGAAGCTATAACTTGATATTCATTACAAAGATCACTTCATACATTAAGGTGAGTCTTCATAGCCCCTCTTTTAATTGTTTTTAACTTTTGGTGTGAAACATGTTATTTTGAACTTAACTTATCTTTAAACCATATCAACTTAGCTTAAATGACCTTTGTTGTTTGAACTTATCTGTTGAACTTAACTATTGAACATTGCATTAATCACAACTTATCTATTGGTAGCAATAATGGATCCAATTGGATTGACCACCCACCCAGGATGAGTTTTCCCAGTGGGGGATGAGTTTTTCCAGTAGGGGAAAGCTCGCGGTGATTGTTCCCTACTGGTCAAACTTAATTATCTGATCAATTGTTTGTTCATTGACAATCTTTGTGCATTTGTGTTTGGGATTCACATGTGTTAACTTATCTATTATTAAACTATTTTGCTATATGATCAAATATATGAAACTCACCAACTATTCGTAGTTGACACTTGATTTTAAACATGTTTCAGGTGAGAATACCAATTTGCTAATTTATTGAGCTTGGATTTGAGTTTATTTATGTTTAATGTTTAGAATTCAACTGATGTAATAGTCAGGGTTTGAACTTTAATTAATGTATTGAATGATGGAATTTAATGTGAAATTTGATTTATTTACAACTATATACCTTGTGCTATGAACAATCTACAATTCGCGCCGCCCGATGTTTCCGCCATCGGTCGGGGTGCTACATATAAAAACTTATAATAATTTTATAATTTATATAAAATCGTAATGTGTGTACAAAGCATGGAAGTAATAAAAACCTAATGTTTTTAGTAACCCAAATAATACTGTCAATATCAAATCAAATCTTAGATTTTTGTTGACATTATTGTAACATATGCATAAAACTTTTTTTGTATGTGTATATTCATTACGTTTAATATTTAATGTCGTTGTAAGTTATTGTCTCTAAACAGTTACAAACTGCAACAAAAAAAAACTTATATAGTTGTAAATTCAAAATATTTTGTTTAGGATATTTTACTTCATTAACGTAATAACATATTGTTTTACATTTATATACATGTATTTACACGCACATATACACACGTATAACCAACTTTATAAAAATATTATTAAATTTTTGACACTTTTATTAAGATTTAATTACTTTATTTTAATCCTAAAAAGATTATGGTGCATAAAATATATGACTATATCTTTATGTATTGCTAGGCTTGTATTTGTTTATGAATAAAATCAACTAAGAAATCTTACAAAATTTCGTTTATTTAAAGTTTCGTAGAATATTTAGTCGAAATTTCTTGTTGATAACCCTAACGACTATAAAACTATAGAGCAACCACCGTTTGACGTTTCAAGGTTGAATAGCCTCCCTTTTCAGTATTCCTTGATCGAGTTGTTGATTAAATTGTTTTCTTTATTCTCCTGCAAATATAGCCTACTGGTTAGGGCTTCACCTTGTGACCGAGAGGTCATGGGTTCGAGTCATGCCATAGGCAATTTAAAGGACATCAAGGTGAGAGAAAGAATCTTGAGCTTAATGTCGGGTTCTGGAACAATGGGGGCCAGTGTTTACCTATTCCACGGGGTTCCCGCGCATCTGGTGTGGCCGCGTCTTACTTCTGCCCGATGGGCCCTGTTAAGACAACATACGTGGTATGTAAGATCGTCGCCGTTAAAAAAAAGTTATATATAAAGAAAAACAAACATGGTTGTGCCAATTGAACTCACATTTGCACCTTCACTCATATTAATAGCTTTAGATGTCATTAATGATTTACCTATCATTAAAACTTTAAACATTTATTAGTTACTAGGTTAGTCACCCGCGTATTACATGAGTTGATTGAAAAAATCACGACTTAGTAATTAAGATTTAATAATTGAAAATGATTTTGTCATAATTTATTGTTAGTTAAGTTATAACAATGTTATTTGATAAAAAAAATAGTTAATTTTGCTATGATCGATTGAAGAAATTTAATACATAAAATGCAAACATCTAACTAATTATATTCGTATGAAATTGTTACTACATAGATGAATTAGGCTATTTAAATATAATAATGCTAGCATAAAAATAAAAAAAAAAAGTAAATTAAAAAAATATAAATAATGAATAATAAATATTTAAAAACTATAAAATTGTGTATAAAAAAGGATTTAAAAATTATATACGGTTGAATTCTTCTTAAGAATTTTTAAGTTTTAATAAATTATTAGAATACAAAAGTTATATATTTTATATTTAGTTATATAATTTGATTATTTAAATTGTTATTATTAAATAGGAGAGAGTGTTATCATTTAATAAAAGAAATGCATAAAAAAATGAGAGAGTTAAAACATTGACAGGAGTCAAATTTTGCTATTATTTTATTACAGTTGATTGGTGAAATTAGAAATATTAAAAATTCCAAAACTATAATAATAAATAATGAATATTTAAACATTATAAAATTATATTTTAAAATAAGATGGTTGAAATTTTGTATAACATATTAAGTTTTAATAATTTATTAAATTAAAAAGATTTATAATTTTTGTATTAAATTATATAATTAAATTATTTAAAATCATTAGTGTTAAATAAGAGAGAGAGAACATTTAATATATAAAATAAAATAGAGGGAAAAAGTTGTGAGAGTTAATATGAGATGACATGTGTCATTTTTGCTACTCATTTATTAAGATAGATTATTTCTATTTTTATAACTTAATAATAAATATAAATAATTAAGAAGGAGAGAAGCGGAAAAACTAAAATTTTGATGGCTTAAAATCGTGACAAGTGTCCAAAGTTATTTTGATTTATTAGTATTAAAAGATTTAATATCTAACTTAATACTTAATCATTATTTTATATATTATTAAACATCAATAAATAAATAAAAACTATTTATTTAAATTAAATAAATAATAACCATTTTATATTTAAAAATATTATAATTTAGCTAGTTTGTAACAATTAAATTTAATAGTTAATAAAAAAATAATTTATAATTTCATATTCGACAGATTATGTGATTCAATCTTTATAAAAATTGACGTGGTTTAAATAGGTTTTCTCACCCAATCAGTTTTTTTTATTTATTATTACATTTTATGAAATTATAAATTAAGTTTTTGTTAATTATTAAATTTTAATTGTTGCAAAAACTTGCTAAATTAGTAAAAATTTTAATTATATCAATGGTTATCTATTACATTTAAATAAACGGTTGTCCTTTATTTATTTATATCTAATAACATATATTTTAATAATTAAGTAATAAACTAAATATGTAATAAATAATAAATGATTAAGTTGATTTTAATTATAGGTAATAATTATTGATATCTTACAATTAATGAACAAAGATAATTGGATGATTAAGTTGAAATAATCAATTATTATAGTAGGTTGTTTCATTTAGTAAATATCCTTGGTGCAATTAGACTCAACCAAACAAATAAAGTAACACGTGGACGTTGGAAAACTAATCTATATATTTTAATAAATAAAGGTTTCTAAAAACACGTAGTATGTTTATATAGCACTTCAACTTTATTTTCCTACATCTCTTTCCTATTAATTATATGTTATATTAAAAGTATCTTTTATACATTTTTAAATTAAAAAAGATTTTTAATACAACAAAAATATATTAATGTTAATATACACACTTTTTAAAAAAAAATATTACACATTTTAAAAAATAAAATGTTTGAAGAAATAAAATTTGAAAAATTAGGGTTTTCAGAAATAATATAATTATTTTATTAATTAAAGGGTTAAGTTATACGAAATGTCGATTATATATATTATTAAAAAAAACATCTTATAATATACAAAGTTTCATTAGTATTTATATGTTATATCTCTTTATATAACCCGTGTAATATACAGAGTATAAACCTAGTTGTATAAAAGAAAAAAGAAAATTAAATTCGATTACCCATGTAATAAATGCTTAGAATAGTTTAGGTTGCAACTTGCAAGTGAGAACCTTTCCTCGTCTACTGACGAAATAATTAATTTTGATCGACATATTTTTTTGAACGGCATTTGATTTTAACGTGTGAACCACTGTTTTCAGGCCATGTCACCAAGGTCTAGTTACCATGACCTACCGTTGAGACCCCACCACCACCCAGGAGGAAACCGCACCGGAAAACCTCCTGACCTCTCAAGGACCCCTATTTCGCCTTGAAAAAGATTTGAACCCATAACCTTTTATTTGAAAAGCCATGGACGTACCACTAACGTAAAGCCCCTTTTTGATCGACATATATAAAAATCGCCCCTATGCCCAATGACCTCGTCTAACAGCCTTTCCATACAATTTTTAAAATTTTAAACATAGCCCTCCCACCAAAAGTCAAAATAAAAGGAATTTTTTTCTATATAATGAATGCTCGAAACATTTCATCTGTACCAATTTCAACAATCTCACAACCTTAATCATGGCTGAAGGCGTCGTTTCTGCTCTCCTCCCTGTGCTCTTCCAGAAGCTGACCTCTGAAGCTTTAAAAAATATTGCTCGCTACAAGGGAATCGATGCTGAGATCGAAAAATTACACGGGTCGTTGACCCAGATCCAAGACGTGCTTGCTGAAGCTTCTTGCAAGGAGATAACCAGTCAGACTGTGAAACGATGGCTGAATAATCTCAAGCATCTGGCTTATAGCATTGATGACGTACTCGATGATCTAGCAAAACACGCGATGGAAAAGGAGTTTGCCAGCCAGTCAAAAGCCATCAACAGCAAGGTAAGAAAGCTAATTCCGAATTGTTGCACGAATTTCTCAAAATATACTAAGATGCTTGGCAAGTTAGATAGCATTAACGCCAAATTACAAGAATTATTAAAGGAGAAGGCTGATCTTGGTTTGAGTGTGATAAACGCACCCAATCCAAGAAATTATAATGAAAACAGAAGATTTCAGTCCTCTGTTTTTGATTCATCTAGAATTGTTGGACGGCAGGCTGAGAAAGAGGCATTGGTCCAACAGTTACAGAAGGAGGATGGATCATCTCATCAAAAATTTGGCATTGTTCCCATACTAGGTATGGGTGGGGTCGGTAAAACTACTCTAGCCAGACTTTTGTATGACGATCAATGGGTCAATGAACACTTTGAAATCAAAGGGTGGGTTTGCATATCGGATGACTTTAATATCTTTGGTAGGACCAAAGATATCTTTAAATCTGTGGGAGGTAAGTTAAAGAAGAAACATGAAGATTTTAATATACTTCAGGAAGCACTTAGAGATTACCTAAGTGGGAAAAGATTTCTATTAGTACTAGATGATGTATGTTGTGAAAGTTGCCAAGATTGGGAAACCTTGGTCACACCGTTGTTTACATGTGCTTCTGGAAGCAAAATAATTATAACAACACGAAAGGATCAATTGCTCAAACAATTGGAATGTGATCCTCAAAAGCAGCTGCTGAGCTTGTTAGAAGAGGATGCTTTGTCTTTACTTGCGTTTCATGCATTAGGTGAGACTAACTTTGATTCACATTTGTTACTCAAACCACATGCTGAAGGCATTGTGAAAAATTGTGGTGGTTTGCCTTTGGCTTTGATTGCGCTTGGTAGATCACTGAGATCAAAAAAGGATGAAGTTGAGCACTGGGAAAAAGTGTCAAACAGTGAGATATGGAGATTAAAGGATGTACATGGAATCCTCCCGGCCCTTAGACTAAGTTATCATGAACTTTCTGCCCCTTTGAAGTTGGTGTTTGCATACTGCTCCTTGTTCCCTAAGGGCTTCGTGTTTGACAAGGAGGAACTCATTTTATTATGGATGGCGGAAGGGTTATTGCACCAATTAACTTGCCATTCAACGGTAGAATCATTGGGTCGTGAGTACTTTGAGGAGTTATTGTCAAGGTCATTTTTTCAATATGCACCTAATAATGAATCATTGTTTGTGATGCATAACCTGATGAATGACTTAGCGACACATGTTGCTGGCGATTTTTTTGTAAGGTTTGACATTGAGGTAAAGAAGGACGCTAAAGAGGAAATGTTGGAAAAGTACCACCATATGTCATTTGTTAGTGAGGAGTATGTAACTTATAAGCAGTTCGAAGCATTTGAAAGGTTTAAAAGTTTGAGAACATTCTTGGCAATGTCTGTTGGGGTGGTAGAAAGTTGGAAAAAATTCAACTTGTCAAACAAGATTGTGGTCGACTTACTTAATAAATTGCCATTGTTAAGGGTGTTATCTTTGAGTAATTTTAATATAAGTGAGATACCAAAATCCATTGATAATTTGGGACACTTGAGGTATCTTAATCTATCTCGAACTGAAATCAAAAATCTACCAGAAAATGTATGCAGTCTGTATAACTTAGAGACTTTGATCTTATTTGGTTGTCTGAGTTTAGCTAAGTTGCCAAACAGCATTTTAACGCTTACAAAACTGCGACATCTTGACATTAGGAAGACTCCGTGTTTGAATCAGATGCCCTTAGGAATCAGTGAGTTAAAAAACCTACAAACTCTCTCTAAGATAATCATTGGAGGTGAAAGCGGGTTTGAAATAACGAAACTTAAAGACTTTGTGGATCTGTGTGGGGAACTTTCGATTGTGGGTTTAGAAAAATTGCAAAATGCAATAGATGCAAGAGTGGCAAACTTTCCACAAAAGAGGCTAAGTAAATTGAAGGTTGTATGGAGTGACATGTGGGATGATTCAAGAAATGAAAGGCTTGAAAAAGACGTGTTAAATGAGCTAAAGCCTCATAATAATAAGCTAATAAAACTCAAAATTAGGTCATATGGAGGATCAGAGTTTCCAAAGTGGGTTGGGGATCCCTTGTTTGATCATTTGAAGCATGTTTCACTAAGTGGTTGTAAAAGATGTACATCCCTACCACCGCTTGCGCAGTTGCGATCGCTCAAGGAGCTGTTTATTAAAGATTTGGACGGGGTGGAAGCTGTGGGTATGGAGGTACTTGGAACTTGTCATGCATTCCCCTCATTAGAAATTCTAACTTTTAATAGAATGCATAAGTGGAACCAATGGTCAGTTAATAATGGGAGAGATGTGTTTCCATGCTTGAAACAACTTGTTATAAAGGATTGTCCTAAATTGGTTGAAGTCAAATGTGAAGGTCTGCCACCTTCATTACATGTTCTGAATATAGATCTTTGTGATGGTGGTGTGTTGAGAAAACTAGTTGAAGTAGCTTCTTCAGTCACCAAGTTGAGAATAAGTTCTATTTTAGGGCTTAATGATGAGGTGTGGAAAGGTGTTATAGGCCATCTTCGGGCAGTTGAAGAATTAAGCATAGAGAATTGTAATGAAATAAAATATATGTGGGAATCAGAAGCAGTTGCAAGTAGCTTTCTTGTGAATATAAGAGACTTGAATGTGTCTTGGTGTAATAATCTGGTGAATTTAGGAGAGAAAGAGAATGACAAGGATTGCAACCTCTCGATAGCATCTCTTAGGACTTTGAAAGTATCTTCTTGTCAGAAAATGAATCATTGCAATTGTCCAGATAGCATCGAGACCTTGATTGTCCGCTCTTGTTGTTCAATTACATCAATCTCATTACCAACAGGAGGTGGAGGAGGGCTTAAGTCACTTGTAATTCAGGATTGTAAGTATCTATCGGAAAGAGTGTTGGGAGGACAAAACAACAACAATAGAATGCTTCTTGAAAAGGTTACGCTAAGTGATTGGCCAAATCTGAAATCAATCAACTTGAATTGCTTGGTTCACCTCACTAAATTGGGGATACATTTATGTACAGGTCTTGAGTTGCCCAATTTAAGTTATTTAACATCGTTAAAGCATCTTTATATACAAAACTGTCCAAAAATGGATGTTTGTGTGCTTTGGCCTCCCAATTTGCAAATCTTAGAGATAGGGAGGTTGAAGAAGCCCATCTCACAGTGGGGCTCACCGAATTTTCCGAACTCTCTTGTTGATCTAAGTTTATATGATGGAGATGGAGTGAGAAGTTTTAGTCAACTTTCTAATCTTCTTCCTTCTTCTCTTACTTCTCTTTCTTTATATAATTTTGAGAATTTGGAATCATTTTCAATGGAACTCCAACACCTCCAAAGCCTCTTTTTTGTTGGTTGCTATAATCTTCATCAAATGTCACATCCCCAACACCCCGACAACTCCCTCCAACATCTCACTTTTTGCAAATGCCCAAAAATGGACTATCTACCAACACAATTGCTGCCTTCACTTTTGAGTTTAAACATCGGAATTTTTTGCCCAAATCTGAGAGAAAGATACAACAAAAGTAGTGGGAATTACTGGCCCCTCATCTCCCATATCCCACATATCAACATAGAACCAGGTCTCTCTCTCCCCTTAATTGCTTAATGATTTTAAATTAGATAACTGATTTATTTGTTTTTTATTGATAAACTAGTTTATTAACCCATGTATTACACGGATTAATCATAAAATATTAAATAGTTAGTAATAAAAACTTAGGAATTATAAAACAATATTTTGGTATATAATAATTAAAGTAAGTATAGACAAAGATTTTATGTAATAGACTAGCAACTAAAAACTCTAATAACTAAAGAATTATTATTTGATCTTCTTAGTTTGTAACATTTAAAATTTGTAAACTATGAAATTGAAAACTTCATATAATATTTTATGTCAAAAGTATAGTTTTTCCTATCAATTATTTAAAACTTTTGGTTTTTCAAATAATCATTTTTAAATATTTTGCTTAAAAAATTGTCATTTGTTTATAAAAATCATATTGTTTAAAACTTAGTTTTATAGTTAATTTCATTTTTAAAAAATCATCTTCTAAGTAAACTTGTTTTTTAGAAAACTGTTAATATCCTAAAAATAACGATTTTATATATTTCTTATTTATAAGAAAATTATAATTTTTAGAAAAATTTATGCTTTTTAATAAAAATTAAACTTCATTTTATTTAAAAATATTTTTAATTCTTAATATGAAATAAGGTAAATAATATGATTAATTATAATATTATTTAACATGAGAGATGATATAATTATTTATTAAGAAAAAGTGAAAAACAATTAAATGAAATACCAATAATATGACATGTGACATTGGTACTTTAAGAACATGACAAGTGGCAAAATTATTTTTGTTTATTATAATAGTGATATTCTATTATTCTCATTTTTTAATATAAACCACGTATGTTTCTTGCGCTCATTTTTTATTGACATTAAATTGAGTTTTGTACACTTAATTTATTTTGACTTTTCACTTAATGATTTTTTTGCATTAATGAATTTTATTGAGTTATATTTCTCACAATGTTGTGTCTTTCATTTTTGTCAATCTGTATTGTTACTACAACTATATGAAACGTTTTAGTATGCTCTTTTAGTTTTATTTATTTTTTAATTCACAAGTTGATCTATGAAGCAACCATGATTATATCCATGCTGATTTGATTGTACAGCATAAGAAGAAGTATTAAGAAACTTGAAAGCTCATCATTATTGAAGTACAGGATTCAGAAGAGTGGTCTAGAAAACAAGTAGAAGCTTGAAAGAAAGTTTTTCCTATACAATAGTAAGAAATAAGAGGAAGGAGAAATTAAGGACAAACTGATTTAAGGTAACGTTTTGTTCACATATAGTTACTGGTTACTTTTTTTATGAGTTTGAAAGATTTTAATATTTATATTAAAGATTAAACCCTAATATGGTTGGTTCCCTCGGAAGCCAACAACCTAGAGTAAGCTGTGATTCTCAGAGAGAGTAAATAAAAAATTAAAATATTTATAAAAATATGATAAGAATTTTCTAAACTATTTTTAACAGCTTATTTTGATGTTTTTTTTTTCAAATGAACGAATTCTTTAGTATTATTTGGTCATAATTCCCGTCTTTAGTTAATGTTGTTAATGTTACGTTTTCCTACATGTGTTGCATTGGTTGTTTTGTATGTTTATGTTAATTGCATGTGATTCTGATTATGCGTATGTCAAAAAAATAATAAAAATATGTGATTGTGATTATGTATATGTGAAAAAATAATAAATAAATAAATAAAAATAAACAAATAAAATAAAATAATTTTTTTAAGTGTATATATATAATAAATCTTATTTTAAAAATATATGCACATAAAAGTTTTGTGACACATATGAGCTGAGGGTATTTACAGATGCATCTTTTTTATCCTATTAAGATAGGGGTAATGTTTGCTTTCGTCTCACTCTCAGATCCTACTGTTTAGTGAGATTTTATTGGGCAATGGGCATGTATGTTTAGACATGCACAAATCGGTTAACCTTTCGAAAACAGGTTTTTCTCAATAACCAAACCGGTTAACCGGTATCTAGGGTTTACCGGTTTTTTCCAATAACCGATTAGGTTAAAAATCGGTTTTCATAACCTATATTTCATAACTGAAGGAACCGAACCGGTTATTAACCGGTGGAACCGGTTCAAAAACTGGTTTTTTTTTCTCCTGTCTTTCTTTTGTTAAATAAATAAAAATTAAGTACATCCTTATATAAATAAAATAAAAACTAATATTTATTCAAAATTATTACTAGTTTTACAAACTTACATAGAATTAAATTTAAATAACTAAAAATTAAGTAAGAATAAAATAAAATAACAATGTTTCAACACCATAAATTAAAAACAAAACGAGATAAAAAAAACATAACATTTAATTACACAAGATTATAAATAAAAAATGAAATATAATTGTAAATCGTAATTAGCCTTCGGAATGCCCTTCAGATTGGAGTTCCGGGCTATTGTTTAGTATCCAATCATCCATTGTTTGTTCTTCATCAATAAGTGGTAAAGTCATTATTTCCTCAATTTTCACCCTGTGTATTGTTTCTTCTACCTCAAGTTCGCATTCAAGAATTGTGTGGTCTTGTGCGCTCATTGCGTCCAAATGGTCTTTCAAGCAAATGTACATTTCCATTGATGCTGTTCATATCGATAAAAACCTGCCACTAAGAGAAAAAGCAGACTCCGAAGCTACCGTAGAAGCTTGGACGCTTAGTAAATTACGTGCCATGGTAGATTGAATTAGTAAATTTCTCATCATTTCACAAACCATGTCGGGATCGAAATTCCGGACCCCACACTCGGTCTATGTTGTCAAAAGCGAGCGCCCAAGCGTCTAGGCACAAAAAAATAGCTTAGCGCAACCCTACCGCCTGTGGCAGAAGGAGCCGCAGCCTTAGGAGGAATTTGTTAAAGGCAGTGGCAGGCGGTGACTTTCTAGCTAGGCACAACCACCTAAGGCAGTGGCCCCAAAAAAAAGTGTTTTTTTTATTATTATTTTTGGTTATATTTAATTAGATATGGTTTATTATTTTTTAATTTATTGATTAAACAAATATGGGAAATTGGATTTTACGTATTTTCTTCTGTTTAAGAATTGAACTTCTTGTGCCGAGAAGTTTGCCTTGCAGCCACGATCTTTTTACAATCGTTGATATTCTTCCAATCGCATCAGTGCATCTTCTATTTTCTTCCATTCAACTTTATTTACTTGCAGATTCAGGTTTTAGTTCTCAATTTTTGTTCAATTTCGTATTGCAGATTCGAATTAACTTCTATGATCAATAGTATTTCTCAATTTTTTGTTCTAGTTATACAGATGATCGAATTGCTCATTATATTGCTTATTATTTGAATAAGTCTGATCGAATTGCTCATTATATAGTTTAATAAATCTCTTTTGTTTTACTCACTTTGAAATTTTTGGTATTGATTTTGAATATTTGGTTTTCAATTTTGAACATCATAAAATTGGTTTTTATCATTTGATATTTAGTAATATGAATTGGAATTTTGGAAGAAAGTATATTATGTTATATTATAAAGTATAAGTGTGTAATTATATTTAATTTTTCAATTATATTCGCGTTTTTTCCCTCAGGCTGGCGCATTTTTGCGCCTGTCGCCTAGGGCCCACGCAAGACCATAACGCCTTAAGTGCGCCTAACGTCTTTGACAACTATGCACTCGGTAGACATTTGTGTTTGATCATTTGTCGGATTATTCTTGACCATAACACAATACTTGATCAAATGGCTTTTTAAAGTAGAGTTAGATTCCAGTTTAAGAACTATACCGCAACCTTTGCAGTGTGCTTTATCGACACCGTTCGACATTTCGCATAAGTCGAAATGTTGGAATAGATCTTTGTTCCTTGTAGTAGCTTTGATTCTTACAATGGTTGGTTCAGTGATCTGCCAATACCAACGGAACTTTGAGCACTTTGCAAGCCTGCCATTAAATTGAGAAGTGGGTGATTGTTTTTGAGCGTTTTTTGACAAACGAAAATACCCCCCATCTATTTATACTTGCGTTTAGGGGCAAAATGGTTCAAAAAATTGTGAATAACAGCTATAAACGGCTAGTTTTTTTCACCAAACCGGTTACCCAGTCTCCAACGGCTACTTTTTTTTCAAACGGCTGCAAAAAACGGCTATTTTTTTGAACCCTTACCTGTTAACCGATCAAAAAAACCGGCTTTGCTTTAACCGGCTACTAACCGGGTTTTGGAAAAAAGTGGGAACCGGTCTCAAACCCGAACCTATTCTGACCAATTACCCAACCTGACCTAACACGCCCATTTTGCCAGGTATAGTATGTTTGTATGCTTCATGTGTAGACGAATGCTAGGCTAACACCAGACTTGACAATTTTGACCCAAAACAAGATGAATGGATTGATTTGGGTGAAGTGGTGAACAAATAATGTAGTTTGGATTAAAATGGGTAGCACTTTAACATATAATGAGTTGAGTTGAGATGAACAACACCTTAGTCAAGATGGGTAACCTAAAACTATATGAATAAAATGGATTGAAACATGTATAAATGATCAATAATATATTTGGCGAGAAAATCTTTAAAATTGTTCAAATAAAGCTTTTATATGTTGATGTGATAGAGGTAAGATTTGCCTTCGTTTCACCCTCCTCAGACCCTATTATTCAGCGAGATTTTACTGGATATGTATGTTTGTTTCATCTATGAACTGATACTTTAATTGTGGACTGATACTTTAATTATGTAGTATGATTGTTTTAGCTTTAATTTTTAATTTGACGAGTTGATCTATGATGAAACTGAAAATGGCTGATTTAATATTGCAGACTCGGTTGTGGTGGGAAGATTCTACTAGAGACTTGCCAACATTCACAGCAGGGAGCAGAACCTTAGATTTGATTGGAAGATTATGCTGGATTATTTTTTTTGTGTATTATGTGGTGGATAGAATTATAATTGCAGATTATAATGGATTTTTTTGTGTGGATGCGGATTAGTTAATTGTGTTGGATCTGAGGACGAATGAACAGAAATATAACAAGAATATGCAGACTTTTAACCCAAAGAAAGCACACTGATTTCATGTTCAATACATCAAGCCTTGTGTAAGCTGTTAAGTCACATAGGTAGTTATTTAACTAACATAATTAACAATCAACATACTAAGTTTTTTCAATTTGTGCATCAATGTGTTCTGTATACACACCAAACTCATTCATCATGTGGATTCAATGTCAGAAATTTTTGTTTACAGAGACTTGATGCTGTCTCAAAATTCTGTGAGACAAAAAGTGCATCAAAACATTATAAAAGGAAGCCTTTTCCCTCCAACTCAGTTGTCGTGAATTAAAAAAAAAAAAACGTTTGAAATCATCATGGACGAAACTTGAAGAATATATAGTGGTGTTCTAGCAGGTCAGTCTCACTCGTTTGAAAATAATTGGTTTTGGGTGAAAGCAAGAATGAATGAATGAATCATAAGGGGTGATTGAACTTGTATCACTTGAATTTATTGGCCAACTTTTCTGTCCTAATTGTTCTAATGCATTCACTTGTGACCTCTTGCAGCTACATTATACATTGATTTGTGTCCATCTTGTTTCAAACTGGAACAACTTTTTAAAAAACCCTAGTTCTTTCGCTAATCCTCACCTATAAAACGAAATATTTCATGTTTGACAAACAAAAATATGATTTTATAAGCTTGACAAGTATTGATGAGACATGTCATTGTTTCAGTATTATTTCTTTAGGGTTATTGTATACCATAGCATAGCAGATCTAGACAGTAGCTTAACATCAAGAATCTGTCAAAAAAGTTACAATAATGACACAAACAAGTATCGTGTTTATCTTTGTAGCCTCATGAATTCATCCTCTTGAGTTAACATTACATGTTTTTTTCTTAATTGTGAATCCCTTTTAAATGAAGCCACATCCTCCATTATAGACATTAAATTTATGTATTCGTACCTGAAATAGAAATGTAAAATTAATGTATATCCAGTGCGGCTTTGCTAGAACTTTCAAATACAAACAAAACACAATACAAAGATGATTTACCCATGAACCGAATACTAAGAATTTTCTTGCCTAACAAACATAAAAATTAGATTATTTGTACATTCATATGTTCTACAAAAAAGTATTTACAACACAAACCATTAGCAAGGTTTGCAATTCGATTCCAAAAGCCAAGTGTGGTAAAAAAAAGTTATTATCATATACGTCTTGACAGCTAAAATTATGGTTGGGAAAATTAGCTTGAAAGGAAAAAGTTAGAAAGTCACCCAAACTAAAATAGTCCCAAACTAAATCATTTTTATTTAAGGAAATGTGAATGAATTATTGTTGAAAATATTAGAAATTAGATTAGGACCAAGTGGTTTCAAGTTTTACCCAAACCAGCCCATTTTGATCATAGCTAAGAATGGCATTCCCATAAATCTATATTACATTAGACTAAAGTCAATAATCCATGAAATACAAACAAAATTACTAGAAGAATATTTGAAAGTAGATAATAAATTACCTCATTGAAGAGCTCCATGTAAGATGTGAACACAGCTGAACATTTAAGCATCCCGTTAAAGCCATCAATATTGTTTCGTACACATGAATATGCACAACACCTTTACAGTTCTGTAAAACCCAATTCAACAATTTATTCTATAATCACTGAAAAATTCTGGCCAATCGTATTTTTGAGTGAAGCTTTCTAGCTTCTGAGTCTAAACCCGCAAAACGAAGACCTTTAACAACAACCCTTTGTGCAGATCTAAACACCTTCATTCCCTGATTCAAACAAGCCAACAACACCTTAGATGCAGTAAAAAATCTCCTTTCTTTGCAAAGATTATGCACCAATGAGGTGTAAGTAATACTATCTCTAACATCCATCGTCCCAAAAATCTTCAAAGCCTTGTTAATGTAACCAGCTTTACATAACCGATCAACCATGCAATTATATGCATCCAAATTAGAATCAAAACCCAATGTGTGCATATATCTCAAATGTTTTAAAGCACCATCAATACTACGTGCTCTGCATAACCCATCAATTAATGTAGTGTGTGTATATTCATCACATTTCAATCCCGCTTGTTCAATTTCATACAACAAATTATAAACTTCTCCCAACCTGCCTCCTATACAATACATATTAATCAAGATATTGTTGCACACAATATCGAGCTCAATACCCTTCTCAATCATCAATTCATAACATTTATGTGTGTCTTCTAATCTACCGATTTTAGCAAACGTGAAGTTAACTGTGCAATATGAAAAAACATCATATATATGTGTATCCTTTATTTTTCATTTCATAAAATAACTCAATATCTTCATCAAATTGGCCGTATCGAAAACAATATTTTATAGCTCTAGTGTAAGCACTAGCGTTGGGTTCAAGATTTGATTCCTTTCAAGACCTGTTTCGCATAATCATTTCATCAAAAAATGCTTTGATAAGTGTAGTGAAAGCATAATCATTTCATAGAAAGATCAAAGCATCTCCAGTGGCGGAGCTTGGTCGACTTGACAGGGGTGGAAATTTTTGAAACCCAGAAATACATGTTAATTTTGTGAAGCAAGGGGGGAAACCCTTATTTTTAACTAAAAATAGCATTTCGGCCGAAAAATTAACACTACGGACGGAAAAAGAGGGGGATGGTCGCCCCCCCGGCCCCAAAGAAGCTTCGCCCATGAGCATCTCGATATTATGGAATGGTTGGAAGCGACAACTACTAAAGAATTATGTGTGACAACGTTTGGATATATGCCTGCTTCTCTCATTCTATTCAAAGATCAACAAAATGACAATATGCAGCAACTAAGGTATTCTATGTAACAACATCCAGTAGTGTTCCTAACCTTATACCATCAATTATTACAGCTTCTGCATTTTCCTGCTGTTGGACTTTACAAAATGAAGCTACACATATATTCATTAGCCTTGTTGATAACTTACAAATCATTGCTTATCAACTCTACAGTATTCAAGACAATAAAGGAAATGGTTAAAAACAAATGTAATAGAAACGAGTGGTTGTTTGCAGCTGGAGGAACTGTGAGCACAATCTACACAACACCAGTATTGTTCTTTTATCTTCATGAATTTTATTTTCTTTTTGTATGTTTCTATATTTTCCTTTCCTATAAAATGTGGAAAAAGAAAAGAAAAAAAAGAACTCGTAAATAACAAAACTCATTGATTTACTATTAGTTGACTCATCGACAATCAAATGCTATCCGAATACACTGACACGTACTTTGATAACTAACGGGGATTTTAAACTTTCCCTTGTGTAGCATATCAATCAACAACGACATATAAAAGGCAACATCTTATATAAACCTTTTATATAAAGGACATATAAAAGCAATTGTCATAAACAATTAATTTATGATGAAAACAGACAAATAGGTAAGAGGAGATTTTAATTTGCTATGAAAGGACATGACATCCTATAATAAGATATGTGTGTTGGAATTTCTGGTGCCATTATAGTTAAAAAAAATAACAAGATATTCACAGGAAGTTTCAAAATTTACATTTTTGGGCAAATCTCTCGGCATTTCATCGAACAACTGGTGTGCTTTACACTTCCTGCAAGTTTCTACCTTCAGCATAACAAATAACCCCCCAAATGAACAACCACACAAATACAAGTCTTGTTTATTAAAATTTTCTGTGAAAACGCATCACTCTTTCAACACAAATGAAATTCAATTCAGATTGACGGCATCACCTTATGACCAAATCTTGAAGACACAAACGCACATTTAATCATGCTCAATAGTCTTAACTCATGGGAGTAAAATAGGCATTCCATAACTGTTTATAAGTATTAACATACAAAGCATTCATGCCGGCTCAAAGCATTGAAACATTTGAAAGTAAGTGCTTCATTCCTTCTGATTGTGTACATGGAAGAAAAGTACAATCCCATATGTTTATCCTTCAATCTTCTTAGGCAACATAAGCATCTGGCTCTACTCAGTAGCGGAACTTGGACTAAATCGTAGGGGGGCGAAACTTTGCAAGATTTAAATTTTTTTTCCCAAACGGCCTAACGCTAGCAGTTAAATGTTCGGGTTGACGATTCGGGTCCGGGTCGGGTTAACCCGTCAAACAATAAAAAGTAGATTTTTTTCCCTTTCCCCATGATATACCAAGAATCCAACACTAAATTTATACCAATAATCTGTAAAAAAATTGAAAAAAACCCAAAACCCTGAATGTTTAGATTCACTAACAAAATAATAATAAACATCAATTAAACTACTCAAATACTTAATCAAAGCAAGTAACAACAAAGCAATTAAACTACTTGAATTTATTACCTGGTTCAGTGGTTCACGCAAGAAGGCAGAAGTCAATCGCTGGAAGCAGGGCCGCAGGTGGCAGCCAGATGGTGCAGGGAGGCAGGGCCGCAGGCGGGCGCCGGGGTGCGGGGGCTGGGGCGGCGGTGCACGGCGGTGCAGCCGGTGCTGCTAGTGGCTGGTCGGGCGAGACTGCGAGTGGAGACAATTTGAACAAAAATCAAAACCCTAAAATCTAAATGTTTAAATTCACTAACAAAGTAACAATAAACAACAATTAAACTACTCAAAAACTTCATCAAAACAAGTAACAACAAGAAGGAACAAGCTGAAGCAGGGCCGCAGGCGGCCGGGCGGCGCAGGTCAGCAGGGAGGCAGGGCCGCAGGTCAGCAGGGAGGCAGGGCCGCAGGTCGGCAGGGAAGCAGGGCCGCAGGTGCTCGGCGGTGCTGTTGGTGGCCCGTGGCTGGCCGGCTTGGGTCTGGGCGCAGGGGAAGGTCGGGCGACTGCAGCAACAAGAAGCAGTGAGATTCGGGAGTTTTTTTTTTCTTCTTTTCTTGTCCGACTAGGCTACTACAAATGGTGAATAGGGCTTAAAGAATTAAAGTGTCAATTGGGTTGGGCTTGAATTAACAGTTGGGCTTAAATGTTTGTATACTATTAATTAAGTTAAATCAAAAAATAAATTAAGTTAATACTTAATACTTAATTAATTAATTTGATTTTATATGTTTATAAATTATTTAAATTTTTTTAATATTTTTTTAGGGGGGGCGAACATAGGGTATATTTTTTTTCCAGGGGCGAACATAGGGTATATTTTTTTTCCAGAGGGGGCGAAATAAACATTTTTTAAAAATTTTACACTACGAATCGGAAAATGTACTACTAAGCGAAAAAACAGGGGGAGCGACGTGGCTCTACTAAGGCACCAAAAGGTTTGAAATTTTTCCAAAGCTTTGTACAACCCACCCCACACCCCAAAATAGCAAGTTTGAGACAAAGAAAGTGGTTTGTCATTGCCTTGTCGTGCACATCGTCCTTCCTACTTCTTTGTGACGTTCGTAAGGCCAAGCAAAGAGGAAACGAGTAAAAATTATTAATGATATATTTGATGATAAAATAACTAGAGATTATATAAATAAACTATTTGTTTACTTTACATCGTTACTTCGTGCCGCAATTTGGAAGTCTGTCCCACCCTGTCCAAGGAGTCGAGTTTACTAAATTGATATTTTTAAAAAATGTCTCATTTAGACTCAAACTGATTTTGCTTAAAATTCATCTTGATCCGCCCTCATCTAACCCGAATCTGTTATAACACGTTACCTAACCTGACTTAACCGACCCATTTTGTCAGGCTTATTAACAAATAACAATCAATAAGTTAATAAAATAGGTTCATAGATATTTAACAAGATTAACATAAAAGTTGTAGTTCGTAGCATCGTCAACCCAAGGTAGTAGCAGATTTTGGATGTGATAATTTATTATCATGTCAAAACCATTTCACACGTCACAAAAGAAATTACATATGTGACTTTATTTAACTTTTACTATCAACTATCAATTGTTTTCCATTAAGAACACATCAACAAGTTATAATTTACTAGGTTAGTATCAATTGTGTCACACGAGTTGAATTATAAATAAATTAATGGTTAGTAATGAAATTTAAAAATTATTTTTTTGACATAAAATATATTTGAAATTTCATATAAGTTAGTACTTTAAAGTATAAAATAATAATATTGTTTCGTAAAATGTTTGTTTTTCTAATGTTTTGTTTTTAAAAAAAAACACATCTTGTACAAATATTATATAAAAATCTGATTTTTAAAGGGCTTTTTTTGTATTAAAAGGTCTTTGTAAGTGTATTAAGAAGCTTATTTATTTTTAATCTGAAAAAATATCTAAATATTACAATTAATATTTAATAAATTATTTAATAAAAGAGATGCATGTAAGAATAGATAGATCATGAAAATTCCGTATGATAATACTTCAAAATAACATTTCTAATTTTATTTTTATGTACTATTATAACTAGCCTAAAAACTCATGCATTACACTTGTTAAAAAGGATGAGTACTTATTAGAATAGATAAATATTAAATTTATTAAATTAAATGCATGTAAAGAAAAAATATATCTTGATGCACATTTAAATGATACATAATTTTTTTGTTAAACTTAATGTAAACATTTAATAATAAAAAGCTCAATTTTGTTTTCTAATTAGTGATCTTGAAACAATTTTGAAAACTAAAATTTAAATTTCATTAGAAGTCAAAGCAAATTTCAACTTAAATTAAGAAAGTATTTGAAAAAAAAAATAATACAACAATGAAGAGAAAATTTATGAAATTATGAAAACAATTTGCTTTAATTAAACACGTATTTATCATTAGGTGGAAAAAAAAATAAAAAAATAGGAGCCTAAGAAAATAAAATATGTCTCGTAAAAAATAGGAGCCCAAGACATGAGCTTCGGCCCAACAAAGAAGTTTCTTGGGGCTTCTTTTTATTCGAAGAGTTGAAGCTTCCACCCAAGACATGATGAAGCAAAATCAAATTATCATAATTACTTCTGTTTCGGATAATCCGGTGTTCAATTCGTCCTGAAATGAATCACCAATTTCTACCGTATTCCGGTCGTAACAGTTACGTATCTTAAACGCATGTGGACTCACTGTTTCCCATGAGGAACATTGGGGGAAGACGATGCCAGGATCCACCTTTAATTTTGTAGTTTTTGGCTTATTTAGCTTCACAGCGATCAAATCTCAAGGAGAAACTAGATTAGGTGTGGTTTTTAAAGGCTTAGCTTATGTAGCAGAATGATCATTTATGCTGCAAATTTTAGTCCCACCTGCAACCATGCCATTATTGATCGCTAGTGAAAGATGAATTTCAGGTTATACTTAGTGGGATTATTGTGAAGTTTTTGTAGCTTTTTAATGTATGATTTAATTTTTGACATATATGGTCTTTATGATTGTTACAACTGAATATTATTAATTATGGGCTGTTTATATTGTTGTTATTTGGCTTTAGTATAGAACTATTGTGTAATTATTTTACCAGTTTAGGCCATTGCAGCTTGTATAACTATGTGTTGTCTCATTCAATGAAAGATATAACAATATAAGATATACATGTGATTTATCGATCGACTACCAAAATAATTAATCAGTTCCTTTGACCCATTAATTAGTGCTTAACCGACTACCGATTAATCGGCCAACTAGGCCTATTTTAACAACCATGCTTATGTCGCCAAAATAAGAACAATGTCCTATATTCCTCTCCCTCTCTTTTAATATATATCTTGTAATTATAGGGGTTGGATCCACTAAGAAAGATTTCTGCCTAGTAATAGTAAGAACCAATAGAAGTTTGACAAGTGACGTGTTAAAAATATAACAACAAAAATCTAGTAAAAAAACAAAATCCAGTAAAAAAACAAAATCTAGAGCAAAAAAAATCTAACTAAAAAAATCAAAAATCTAGTACAACTGGTTCTTAACCATTTAGCACATATGACCAATGGCAAATATGTGGTATTTGCTTAAAATTTGGCAAAAAGAATAAATGATAGAGATGTTGCAACTGACAGGGGCCATAATAAAATGAAAATAGTTGCAATTTTCAGGAGACATGTGTATTTTTTTTGGGAAAATTCTCATTTTGTCCCATTTGAACAAAAAAGGACCAGCATGTCCAAATGTTCATCCTCAAGGCAGGCGCCGCCGCCCACAAAAACACGGGCGCCACCCATGATTTAAGCCAATAGAAATCACCCACGTGACCATCGTGGGCGCCGACGCCCATATATTTGAACTTTTGGTTGCGGGCGCGGGCCCATACTGACATCCTTGTCATGGGCGTCCCACCCCTAATGAATTAATTTTTTTTTGCAGGCGCCATGTACCATCAGACCAAGCCACCATTATGGGCGCCCCGAACCTCCGCTATGGGCGTCCCGAACCTAACTATGGGCGTCCTGAGTTTTTTTTTTTTGAAATTTTAAACAGGAAACTCACTATGGGCGCCACCCCTCTATTACACGGGCGTCCGACTTTTTTCTACGGACGTCCGATTTTTTCAAACACTTTAAATTTAAAAAACCAACAATAATTAGTTTATAGGGGCCCCGCCCATAAACAAAATAATTTCTTTTTAAATTAAAAAACACCAACAATAATTAGTTTATAGGTGCCCCGCCCATAAACAAAATATTCTTTAATTAAAAAAACCGACAATAATTAGTTTATAGGCACCCCGCCCGTAGTATGACTTGATCATGGGCGCCCTACCCATAAACAAAATAATTTTTTTAAATAAAAAAAACCGATAATAATTAGTTTATAGGCGCCCGCCCGGAGTATGACTCAAACAAAATATTTTTTTAAATTAAAAAAAACCGACAATAATTAGTTTATAGGCGCCCCGCCCGTAGTATGACTCGATCATGGGCGCCCTGCCCATAAACAAAATAATTTTTTTTAAATTAAAAAAACTGACAATAATTAGTTTATAAGAGTCCCTCACGTAGTATGACTCGATCATGGGCGCCCCGCCCATAAACTAAATAATTTTTTTTAAATTAAAAAAATCGACAATAATATATTTCATTATAGGCGCCCCGCCCGTAACTAATTATTGTCGTTTTAATTTTTAAAAAAAAAATATTTTGGTTACAGGCTGGGCACCTATAAAATTTAAAATAATATTTATAATAAACAATTAAAAATAATAATTATTAACAAAGTTATTTAAACGATCATATTACATTAATTAAAAAGTTACAAAAAATGGGAATGTTACATCATATTAAAAAGTTATACAAACGAGTCATTGTTTATCCATTTTAAATTTTTTAAGTAGTATTTGTTTGAATTTTTGACCAAGGTGAAAAAGTTAAGAAAAAACCGGATTTCTTATAGTGTTTGAAAAAAGTCGGACTTAGAACAAAAGCCGGACGCCCGTGTAATAGAGAGGTGGCGCCGCATAGGCCAATTTTTACAACACTGGTTTTTAATAAGCAAACCAAACACCCTCTTAGGTTTAGACCGATTACCACACAGAAGCTAAGTTAGTTACAAGAGATAGATAATGAAGTGATACCAACATGCTTGATCATTTTAAGAAAATAAAGTGTTCATGTTGACATTGTATGCTTCATAAGGTGGCATATTCCATCTCTTTGGAAACAAAAGATACACTTTTGATTTTTGAAGTCAAATGAATTAGTGTTCTTATTTCCAAATGACTTTTCATTTTGGCATATATCTTTACTATAATATTAGTGGGGCCAACAAAGAAGAAAACGACCAGGTGACTATTGGAAGTCCAGAGTTGGTAATTTAGGATCGTACGTGCAGAGGGACAGGGAAATTTATTGCAACGTATTTTTTGCAACATAGCTCACGTAGCTAACCGTGTCTAGGTGGGTTGGTACATGTTTGGAACAGCCACAAGCATTTTATGTGACATGTGGTTTCCAAAAAAAAAAAGTAAAAGGTAAATTTTTTAATGTTATCTTAAGCCTGACTATGTTGTATGAGATTGATTGTTGACCAATGAAGAAAATTCAAGAGAAAGTTGGTGACATCAAAGATGAGGATGCTAAGATGGATGTGTGGCCACACAAAGCCATGACGTACGGAAGTGAATGTTCGCCGATAAAGAAGATTCATGCAAGAAAGTTGGAGACGACTGTCACACCCCCAATTTCCCACTCGTGGCGTATGTCCACGTGGGTGTGACGTGTCCAGAATCACAGCTCATGGTCATATAGAACAACTCTATATGCGTATATAAATCCAAGTTTGACACATACACACTATGAAATAGTTTGCAGCGGAATGAAGTTATCATATCATAATGCAGCGGAAAATCAAGTGTTTGACAAATTGCAGCGGAAATGTAAATAGTTCAACACAAAATTGTTTAACCAAAATAAAAGTAAATTGTTTTTGAAATAACAAGACAGTATGCATGTAGTTCCTAATGCTCGTTCCTTAGATTGTGCATCCCTGTCCTCCTGCTAGTCATACTAGTTACCTGAGAATACAAGTTTGAAAAGTGTCAACACAATGGTTGGTGAGTTCACAGGTTTTGATATACATATAGTAAGAAAGTGTGTCATGATGTTTATCAAATGTTAGTACCGAGCCCTAGGCCCAAAGTGTCAGTGCGTCACTACCGAACTAGACTTGTTTGTCCTTGTCTCCGCTATGTCTCGTATACATAGCAAGTTAGGTCAGAATTTGCACGGGTTATGACATCCAGTCAACATAGTGCCCCGTGGGGTTAGTCATTCCCTAATGGATCCATCCAAATCTACCACGTTGTTCGTACATTAACGGTAAGACTTTGTGAGGGCTTAATACGAGTTCAACACTTAATGTTTGTCCAATAAACCAGCATACACAAAATGTTTGTATAGTAATGAATGTTTGACTCGATGCAACTAGTATTCTCCCCCTATTTAAAAGCGTTTGAAAAAGAGTAAAGAGGGGTCGTAAACTCACCTTAGTGATATGAATGTATACAAGCGTAAGCTCCTGAATCGTCAAGTAGCACGTCGGTCACCGGCAACCTACATCGTATACCGTACGTGAGTTCGTGTTTGTGACCGTGCTAGTGTTTGTGTTAGTGCTCGTGTTTGTGTCCAACAACCCTTGGTTGTTATGTTTGTCCTTGTCGGTTCTCAATGACCGTGTTTGCTCGTGTTGGTCCACATTGACCGTGTTTGACTGTGTTGGTCCATAGTGACCGTGTTTGTCCGTGTTTGACCAGAGTTGACCGTGTCACGTCAATGACCCGTTGGTGATCCGTGTGACGGTTTGTGAATCGTGTAGTAAATGTGTAAGTGTTCGTCGTGTGCAAGACGCGCATGTCGCGTCTATGGACAACTTACTATTTATATTAAGTTTCCATTTTTGGAAAGTTCACAAAGTATATCGATTTTACAGTTCTAGCATGCTCGTTAGTCCTACGTGATCATGTTAACACATAACACATCATCATACAAAGTCACATAAGTTGTTTTCATCATGTTAGCACACCAAAGTTTCCTAAAATGGAAAGTTTCCATTTTTAGCATACGAGACATCGGAAACCATCTAACTTAGCATCTAATCATCATGTTATAACATAATAAACCATTTAGCAAGCTCAAATGATACAACACGTTGACGAATCGGTTTTTGTAAAAATAAAGTTACTAAATATAGTAACTTTGTGGTTTTGCATAGAAATAACCATTTTAACATTTCCAAACCATTTTTACGTCATAAACCATCCTAATAAATCATCTAACATCATATAAACATGTTAACATAGTCCAAACCATTATCTATCAATACTTTGGCTCAAAAAGTTACTAAATATAGTAACTATGCCCAAAAATGACCATAACATTATTAAAATCACATTCCAAGTATTTCAATCATCATATTATCATCCTAAGAGCAATCCTACATACATGCATGCTCATTATCCCATCCACAATACCATCTTGTCAACATAAAGTTTCTAATAATAGAAAGGTTTGCAAAAATCACATTTTTAATCATCTATTCACAATCTAATCTTGCAATATCACCCATCCATTATCAAAAATCATCTCAATATCAATATAATCGTCTAGCATGCATTAGATCATACATGCATGGCAATGAAATGTCATGAAACATCATTTTAAGCACCAAGGCTTAAACCCAACATCTTAAATCGTCATAAAACATCATATAATCATCATGGATCATCAAGAAGTGTATCTAAACTAACAAACCTATAAGCAAAACTCGTGCATGTGGATTGTGGGTGTTTGCATGTGGGTTTCAAGCATTGCATGTGAGTGTGTGAGTGTCTAAAGAGTGTTTTAGCCATAGATACTACCTTAGATGCTCCAAATCGTTGAGATGGCTGGTTCCACAACTCCTGGAGCTCCTGGTTCGTGGGTTTGATTGAGGACAAGAGAGATGGTGATGGTTCTAAGCTTCCTTAAGGGTGATGGACTCCAAAGCTCCAAGTCTTGAGCTTCCAAAGTGTTCTTCAATGGCTTCTAATGGTGAAAATTGGGTGTAACAGAGGTTAGGGAGGGAAGATGGTCGAGTGATAGAGTGTAGAACCGGAGATAATGAGTGAAAAGTGTAGAATAGGCATCATTGTCTTGGATTTATAAAGATTTTGTCGACTGGGCGTTGTCGCGTACCGCGATGAGGCCTCCAAATCCTCTCCGCGTACCGCGGCGGATTTCGGGAGTCAAACCCCCGCGATGTTTGTCGCGTATCGCGACACTACCTCTTGTTGGGCCATCGCGTACCGCGATGGGCCCCTGAAGAGCCCAATAAGCCTATCTTAATGGGTTTGATCCGTTCGTCACCGTTTTCACGCTTCCGAACCATCGTTTGGCCTTGTTTGAACTTCCTAGTTCAATGTGTGAGTGTTTTCGTGAAGTTTCGAGTGTTGTGCTACACAATGTGCTTGACGTTCACCAACGTTCGTGTGTTTTGACACGTGTGTGCTGTTTGCCGATAATTCCACGAATTATCCTGTTGTGTGTCAGTGTTTGTACTGTCGTGCCACGTGTCACACTAAATTAATCTAATTCTAGTGTCACGTGTACATAAAGTATTTAAATAAACATTTAAATAAAACCAAACCTGACCTGGAAATTACGGGGTGTCACAACGACAAAGATAAAAAATTTTATGATGAATGCGCTGGCACACAAGGATCGACCAAACAAGGAACGAAGTCATCGGAGAGATATTGGGGGTAACATGCATATCATACAAAGTTAGGGAATAAAGATTGAGATGATACGAACATTGAAGAAAAGAGACTTAATGACTCATGTACGAAGAGTAGAGAACCTCACTATGGTGGGGAAGAGGTGCAAAGGCGACCCAAGTTGACATGAGATGAGCAGATTCATCAATATATGTTAGAATTGCACCTCTCTGAGGATATGATCAATGATAGGAGTTTATGAAGATGTAGGATAAAAGCGAAATAATCATAGATTGGTTAGGAGATAGGTTAGTGGTACTAGCTTTAGGTAAGATCTTAGTTTTGTAGGATATATATAACCTGATGCTATATTGGATATATGTATGTGTTACCGGCTTGCTTACGTGGAGTAAACTGTATGCTACTTTGGATTTTCATTGCATTGGTTACTTTAATACTTAGCTATTTTGCCATCTTGTGGGTTTTACTTTTACCTAGGTTAATTAGTATGCTATGCCTCATTATGCATCATTTTATATATATGTGGGTGTATGTGTTGAAAATTTTGTTTAGCAGTCTCTCTACCACAATGGGGTAGAGGCAAGACTTGTCTTCATCTTTCTCTCAGATCTTACAAAGTGGGATTTCACTGGGTACGTGTTGTTATGTTGTTGTATTTTATATATTTTTAAGCTTTTGTAAATTTTAAGTATATAAATGCTAGTTTATTTTCAAATTAAATAATGTTTATAAACTTCATATATTGCGATGTATATTGAACTATTTGTATATATGATTAGAAAGTAGAAACTAAATGAAATATATTTTATCGTTCGGAAAATACTTTATTAAACAAGTGAGAAGTAGGATAATCATATTCTTCTCCTAGTGCATGTTTGAGATTCCATTTGAAACTAACTTATTGGCTTTATGAAAATTCAATAAGTTAAATAGATGTTTGGTAATGTCAAAATGATTTTTGTTTTAACTTTTTGAGTAAGGTTAAAAAGTTGTTTTTAAAAAGCTATAATTTGTAGCTTTTAGAATGACTTTTTAACTTTTTGATGGAATAAGCTAAAAACCAATCACAACACTTTTTTTAAACTAATCAAAACAACTTATTGACTTTTTGAATATTCACATATAAAAAACTAATCCAAACACTTTTTTAAAACATTCACTTTAAAAACCCATAAGTTAATAAGTACTTTTGACAAAAAGTCATTTTAAACTTAAATAAACGATCCCAAACATGCCCTTAGTAATTCTATATAAAAAAATTTAGATAAAATTTTCTAGTAAGAAGTGTGTGTAGAAGTATAACACAAAAAATACTAACACAATTATTATAATGAGATAAAATTATCATAACGAAGCGTGCGTAAATGTATCAACAAGTGAACCCGTGAATCAATTGGTTTCTAGTCCGACCAGTGAATCAATTGGTTCGTTCGAGGGCAGTTCGTGTGACTTTTTGGGCCAACCATCCCTCCAGTTTCCGCCCAACTGGCTGTTCCAGTCAGATTATGAAAACCATGCTAAATATGTTATACACATTCACCTCTCTTTTGTTACTCCACTCGATTAACGGTGAATAAATATAAACTATAAACATCAATAATACAAACCAATAGTAATGATTTCAAAAATCAACAAAGAAAAGACTAATAATATTTAGAACTAAAACCCATTATGACGAAGCGGATTTGATATTAACTAATGCCTCTTTTTTATGGATCGTCTACAATTTCGGAGAATCTATCTATTCTAATAAACAAAAATAAGTTTTGCCACATGTCATATTCTCATGTTTTCTTGCCACTTATCATTTTTCTATAATTTTATTCAATTCTCTATCTTAATTGTTAATGAGTAATAATATTATTTGTCTTCTTAAATGCAAGAAAATAGTTTTAATAAATTAAAATCATATATTTTTATTAAAAAACACAATTCAAAAAAAAGTTTATAAAATATAAAACTTTATAAAAATCAATTTTTTTTAAAGTTAGAAAAGTTAGTATTTTTAGAAAATAAAATTTTAATAAAAACAATTTCTAAAAAATAAAATAAAATACACTATAAATCATAGTTTTTAAATACTGGTATTTTTATAAACAAATGATGTTTCTTAAACAAATTGCTTAAAATAATTATTTTCAACCAAAAGTTATAAAAATGATACGAAAAATTAAACTTTAGTTATTTATGTTAAATGATGTTATCAAATTAACTTATTTAACTTTAATAATTATATAAATTGTACATTATTTTCTTGATTTGTTTAAATTAGTTTTTAATAGAAATGTAAATGAATTTGTAACATCAATTAGTTCACGAATCTGTATTCTTTCAAAACAAGTAGGTCATGTATTATGTATTTAGTTATTAAAAATTTTAATTATTATTTTATTACTTAAAATACTCAATAATACGTAATATACTTAATTTATAACAAATTGTTTATTTTTTTAATTTTTTGTTACTAATTATTTAATGTTTTATATTTAATCCATGTAATACACGGGGTAATAATCTAGTAAAGTAATGTAAAATCAAATGTTAAAAAAATTAAAACTAAAAATCAATATTTAAATTTAGTTCACGATTCGTAAGGGCTTCCTTTTTCTTTCCATTAGAATAAAGTCGCGTACGTGGCTAGCTTAGTTCGTTCCAAAGTGAGTTTCGCATATAGTTTGGCAAGGGTTCGATTCTAGCCAGTTTTGTTTTTTTTTTGGCTCTTTTTCTTTTCGTATTTCATGACTTTTTTTTTGCTATTTTTTTATATCTTTTAATTATTCTGTAGTATAACAAACAAGTACATTTTTTATTGTACTTTTAAACCCTTCAAGTTTTTAAAATTTAGATTGTCTGCAATGCATAAGCATGCATTTCAGTCACCACTGTAACATCAACTTTTTAAACATCCTTACTATATGCATCATCTCTCCTCTTTTTAACTCCAATACATCTTTCTCAAATACATCCTCTCTTTTATATCACCATTTTATTTTATATATATTTATGTTGATTTTGGTAAATGGGGTCCACATTAACTTTAAGTGCAACGCACTTGACTAAGTGCACTCCTTGAAGTGTAACTGCCTAGTTGTTGCACTGGTACATCATTCCAAAGTGTCACCTTCACGTGAACTAAGTGCACCCTCCCAACGTGTGCGTTGGAGGGAGCCTTATAGTTTATCCTTACATTTAATTTGAGTCATCAATTTACAACCGACCAATTTTAACTCTCTAACTTTTAAAATCTTTAGGTTTTTGAACGTTATGAAATGTCAATTTAACTCTCTCATGATTTTATAGTTTTGATTTTATTCCTACACCAAATATCAAAATCTTTATGCATGTCTCACTCATAAACTTTATGTTTTAACCCTTAACTTTACTTTTACTCTAAAATCCTTATCTAATCTTCTGATATTCATAACTTTAAAGTTTCATTTTTAAAATTTTAAGCTTTATCCTTAAAATTTTGCATATTCGTTATTTTATATACATTTTCATTTGATTTACATTTTAACGTAAATTTCATTAGGAAAAAAGTTAAGTCAAATACATGTCTTCATTTAACAATATAAATTCAAATTAGTACACGTTTCGACACTGTCGCAACGGACGGTGGGTCCAGTTACTAGTTATTTTTATACAGCTAAGCTATTGTATTATTGTTATCTTCTCATTGCTTGTAATAATGGCCGACAACATCATCAACATCCAAGTAAAAGAGATCATCTTTCCTAATCAACTTTTTTCTTATTGGTCAATTCTCATTTCATTGGTTGACAAAGATAGCAATCAAAAGACTGAAAAAACCATAACCAACGCTTCACACAATCACCAAATTCATCTGCCATCTCACCATCTGCTTAATCATAAATCAATGGCTGAACTCGTGGTTTCTGCTCTCCTCCCTGTGCTCGTTGAGAAGCTGACCTCTGCAGCTTTGAAAAGCATTGCTCGCTACAAGGGAATCAATGCTGAGATCAAGAAATGGCACAGGTCGTTGACCCAGATCCAAAACGTGCTTGCTGATGCTTCTCAGAAGGAGATAAACAGTCAGTCTGTGAAACGATGGCTGAATGATCTCCAGCATCTAGCTTATGAAATTGATGACGTACTCGATGATTTGGCAACAGACGCCATGGAACGGGAGTTCAGCAGCGAGTCAGAAGCCAGCAGCAGCAAGGTAAGAAAGCTAATTCCAAGTTGTTGCACAAATTTCCCAAAGAGTACCAAGATGCTTGACAAGTTAGATATGATTAACGCCATATTACAAGAACTATTAAAGGAGAAAGCTGATCTTGGTTTGAGTGTGATAGAAGAACACAGGCCAAGAATTGAAAACAGAAGATTTCAATCCTCTGTTTTTGATCCATCTGTAATTGTTGGACGGCAAGCTGAGAAAGAGGCACTGGTCCAACAGTTACTGCAAGCGGATGGACCATCTCATCAAAAGTTTGGTATTGTTCCCATATTTGGTATGGGCGGGGTCGGTAAAACTACTCTAGCCAGACTTTTGTATGATGATCAACGGGTCAAGAAACACTTTGAACTCAAAGGGTGGGTTTGCATCTCGGATGACTTTGATATCTTTGGTAGAACCAAAGATATCTTTAAATCCGTGGGAGGTGAGTTAAAGAAGGAACATGAAGATTTTAACAAACTTCATGAAGCTCTTAGAGATTACATAAGGGGGAAAAGATTTCTATTAGTACTAGATGATATATGGTGTGAAAGTTATCCAGATTGGCAAACCCTTATCTTACCGTTGTGTACATGTGCTCCAGGAAGTAAAATCATCATAACAACACGGAAGGATCAATTGCTCAAAAGGTTGGGTTATGACCCTCTAAACAAACAGCTGGAGAGCCTGTCATATGATGATGCTTTGTCTTTGTTCGCTTTACATGCATTAGGCGTAAAAAATTTTGATTCACATTTGTCACTCAAACCACATGGTGAAGGCATTGTGAAAAAGTGTGGTAGATTGCCTTTGGCCATGATCACACTCGGGACATCATTGAGGACAAAAGAAGATGAAGATTCGTGGAAGGGAGTGTTAGAAAGTGAGATATGGAATTTACCAGTTCAAGGCGAAATCCTCCCAGCCCTTAAACTAAGTTATCATGAACTTTCTGCACCTTTGAAGCAGGTGTTTGCATACTGCTCCTTGTTCCCCAAAGACTTCCTGTTTGACAAGGAGAAACTCGTTTTATTATGGATGGCAGAAGGGTTTTTGCACCAGTCAACTCAAAGCCATTTAACAGAAGAAAGTTTGGGTCGTGAATACTTTGACGAGTTGTTGTCAAGGTCATTTTTTCAATATGCACCTAATAATGAATCATTGTTTGTGATGCATGACCTGATGAATGACTTAGCGACACATGTTGCAGGTGAGTTTTTTGTAAGGTCAGACATTGAGGTAAAGAAGGACACAAATGAGGAAATGTTGGAAAAGTACCACCATATGTCATTTGTTTGTGAGGAGTATGTAACTTATAAGAAGTTTGAGGCATTTAATAGAGCTAAAAGTTTGAGAACATTTTTGGCAACATCTGTTGGGGTGGTAAACAAATGGAATACCTTCAACTTATCAAACAAAATTTTGGTTGATTTACTTATTGAATTACCATTGTTAAGGGTGTTATCTTTGAGTAAATTTGATATAAGTGAGGTACCAGAATCCATTGGTACTTTGAGACACTTGAGATATCTTAATCTATCTCGAAATAAAATCAGATATCTACCAGAAAATATCTCCAATCTCTATAACTTACAGACTTTGATTTTATCTGGTTGTCAGAATTTAGCTATGTTGCCAAACAGCTTTTCAAAGCTTCAAAATCTGCGACATCTTGACATTCGAGAGACTCCGTGTTTGGATCAGATGCCCTTAGGAATCGGAGAGTTGAAAAGCCTACAAACTCTCTCTAAGATCATCATTGGAGGTAAAAGCGGGTTTGAAATAACGAAACTTAAAGACTTTGAGCGCCTGTGTGGGGAAGTTTCGATTGTGGATTTGGACAAAGTGCAAAATGCAGCAGATGCAAGCATGGCGAACTTTCCACAAAAAAAGCTTAGTAAGTTAAAGGTTGTATGGAGCAAAGTGTGGGATGATTCACGAAATGAAATGCTTGAGAAAGACGTGTTAAATGAGCTAAAGCCTCATAATGATAAGCTAATAGAACTCAAAATTAGGTCATATGGGGGATCAGAGTTTCCAAAGTGGGTTGGGGATCCCTTGTTTTTTCATTTGAAGCATGTGTCATTAAGCCGTTGTAAAAGATGTACATCTCTACCACCGCTTGCTCAACTACAATCACTTAAGGAGTTGTTTATTAAATATTTGGATGGGGTGGAAGCTGTGGGTACAGAGTTACTTGGAACTTGTCGTGCATTCCCCTCATTAGAAATTCTAGCTTTTGCAAGAATGTATAAATGGGAGAAATGGTCAATCAATAACGTGGAAAATGTGTTTCCATGTCTGAAACAACTTGTTATAGAGGATTGTCCTAATTTGGTTGAAGTCACACTTGAAAAGATACATTCATTGAATGTTCTAAAATTAACAAAGTGTGATTGTCGTGTGTTGAGAAGGCTGGTTGAAGTAGCTTCATCAGTCACCAAGTTGAGAATAGAAAATATTTCAGGGCTCAATGATGTGGTGTGGAGAGGTGTTATAGACCATCTCTGGGCAGTTGAAGAATTAAGCATATTTCGGTGTGATGAAATAAGATATGTGTGGGAATTAGAAGCAGTTGCAAGTAAGGTTCTTGTTAATTTAAGGGACTTGGCTGTGAGGTATTGTTATAATCTGGTGAGTTTAGGAGAGAAAGAGTATGATGAGGATAGCAACCTCCAGATAGCATCTCTTAGGACATTGACAATATATGGTTGTACGAAAATGAAGAATTGCAGTTGTCCAGATAGCATCGAGAAATTGGAGGTGGAGTATTGTAGTTCAATTACATCAATCTCCTTACCAACAGGAGCAGGAGGAGGTCTTAAGTCACTTACAATTTCGAATTGTGAGAAACTGTTGGAAAAGGAGTGGGGAGGACAAAACAATAACAATAGAAGCAGCATGGCAATGCCTCTTGAATATGTGAGCATATGGGAATGGCGAAATCTAAAATCAATCATTAACTTGAATTGCTTGGTTCACCTCACTCGATTGGAGATAAAGAATTGTAAAGGTCTGGAGTCTTTACCTGACAATGAGTTACCCAATTTGACATCTTTAAAGCATCTTAGTATAAGAAAGTGTCCAAGAATGGATGGTTGTTTTCCTCGTGGGCTTTGGCCTCCCAATTTGCAAATTTTGGAGATAGGGGAGTTGAAGAAGCCCATCTCAGAGTGGGGCTCACAGAATTTTCCAACCTCTCTTGTTGATCTAACCTTATACGATGAAGTTGGTAAAGATGGAGTGATGAGTAGTTGTAGTCAATTGTCTAATATTCTTCCTTCTTCTCTTACTTCTCTTGAGTTAAGGGGTTTTGGGAAATTGGAATCATTTTCAATGGGACTCCAACACCTCCAGCGTCTCTCTTTTTTTGATTGCCGTAATCTTCATAAATTGTCAGATCCCCAACACCTCATCAACTCCCTCCAACATCTCTCTTTTTACGATTGCCCAAACATGAAGGATCTACCAGAACAGCTGTTGCCTTCACTTTTGAGTTTAGAAATCTGGCAGAATTGCCCAAATCTGAAAGAAAGATGCAGCAAAGGAGGGAGTTACTGGCCCCTAGTCTCCAATATCCCAAGTATCATCAAATAAAATCAAGGTCTTTCTTTCCCATGCTTAATGATTTTAAATTAAATAACTGATTTAATTGTTTTTTATTGGTAAATCCTATTATTCTCGTTTTTTTTAATAAAACCACGTATGTTTCTTGTGCACATTTTTATTAACATTAAATTGAGTTTTATACGGTTAATTTATTTTTACTCTTCATTTAATGATTTTTTTGTATAAAAGGATTTTATTGATTTATATTTCTCACAAACAATGTTTTCAGAACCGGACCAGACATTGAACCAGATGTCTTACTGGTCAAGTGGTTGTCGGTCGGACTGGATTTAAAAACCGGATGACATAATAAATATATAAAAAATTATTTATTTATAAACACATTTAAACAAAAAAAATTAATATTCAAACAAGCATAATCATGTTAAAAAAGTCATGGTTTGGTTTTAATGTTTTATTCTTTGTGTTTTACTTAAAAAATGATTTATTTTGGTCCAACCGTGAACCAGTCCAAGTCGTTGAACCCGCCGGTTCTTGAGAGGGCGTTTCATATGCTAGATTTGGGCCGACCACCCCACAGGTTCCCATTAGACTGGTCCGATCGGCCAGTCTGGTCTGGTTTTCAAAACGTTGCTCACTATGTTATGTCTTTCATTTTTGACAATATGTCTTATTAATACAACTATATGAAAACTTTTAGTATGCTCTTTTAGTTTTATTTATTTTTTGTTAGATGTCTGAAGCAACTAACCATGGTTATATCTATGACTAATTTGATGGTATAGAAGAATAAGAAAAAAGTATGAAAGAAACTTGGAAGCTCATCATTGTTGAAGCAGAGGATTCAGAAGAGTGTTCTAGAAAACATGTAGAAGTTTGAAAGAAAGTTTTTATAATATATTGGTCAAAAATAAGTGGAAGGAGAAAAGGGCAAACTGATTAAGGTAATGTTTTGTTCACATATGGTTACTCAATACTCTTTTTTATGAGTTTCAAAGATTTTAATATTTATATTAAAGATAAAACCCTACTATGGTCGGTTTCCCCCGAAAACCATCGACCTAGAGTAAGATGTGATTTAGCTGATCATGTTAGTTAGTTAGTTAGGTATTGGAATTTGGAAGAACCTTTATAACTTACCAACAAAAAAAAAAGAGTAAATAAAAATTAAATATTTAAAAAAATATTATAGGAATTTTCTGAACTCATTAATTTTTAACAGTTTATTTATTTTTTCAAATGAATGAATTCTTTAATAATTATTTGGTCATGTATTCCATCTTGTGACTCACAATTGCAGAGGTTGTTCATTTGAGGGGTCACTTGAACTATGTTTGTAGTTTGTACCCATATGACATTGTCAATTATATTCTATGTGCTAGAATTACATGGAGGTATCTTGTTCTTTGCTATTGCTCTTTCTTTTCTATTTCGTGCTTTGCATTCATTGTTTTAGTTGATGTTGTTAATTTTACATGTTCCCCTATGTGTGTTACATTGCATGTGATTGTGATTATGCGTATGTGAATAAATAATAATAAATAAAAATAAATAAATAAATAAATAAATAAAAAATAAAATAACTTTTTCTAGTGTGTGTATAATAAATCTCATTTCAAAAATATATGAACATAAATAAATATATAAATAAAAGTTTTGTGACACATATGAGCCAAATGTCTTTACAGAAACAATCTTTTTATCATATTGGGATAGGGGGTAACGCTTGTCTTCTTCTAACCCTCCCCATACCCTACTGTTTAGCGAGATTTTATTGGGTATTTATGTTTGTAGGTTTCATCTGTAGATGATGAATGAACAGATATATAACAAGAATAATTCAAACATCATGCCATCTGCAGGCTGTTAAGTCATGCCTTATGTAGGCTGTTAAGTCACATAGGTAGTTAATTAATTAGCATAATTAACGTTCAACATACTAAGTTTTTTCAATTTTTGCATCCATGTGTTCTGTATGCACACCAAACTCATTCATCATGTGGATTGATGATGTCTCAAAATTCTGTGATACAAAGAAGTGCTTCAAACATTATAAAATGAAAGCCTTTGCCCTCCAACTCAGCTCTCACAAATTATAAATAAATAAATAAAAATAAAAAAACCTTTGAAATCATATGGATGAGAGTTGAAAAAAGCAGAGTGGTGTTCTAGTAGGGCAATCTCATACGTTTGAAAATAATTCGTTTTGGGTGAAAGCAAGAATCAATGAACCATAAGGGGTGATTGAACTTGTATCACTTGAATCAACTATTATGATGCATTCACTTGTGACCTCTTGCAGCTACATCCTACAATGATTTTGTGTCCATTTAGTTTCATACTGAAACAACTTTTAAAAAAACCCTAATTATTTCACTAATCCTCTCCCATAAGACGAAATCTTTCATGTTTGGCAAGCAAAAATATGATTTTATAAACTTGACAAGTATTGATGATACATGTCATTGTTACAGTATTAGTTTTCCCTTTATTAGCAGGGTTTGCACAAAAAAAATAGCTATTATAAGATACATCTTGACAACTAAAATGATAATTGGGAAAATTGGCTTCAAAGGAAATAGTTAAAAAGTCACCCAAACTAAAATAGTCCCAAAGAGTTATTTAATACATTAAACCTCCTAAAACATTTTTATTTAAGGAGATCAGAATGTATTATTGTTGAAAATATTAGAAATTAGATTAGGATCAAGTAGTTTCAAGTTTTACGTACCCAAACCAACCCATTTTGACCAAAGTTAAGAATGGCATGCCCATAAATCTATATTACATTAAACTAAGTCAATAATCCATGAAATACAAACAAAATTACTAAAAGAAATTTGAAAGTAGATAATAACTTACCTCACAGAAGAACTCCATGTAAGATGTGAGCACAATTAAACATTTAAGCATCCTATTAAAGCCATCCAGGCTGTTTCGTACAGATGAATATGCACAACACCTTCACGGTTCTGTAAAACCCAATTTAACAATTAATTCTATAATTACTGCAAAATTCTGGCCAATCGAATTTTTGACTGAAGCTTTCTTGCTTCTGAGTTTATACCCGCAAAACAAAGACCTTTAACAACGCCCTTGTCTAGATCTAAACACCTTCATTCCCTGATTCAAACAAGCTAACAAAACCTTAGATGCAGTCAAAAATCTCCTTTCTTTGCAAAGATTATGCACCAATGAGGTGTACGTAATACTATCTCTAACATCCATCGTCCCAAAAATCTTCAAAGCCTTATTAATGTAACCAGCTTTACATAACCGATCAACCATGCAATTGTATTCAACCAAATTAGAATCAAAACCCGACGTATCCATATATCTCAAATGTTTTAAAGCACCATCAATATTGCCTACTCTGCATAACCCATCAATTAATGTAGTGTGTGTATTCATCACATTTCAATCCCGCCTGTTCAATTTCATACAACAAATTATAAACTTCTCCCAACTGCCTCCTATGCAATACATATTAACCAAGATATTGTAACACACAATATCGAGCTCAATACCCTTCTCAATCATCAATTCATAACACTTATGTGCTTCTTCTAATCTACCGATTTTAGCAAACGCACTGCTAACTGTGCAATATGAAAAAGCATCATACGTGTATCCTTTATATTTCATTTCATAAAAGAACTCAATACCTTCATCAAATTGGCCGGATCAAAAACAATATTTCATAATTGTAGTGTAAGTACAAGCGTTGGGTTCAAGATTTGATTCCTTTAGCTCCTTCAAGACCCGTCTTGCAGCATGTAACCGGCCTGATTTACAAAGCCCGTCAATTAATACATTGTATGTGATCAATTGAGGAACGCCCCATTAGCGGTGCGCACATATAATGTATATATGTGTCGACAGCTCTTGAGGGGCAAAAGTAAAATTGCATTAATTTTAACGTTATTTTACTTATTCAGTGAAAATAATGTTAAAATAATTTCGAACGGTTGATCAAGCATCATGAGTCAAGGGTCTCACTGGAAGCAGCCTCTCTACCCCTACGGGGTAGGGGTAAGGCTTTCTACATCTCACCCTCCTCAGACCCTGCCTTAGCATGTTAATGGCGGGATATACTGAGTACGTTGATTGATTGATTGATTGATTGATATGTGATCAATTGAGGAACAAACCCATTTTGCTTATAATACCGGAATAACTTGAATCAAATCGAGTGGTTCTTTGCAGTTGGAGGAACTGTGGGCACAATCTACACAACACCAATATTGGAGACCCCAGTTAAACTTTAGGTATTTTAAGTTAGTTTATAGATTTGGACTTTGATGTGGCTTCGTATCTTCTTGTATTTTACTTAGGTTGCTAGTCTTAGCAACTTTAGCTGCTTTAGTCTTTGAAAATTTTATGCCCTCTTGTTCTTTTATCTTCTGCTGTTATGAATTTTTTTTCTTCTTTTTGTATGTTTCTATATTTTCCTTTCCCATAAAATGTGAAAAAAGAAAAGAACGTTTTCCAAAGATAAGTCATGGTTCTCTCTAGAAACATCATATTCTTCATCCCAATGAAAAGAGACAAGATTTGTATCTCACGCATATAATGTATATATATGTGGACCCTCAAGGGGCAAAGTAAAATTGCCCTAATTTTAACGTTATTTTACTTATTTTGTGAAAATAATGTTAAAAGTGTTGGGACGATAACTTTGAGCTGGAGACTCTTTTGGAGCAGCATCTCTATCCCAACTGGAATATGGGTAAGGTTTGTGTCCATCATTTCCCCTACTAAAAAGTGATAATATACTGGGTAAGTAAGTTTGTTCTAATTGGTAGTAAAATCCACCCAACTTACTCTTATGATTTGTTTATACAAGCATATGGGTGAGATTGATTTTCAACACCTATCCATGCACTTATCATGCCAAGAAAGTAATAATGTGACACTAGGTAAGAATTATCACGACTAACAAAGAGAGAGTGTTAATGTAAAATTACACATGGTACTCTATCTAACAAAATTGATTAACTATTATTTAACCATCAACAATCAAAAGCTATCTGAATCAGTGGCGGAGCTTGACCAAAACTCTAGGGGGGCGAAATAATTTTTTTTTCAGGGGGCGAAATAAAAGTTTTTAAAAAATTTTGCACTACGTATCGAAAAATATACACTATTACACGAAAAAATAGGGGGGCGGTCGCCCCCTTGCTCTTCACTAAGTTGCGCCCCTGATCCGAATACATTAACACGTACTTAGATAAAACTAACGGTGTTTTAAAAAGTTCCCTTGTGTAGCATATCAAAACCAATTGCCTTAAACAATTATTTATGATGACAACATTCAAATAGGTAAGTAGAGATATTTGCTTGGAATTTCTGGTGCGATTACCAATTATCATTTAAAAAAAAAAAGAAAGAAAAGAAAGAAAGAAGGAAAAAAGAATAACGAAATTTTAGGTATATTATGTACCATGTACCCAATAACAAGATATTTACAGAAAGTTTCAAAATTTAGATCTCACAGATGGCAAATCTCAAGGTATTTCATCAAACAACTGGTGTGCTTTACACTTCCTGCAAGTTTCTACATTCAACATAACAAATAACCCCCCAAAATGAACAACCACACATGACACACCTACAAGTCTTGTATATCAAATTCCCATCTTCAATTAAAAAGAAGTTTCTAGCCAAAGCACTCTATGCAAATTTAGAAGCAAAAGTTTCTGTGAATACGCGTCACTCTTTCAACACAAAATGAAATTCAATTCATATTGACGGCATCACCTTTCAATTATGACCAAATCTTGAAGACACAAATACACATTCAATTATGCTCAATAGTTTTAATTCATGGGAGTAAAATAGGCATTCCATAACTGTTCATAAGTATTAGCATACAAACCATTCATGCCAGCTCAATGCGTTGAAACATTTAACACCAATTGCTTACCACTTTCATCTCCTTTCCAAGCAACATCACGTGCATTCAACCAATATTTGAGATTAAACTCGGTGAATGTAATTTACAATCGATAAGTTAACAAAATAGGATCATAGATATTTAACATGATTAACAAACAAAATTGTAGCTCGTACTCAGGGCATCACCTTTCAATTACAACCAAATCTTGAAGACACAAATACACGTTCAATTATGCTCAATTCTTTTAAAGTAAAGTCACATTTTAGTCCTTATGGTTTGTCAACTTTTGTCATTTTAGTTCAATAGTTTAAATTTTGCAATATTGGTCATTATGGTTTCATTTTGTTGCCAATTTGGTCATTATGGTTTCCATTTTATTGTCATTTTAGTCCAATTAAATTGAAACTTTTGGACTAAAATGACAAAAATTAACAAATCACATGGACGAAAATGGTAATAAAATGAAACCATAATGACCAAAATGACAATATTTAAACTATTGAACTAAAATAACAAAAATTGTCAAATCATGAAGACTAAAATGTCATTTTACTCATTCTTTTAACTCATGGGAGTAAAATAGGCATTCCATAACTGTTTATAAGTATTAGCAACAAAGGGGACATGGGTTCTCACGACGGTTGGAGGAGTCCGAACTTGAACGATCGCCCCCAAAGGGTATGAAACACGTGGGAGTACCGTTGTTCAAAAAAATAAGTATTAGCTACCTATCTATCTCTACTCTGGCAATATATCTATCCCACTCTGTCCAAGGAGTCGAGTTTACTAAATTGATATTTTTTAAAAACGACTCATTTAGAATCAAACTGATTTTGCTTAAAACTCATCACGACACGCCCTCATCTAACCCGAATATGTTCTGACCCATTACCCTATGTGACTTAACTCACCCATATGGTCAGGCTTATTAACAATCAATAAGTTAACAAAATAGGTTCATAGATATTTAACAAGATTAACATAAAAAATGTAGCTCGTAGCCTCGTCAACCCAAGGTAGTAGCAAATTTTGGATGTGATAATTTATTATCATGCCAAAACAATTTCACACATGTCACAAAAGAAATTACATACGTGACTTTATTTAACTTTTACTATCAAGTATCAGTTGTTTTCCACTAAGAACACATCAACAACTCAATATCTACTCTAATATTGTTTGCATATAATATAAAACTAGATTAAAGCCCATATATTACATGGGTTTAACATATATAATTTGTTAAAATTGTTAATTTTTCTCTCATATTATATGGGTTGAATAAATATTTTTTTTAATTTTGATTATTTTTTTTATTTTAACTTTAGTTTTTATTTATTTAAATAGACAATTTTATTATTTTAAACATAATTATTCATTATTTAATAAGAGGATAACATTGAGTGAAGAGAGAGACAAGAAAAACACAAGTTGAATTCACCAAAAATTGACATGTGGCTAAAGAAAACCTTAATTTATTACAACACATAGATAGGCATACGAAACATCTTTAAGGGGCAAAAGTAAAAATGCACTAATTTTAACGTTATTTTAATTATTTTGTGAAAATAACGTTAAAATCATTGGGATGATCAACTTCAAACGACAACTTTGAGCCAGGGAATCTTTCGGAGCAGCCTCTGTATCCCAATTGAGATAGGGGAAAGGGTTGTATCTATCATTCCCTCAGACCCTATTGAAAAGTAGGAATATACTGGGTAAGGTTGTTGTTGTTGTTATAGGCATAGGAAACATATTTTTAGGGATACATGAATGTGATAAGAATACACTCAAATGTTATGTGTGCATTATTTAATATGAGAATGTGAAAACATCTTTTAGATATACATGAATCTATAAAAGACAGATACTCAAATATAATTCATATAGCATTCAGTATGAAATTATGAATTAACTAAAAAATATTTTTTATGGGTTCATGAACCCAGAAGGCAAACACTTGAATTTTATTAACTTATAATTTATTAGGCTAAATTTTATTAACTTATAATTTATTAGGCTAGTATTAATTGTATGACTTGAGTCGAATAAAAAATATATTAATGGTTATTAATGAAATTTAAAAATTTAAAAATTATTTTTTTGACATGAAATATATTTGAAATTTCATATAAGTTAGTACTTTAAATAATAATATTATTTTTTTAATTTTTTTTTTGTAAAAAGTTGTTTTTCTAAGGTTTTGTTTTTTTAAATCACATCTTGTACAAATATTATATAAAAACCTGATTTTTAAAGGGTTTTTTTTTGTATTAAAAGATATTTTTAGTGTATTAAGAACTTTATTTATTTGTAGTCTGATATAAATATTAAAATTAATATTTAATAAATTATTTTATAAAATAAATGCAGGTAATAATAGATAGATCCTGAAAATTCAGTTAGTAAATACTTTAAAAATAACATATTTCTATTACACTGGTTAAAAAGGATAAGTATTTATTAGAACTAGTAATGTTACCCGCGCGCTGCGGCGGGCTTTTATAATGAAACCCAAGTGTTTACGAAATGATAATAATACTTAAAGAAACATATGTGGCCGTGATGAGTCGGTTATGCAGACAAAAAAAAAGATAAAAAAATAGTATTATGTCTCGGTATACCAACTATAGCACGAAAAAAGTGAGAGGTCGTAATAGAAAGCCACCCTACGAGTTGTATCGGATGGGATGCAAAAACTGTTTTTTAAAGAATCTACGTCAGGTGGTACAACATGTTAACAGTAATCGTTACACGTGTCACGTCGATAACATTAATGTGGTTAAGTACATAAGTGTAACATACGAAGCTTACCTGACATTACTTGTTTTCCGGAAAAATTTACGTAAAGACGTAGGCTAACTCAAATTTATACTTACACACATATACAAATAAGGATGTTGCAAAATATATTTTGTAAAAGCGAATGTTATGAAATACAAATTTCATTTTTTACCCGTGCGTAAAATATGCCCTCGTTTTCAAATAAACCGATACGTATATAAAGTATTATAAACTCAAAACGCATGTAAAAAATAACCTTGATAAACTATTATATTAAAAATTACCCCTTTTCAAGAAAAAAATACACTAAAATGTTGAGTAAGTCAAATTTATACTAACACATATACAAATAAGCATTCTCTTTTAGCACAACTTATGCTAAAAAAGGAAAGTTTGTTGCCTAAAGGAATTGAACTCGGGCCAAGTATAAACATAGGTACATGCTTGCCCCATGTGCTCTAGCTCACGTTTGTTAAGTATTTTTGAATTTTTTTGAAAGTAACATATTTAAACCACACATATTATCAATAACACAAACTTTTGAATATGGATGCCAACCATCTCATCTAAGAAGATAATTCTACCAAAGGTGATCCTATTAGAAGAATAGCGTCAGGTACATCTGTTACAATTTTTACTGCCCAAGCCAAATCAGTATACACAACAAAATTGTATGTGTATAAAAGGACGTTTAAGGAATGCAAATTGAAGAGAAACGTAATTAAGTATGAAGTTAAGTAGGAAGTTTTGTTCTTCCACATCCCACATCGGACAAAACATCAAAAGTTTGTTTGTATAAAGAGAAGTATTAAGGAATGAAAATTGTGAAGGTTCTTATTCAGCCATGAACCAAGTTGCATTGTTTTTATTGATTTTCTGAAATCAACAAATCATAGGAAGCAATCACAGGAAGCCAGCACGTATCCACCACGTCAGTCTCTCCACCGACATTAGGAAATAAGTATATAGGAATAGATAAATATTAAATTTATTAAATTAAATGCATGTAAAGAAAAAATATATCTTGATGCACATTTAAATGGTACATATTTTTTTTGTTAAACTTAATGTAAACATTTGATAATAAAAAACTCAATTTTGTTTTCTAATTAGTGATCTTTAAACAATTTTGAAAACAAAAATTTTAATTTCATTAGACGCATCCAGCATTAGTTATGCACCTACTGGGACATCAGTCAAGCATTGCACACAATGACCTTGAATCCACCGGACATCAATTGGTACATGGACATCAGGGCTACTGCTCACGTGACTAATACCTAAAGTAATTTTAATTCATTTTTTAGTACGGGCATATTTCAAAATATAATTGTTGGAAATGGCAAAACCATTCATGTACATGGTCATGGCAACCAAACCTTACCCCGGCCTTTTTCCCCTTACAACTAAACCAAGTCCTATATTCACCTAATCTAATTAAAAACCTTATCTCGGTTCGCCGACTTGCAAAAGATAATCAGATTTCCATTGAATTTGACGACTTGCAAAAGATAATCAGATTTCCATTGAATTTGACCCTTGTGGTTTTTGTATGAAGGACCTCAAGACCAAGACCCCTATCCTTCGATGCAATAGTGATGAGGACCTATATCCTCTTACATCCTCGGTTCTCAACACTATATGTTCTCCTTCAACCTTTGTTGCTCTCTCTCTCTCTCTCAATATATTTGGCATCAATGCCTCGGACATCTGGGGCCCACTATTATAAATTCACTTAAAAATTCTTCTTTTATTGATTGTGAAACATTGAAAAATAAAGAGTAAAATGTAATTTTAGTTTCTATGGTTTGACAACTTTAGTCATTTTAATCCAATAGTTTAAATTTTGCAATTTTGGTCATTATGGTTTCATTTTGTTGTCATTTTGGTCATTATGGTTTCCATTTTATTGTCATTTTAGTCCAACTAAATTTAAACTTTTGGACTAGAATGGCAAAAATTAACAAACGACAGGGCCGAAAATGACAATAAAATAAAACCATAATGACCAAAATGACAAAATTTAAACTATTGGATTAAAATGACAAAAATTGTCAAACCATAGGAACTAAAATGACATTTTACTAAAAAAATAAATTATGTCAATCATGTGTGTTTGGTAAAAGTACTTGACTTCCTTGTATTGATTATTTTAATTATTCTTTGATGCCTTTTGATATTATGCATAGTGATATTTGGACATATCCTGTTCTTAGCACCGAGGGTCATCATTATTACATATTATTTACTAGGTTATTACCCCGTGTAATACACGGATTGAATATAATATATTAAATACATATTATAAAAATTTAGAAATTATAAAATAATATTTTAATATAAATTGATTAAATTACGTATGAATAAGTATTTTAAGTAATAAAACGATAAATAATATTTTCAATAACTAAAGAAATGATATTTAACCTTCTTGATTTGTAGCAATACAGATCTTTATATTAACTGAAGTTGTTTCTATCAAAACCTAATTGTTAAACAAATTAAGAAAAATAATGTATACTTTCTATGATTATTAAAGTAATATAACTCAATTTGCAAAAATATCATTAAACATAAAGAACAAAAACTCTAATTTTTTTCTATCATTTTTATAATTCTTGGTTTTTAAAATAATTATTTTTCAAACACTTTGTTTTAAGAAACATCATTTGTTATAATACTCTCATTGTTTAAAAACTTTGATTTATAGTAAATTTTATAAAGATTTTTTAAGAAAACTTGTTTTTATAAAAACTTTATTTATTAAATACCATTTTTAAATATTTCTTATTTTTAAAATAAATTAATTTTTAGAAAATGTCATTTTCTATAAATTGTCTTAAAGTTATTTTTTAATGAAAATATTTGATTTTTAAATTATCAAAAACAATTTTCTATTATAAAAAGGCAAATAATATTAGTAGGCATTAATAGGTGAGATAGAATAATAAATAAATTAAAAAGATAATTAAATAGGATTATTAAAAAATGACAAGTGGCATTAAAAGTATGAGAATGTGACAAGTGACAAAAAATATTTTTGTTTATTATAATAGAAAGACTGACGATCCCACCAATTTTCTATGGACATATCCTCTAGCTCGCAAATCTCAAACCTTTACTACTGTCTCTCAATTTTACAATCTAATCACAACTCAATTTGAACGAAAAATCAAACAGTTTTAGTGTGATAATGGAACGGAATATAACAATCAATATTTTCACACATTTTGTTCTCAAAACTTAATGCAATTTCGTTTTTCATGTCCATACACCTCCTCTCAAAAGGGAAAGGCCGAGTGAACAATACGGTTTATAAATAACATCATCCGCACTTTGTTTGCATAGTCATGCCTTCCACCATCCTATTGGCATCATGCTTGGATGTCGCCACTTATATTTTGAATATTCTTCCCCGTCGCTCTACACACTACAAATCTCCAACTCAACTTCTTTATCATTGCATCCACCCATACCAACACCTTCTGGTCTTTGGTTGTCTGTGCTACCCACTTCTTACCTCCACAACCATCCACAAACTACAAAATCGTTCTATTCCCTGTGTCTTCCTTGGTTATCCCAATAACCACCGATGCTATACATGTCTAGATCTCTCCTCCAATAGGGTCATCCTTTGTTGTCACGTTCACTTTGAGGAATTTGTTTTTCCTTTTGCAAGTCAAAATAAACCATTTCCCACCTCCTACACCCAATTTACCGAAGGCCTTCATCCTCTTTTTTGGCCACACACAGATATACCCTCCCCCATGCCTACGGCTCTCCCATCACCTCACCACTTCTTTGAATCAGTTGCGTAATACCCTCATGGCCAATCTAGCCAGCGAGTTTGCTATGAAGGATTTGAGGCCACTTAGCTATTTTTGGGCATATACAGGTCACCCGTACAGCAGATCACATGATCCTGTCTCAATCCTCTTATGCTCAAGACATCATTGAGCGAGCTGCTATGGCGTCCTGTAAACCGGTTGCAACACCAGTAGATACCAACTCAAAACTCAGTCACATCGGCACTCTGTTTGCCGACCCTACCTTAGATCGACCACAATGGTTGTCCCGCCCGGCCAGCGGGCCTCCTCCCCGCGGTGGCGGCGCACGGGAACACCGCCCCCTAGTTCGCGGCCCCCGCTGGAAACCCTCCAACGGCTCCCGCTCCCCGTCATGAATGATGAGATGTGATTGGCCCAAGTTTGTTTCTCATTTTCTGATTGGTCCAAGGCATATAGTGGGGAAGGTTTTTCAGTGGGGTGACCACTGTGGGGTTTAAGGTTTTCAGTGTAGTGATGACGTGGCAGGAAATTTGGGTGGGGAAAGATTTTCAGTGGGGTGACCGCTGTGAATAGTCTTATACCGCAGCATGGCTGGGGCACTACAATACCTCACCTTTACACGTCATGACCTCTCATATGCAGTCCAGCAGGTATGTATGCACATGCATGGCATGTCCACTGATCACTGGAATGCTTTAAAACACATCATCAGGTACATTCAAGGTACGTTAAAACTTGTTTTATATCTTGGGGCCGTACTTCTTCGTCACTGCGTGCCTACACTGATGTTGACCGGGCAGGGCCGTACTTCTTCCATCTGTTTTAAAAGCAGAACAACATTTTTGTAAAACCTTCACAAATTACTTTTAACCCCTTTGTATGTTATATTATATATAACAAAAGCAACAAGAGGCAGCGAATTATGGTATTTTCGGGTGTTCGTTATTCAACGATTGAGGGTTAGTATAATTTTGGTTACTTCTTCGTTAATATTACAAATTTACAACGCTCTTATTTAGATTACTCATGGTTGTGTACCAAACGAACATAACTTAGTGTTTTGAATTTTAGGGTTTGATGTGTAATGGGCTTGAAATATTCTTCAAGGGATATATTTTGCGTTTCGGGATGATAAAAGACGATGTTTCTTTTGTGGTTGTGTTGATTCGACTTATTTATAAGATGAATGAATGTCTTAATAGATCCGTTCAGTCTTGAAATCTGGATGCCTTTTGAATAGACGTGACAATCTTGATGTATAGTAAGATAAGTGGGTAAATTTAAGTAAACAATTATTGTACTTTAGGTTGAAATAGGTAGCATTATGACATATAACGGATTGAGATGTGTAGCACCTTAACATAATACATGTCAAGATGTGTAAATTAAAAACTATGTTAATATAATGAATTCAAATATGTAAGAAATGATCAATAATATATTTGATGTGAAAATATCTAAAAATTATTAAAATAAAGTATTTCAAAATACTTCATATGGTATGCATATATTAACAGATACGACCATTTGAATACAAGTGAGCGTTTAAAAATATTACAAAAACATGTTTTATTAGGATATAAATAGTATATAGGTGTAAAAGAGCCGAGCCAAGTGATACTTGCACTTGTTTTTAAAAATATATGTGTTAAAATTTAACCAAACCCCTTAATATTTTGCAGTCGTGGTCCTTAAAGCATATTCTTGTTAAGAGAATTTAAGTGATACTTGCACTTGTTTTTAAGAGTTAATTAAGTTAAAAAGTATCCATAGACGTTTTTGATATATTTTAAAATCTCGTATAGAACGACTAGGCCTGACAATCTTGATTTATAACAAGATGAACAACTTAAAAATTATGTGAATATAATTAATTCAAACAGACAAAAATATCAATGATATACTTGACGAGAAAATTACAAATAATTATTCAATTAAACCTTTTGTTTAGTTACAATTCATTTTAACTTGGATGTTATTGATACTTTTTGAAATGACTCGTTGAAACCCAAATTGATTGCTTAAAACACGTCCTGACATGCACCCAACTTGACCGGTTAGTTAATACAACCCAACCCGTCCATTTTTCCATGCATAAGAATAACTATATGAAATTTAGTTTGATGGCAATCTGACAAGTTTATTTTTGTTCGATAGAGTTTGATTACTTAGTGGCAGTATTTTTCCAAATTGTTGTTTCAGGGAAAGCAAAAATCATACCGGTACTGCCCGCTATGCGAGTGTTGATACTCACCTTGGAGTTGGTCAATAATCTTGCTCATTGATATTATTTCATTATGAAATTTTTTTAAAAATAATTTTCATGAGCTCGAATTATTTTTATCATCTCCAAATTTGGATTAAACAAGAACAAAATATTCTTTTATTTTGAGTGGAATGTTGAATATACCAACTTTATGTAGAAATTATTTCGGAATACAAACACGAATTTGCTATGTACTTAAATTATAAAACGAATTTTTTATGTCAAAATTCGTAAAATCAATTTTTCTATTGATTTTTCAATATAATAACTTAGGTAAGAAAAAAATTTTCCCCATTGACCACGCGAGGGGCGATGCCCCCGGAACCCGCCAACGAGGGCACGAGGCGTTGCCCCTCTTAACCCATATTGAATCATAAAACCTTAAATTCTCGTGCACCCCACACAACTTTTTAATTAGTTTAATGATTTACGTTAATCGACAAAACTAATCCAATTACACTAAGATATTTAACATTTTATATAATTGTTTGTTTTTTTTTTAACTTTTCCTAATTTCTCATTCTAACTTTGTTCTTATATGAGTGTGGTTGTAGCCTTCCTTGGCAGGGGCTGAAAGCCGGCACTAAGAAGCAAAAGTAGATAAAATTAGTGAAAAAAAGATGCTTACTCTTACAGAGGTTTTCTTGAGATCAAACATATATTTTAAGCGGTTCTTTATTATAATTAAGTGACATGAATTTTTATAAAAATTTACATTAATTGTAACCACTTAATAAAAGTGACTTGTAATCTACAGGTTTTATGCAACTCTTATCCAACTGAATTCACATCGTATTTAATTTTCATTATTGTCGATCATTGTTAGGTTGGTTAGACCCTCAAACACTTGTATATTATTGTTTTTGTAATAAATTATCCTCAAACCCTTGCAGTTATTGTTTTTGTAACAAATAATTTATGTGATATTATGGTTACAGATTCAGCATTATTACAACAAAAACCTAAGTTTTCAAGTAAACTAATTTGGAGGTTGTATGTATTAATATATAGATCCAGACCAAGCACATATGATGAGCCCCGTGAGAGCCTACCAAACGTGCTAGGTTCAGGCATTGGTCGCATTTTAACCACTCAAAAGCTACACTCTCAACCAGGGTTTGAGTCGAGGTTATCAACTTTCCCACGGGTTGTACCCTTATCAAGAGGTTGCATGTATTAATAAGTTTTTTTATTTGAAAGTTTGGTATAAGATGATTGTTGGTATATTTTAGGTTTTATAGTTTGTTCCACCATGTAAAAATTGTTGTATTATTGTTGTCTTCTCATATGTTGTCAGAAAGGCCGACAACATCCAATAAAAGAGATCATCTTATCTACTCAACCTTTTTCTTATTGGCCAATTCAGATTACAATGGTTGATCAAGATTACAATCCAGATCCAACTACCATAACAATCAAACGACTGAAACAACGCTTCACACAATCACCAAATTCATCTGCTATCTCACCACCTGCATAATCATAAATCAATGGCTGAAGCCGTGGTTTCTGCCGTTATCTCTTTTCTTGTCGAGAATCTGACCTCTAAAGCTTTGAAAGCCATTGTTCCCCATAATGGAATCGATGCTGACATCAAGAAATGGCACAAATTGTTGACCCAAATCCAAGACGTACTTGCTGATGCTTCTCGGAAGGAGATAACCAGTCAGGCTGTGAGACGATGGTTGAATGATCTCCAGCATCTGGCTTATGAAATTGATGACGTACTCGATGATCTGGCAACAGACGCCATGGAACGGGAGTTCACCCCCGAGTCAGAAGCCAGCAGCAGCAAGGTAATAAAGCTATTTTCAGGTGTTTTCACGAAATTTCCAAAGAATACTAAGATGCTTGACAAGTTGGATAGTATTAACGCCAAATTACAAGAATTATTAAAGCAGAAAGCTGATCTTGGTTTGAGTGATGAACCCAGGACAAAAAATAATAAAAACAGAATTCAATCATCTGTTGTTGATCCATCTAGAATTGTTGGACGGCAAGCTGAGAAAGAGGCATTTGTCAAACTGTTACTGCAAGAGGATGGACCATCTCATCAAAATTTTGGCATTGTTCCCATATTTGGTATGGGCGGGGTCGGTAAAACTACTCTAGCTAAACTTTTGTATAATGATCCACAGATCGAGAAACACTTTCCACTCAAAGGGTGGGTTTGCATCTCGGATGAGTTTGATATCGTTGGTAGAACCAAAGATATCTTTAAGGATTTGGGAGGTGAGTTAAAGGACGAACATGATGATCTTAATAAACTTCATGAAGCTCTTAGAGATTACGTAAGGGGGAAAAGATTTCTTTTGGTACTAGATGATGTATGGTTTGAAAGTTACACAGATTGGCAAAACCTCGTCGAACCGTTGTTTACATGTGCTCCTGAAAGTAAAATTGTCATAACAACACGGAAGGATCAATTGCTTAGAAGGTTGGGTTATGATCCTCTAAACAAGCAGCTGGAGTGCCTGTCATGTGATGATGCTTTGTCTTTGTTTGCTCTGCATGCATTAGGCGTAAAAAATTTTGATTCACATTTGTCACTCAAATCACATGGTGAAGGCATTGTGAAAAAATGTGGTAGATTGCCTTTGGCCTTGATCGCACTCGGAACATCACTGAGGACAAAAGAAGATGAATATTCGTGGAAGGGAATGTTAGAAAGTGAGATATGGAATTTACCGGTTGAAGGTGAAATCCTCCCGGCCCTTAGACTAAGTTATCACGAACTTTCTGCACCTTTGAAGCAGGTGTTTGCATACTGCTCCTTGTTCCCTAAGGACTTCCTGTTTGACAAGAAGGAACTTGTTTTATTATGGATGGCAGAAGGGTTTTTGCACCAGTCAACTCAAAGAGATTCAACGGAAGAAATGTTGGGTCGTGAATACTTTGAGGATTTGTTGTCAAGGTCATTTTTTCAGTATGCACCTAATAATGAATCGTTGTTTGTGATGCATGACCTGATGAATGACTTAGCAACACATGTTGCTGGTGAGTTTTTTGTAAGGTTCGACATTGAAGCAAAGAAGGACATTAATGAGAGAATGTTGGAAAAGTACCGCCATATGTCATTTGTTCGTGAGAAATTTGTAACTTATAAGAAGCTTGAGGCATTTAAAAGATCCAAAAGTTTGAGAACATTTTTGGCAACATCTGTTGGGGAGGTAGACAAATGGCAAGTCTTTTACTTGTCAAACAAGATTGTGGTCGACTTACTTAGCAAATTACCATTGTTAAGGGTGTTATCTTTGAGTAATTTTGGTATAAGTGAGGTACCAGAATCCATTGGTACTTTGAGACACTTGAGGTATCTTAATCTATCTCGAACTGAAATCGAATATTTACCAGAATCCATTGGTACTTTGAGACACTTGAGGTATCTTAATCTATCTCGAAATGAAATCAAATATTTACCAGAATCCATTGGTACTTTGAGACACTTGAGGTATCTTAATCTATCTGAAACTGAAATCAAAGATCTACCAAAAAATATCTCCAATCTCTACGACTTAGAGACTTTGATCTTATCTCATTGTTGGAGATTAGATAAGTTGCCAAACAGCTTTTCAAAGCTTAAAAATCTGCGACATCTTGACATTGATGGGACTATGTTTTTGAATCAGATGCCCTTAGGAATTGGTGAGTTGAAAAGCCTAGAAACTCTCTCTAGGATCATCATTGGAGGTATCAATGGGTTTGAAATAACGAAACTTAAAGACTTCGAGTATTTGCGTGGGGAAGTTTCAATTGAGGATTTGGACAAAGTGCAAAATGCAACTAATGCAAGGGTGGCGAACTTTCCACAAAAGAAGATTAGTAAGTTAAAGGTTGTATGGAGCAATGTGTGGGATGATTCACGAAACAAAATGCTTGAAAAAGACGTGTTAAATGAGCTAAAGCCTCATAATGATAAGCTAATAGAACTTGAAATTAGGTTTTATGGGGGATCGAAGTTTCCAAACTGGGTTGGGGACCCCCTGTTTGTTCATTTGAAGCACGTTTCATTAAGTTATTGTAAAAGATGTACATCTCTGCCACCGCTTGCGCAACTACAATCACTCAAGAAGCTGACTATTGAACATTTGGATGGGGTGGAAGATGTGGGTACGGAGTTACTTGGAACTTGTCGTGCATTTCCCTCATTAGAAATTCTGTCTTTTTTAGGAATGTCCAAATGGGAGAAATGGTCAATCAATAACGTGGAAGATGCGTTTCCATGCCTGAAACAACTTGTTATAAAGGATTGTCCTAATTTGGTTGAAGTCACACTTGAAAAGATACTTACATTGAAGTTTCTAAAATTAGAAAACTGCGATTGTGGTGTGTTGAGAAGGCTGGTTGAGGTAGCTTCATCAGTCACCAAGTTGGAAATAAACAATATTTTAGGGCTTAATGATGTGGTGTGGAAAGGTGTTATAGAGCATATTGTGGCAGTTGAAGAATTACACATAGCGAGGTGTAATGAAATAAGATATCTATGGGAGTCAGAAGCAGTTGCAAGTAAGGTTCTTGTGAATTTAAGGGAATTGAAAGTCATGGGTTGTCATAATCTGGTGAGTTTAGGAGAGAAAGAGTATGATGGGGATAGAAACCTCCAGATAGCATCTCTTAGGAATTTGATAATATTAATGTGTAATAATATGGAGCGTTGCAGTTGTACAGATAACATCGAGAACTTGAGCATCAGGAATTGTAGATCAATTACATCAATCTCCTTACCAACAGAATTTAAGTCACTTTCAATTATGAAATGTGAGAAACTATTCAAAATGAGGTGGGGAGGACAAAACAATAATAATAAAAGCAGCATGCCAATGCTCTTTGAACATGTGCACATAAGGGAATTGCCGAATCTAGAATCAATCATTGGTTTGAATTACTTAGTTCACCTCACTCAATTGGTCATAGAGGATTGTAAAGGTCTGGAGTCATTACCTGACAATGAGTTTCCTAAATTGACTTTGTTAAAGAGTCTTCATATAAGAAACTGTCCAGAAATGAATGATTGTTTTCCTCGTGGGCTTTGGCCTCCCAATTTGCAAGCCTTAGTGATAGGGAGGTTGAAGAAGCCCATCTCAAAGTGGGGCTCACAGAATTTTCCAAGCTCTCTTGTTAAACTAAGCTTATACGATGGTGGTGAAGATGGAGTGAGTAGTTGTAGTCAATTTTCTAATCTTCTTCCTTCTTCTCTTACTTCTCTTGAATTATGGGGTTTTGAGAAATTGGAATCATTTTCAATGGGACTCCAACACCTCCAACGTCTCTCTTTTGGATGTTGCCCTAATCTTCATAAATTTTCACACCCCCAACACCTCACCAACTCCCTCCAACATCTCACATTTTTCAAATGCCCGAACATGAAGGATCTACCAGAACAGTTGTTGCCTTCACTTTTGAGTTTAGAAATTCGTCATGGTGGCCCAAATATGAAAGAAAGATGCAGCAAAGGAGGGAGTTACTGGGCCCTCATCTCCCATATCCCAAACCTCGACATATATAATCCAGGTCTCTTTCCCCTGCTTAATGATTTTAAATTAAATAACCGATTTATTTGCTTTTTATTGATAAATCCTATTGTTTTTGTTTTTTTTCAATAAAACCATGTATGTTTCTTGTGCTCATTTTTATTGACATTAAATTGAGTTTTATACCGTTCATTTATTTTGACTCTTCATTTAATGATTTTTTGCATGAAAGATTTTTATTGAGTTATATTTCTCACAATCAATGTTTTCATGATTCAACAGAACGTTGAACCAACTGGTTATTGGTCGGGCTGGATTTAAGAACCGGATGACATAATAATATATAAAAAAGTATATATATTTATAGGGGAGGGATATTCTAAGAAGGCAAAAAACCATGAGAAGTGTGAGAAGCCATGAGAATGTGACACGTGTATTTTAGGGTAAAGGGTATAAATGTCAACACATAAATGGAGGCTGCACATGCAAGTCACTGTTAATTCCACCAAATTTTTTAAACGTATGTAATTATTTTATACGTTAAATTTTTTTAAAAAAAATTACACCATAAAATCACAAATTTCTTTACCTTTCTAACGAATATAATATTGTTATATTTAACAATAGAAAAAGAACAAACCTGATTGTTCTTGAAACTTGTGCGTTTTTATGGTGTTTTCATATTGTTTGTGAAACTAGACGTTTTATGGTGTTTTGAACATAAACAATACACAACGTTTTTTAATTGTGTCATTTACACATGACGTTTTATGGTGTTTCTGTACTGTGTAATTTTCACAGACATTTTATGGTGTTTTTAAATTGTAATTTTATTTATGGTGTTTTTGAATTGTAATTTTATTCATGGTGTTTTTGGACTGTATAATTTTACACATTGTGTTTTATGGCGTTTTTGAAAACTAAAAAACATGTCGTTCTAAACTTTGTGTTTTTACACATTTAAGTTTAAAACATCATTTATAAAATGTTTATGAACCAGGTGTTTTTGTTATGGTGTTTTTCAAATGTTTATGAAATATAGCGATTTATGGTGTTTTTAGTATTCAAAAACACCATAAAAATGCATGGTCTTAGTTTCATGAATATCCGAACACAAAAACACCATAAAATGTTAACACCATAAACACAATAACATATCTTGAAAAAACGCCATAAACAATAAAATATCTCGAAAAAACATCATAAACTAAGTTAAAAACACCACGTACAAACTTAGGTGTTTATGGTGTTTTTCGTTTTCAAAAACACCAAAAAATGCCCTCTTTTAGTTTTATTAATACGCAAACACCAAAAAATAACATAAAATGTTAACATCATAAACACCATAAAATATCTTTGAAAACACCATAAAACATACATATGTGTAAAAAACACCATAAAAGATCAGTTTCGTATATATTGGAAAAACACCATAAACATATGGTTCGTGAAACTCATTTTAGGTTGTTATTTTAATTTTAAAAAATATACTAATATTATACTCATTAGAAAGATAAAAAAATGCTCGATTTTGTGGTGTAATTTTTTTAAAAAAATACTAACGTATAAAAAAGTTATGAACGTTTAAAAAAGATGGAGGAAAATGCATGTGACTTGCATGTGCAGGTTTTTGGCTAGATCTTCCCTTTCTACCCTTACAGATGGTTTTAACTTATAACTATTTACGAAAATACCACTAAATTAATCTCAACCACAAAACCAATTTATCTAATGGTTGAGATCTCTTCTCACACTTCTTATGGTTTTAAAACTTTTTAGCCAAATCTTATACTATATTTATAAACACATTTAAACAAATACAATTAATGTTCAAACAAGCATAATCATATTAAAATATACATGGTTTGGTTTAATGTTTATTCTGTGTTTTAGTTAAAAAAAACTAAATTTGGTCCAACCGTGAACCCGTCCCTGTCGTTGAACCTGCCGGTTCTTGAGAGGGCGGTTCGCATGCAATATTTGGGCCAACCACCCCACAGGTTCCCAATCCGATCAGCCGGTCTGGTCCGGTTTTTAAAACGTTGCTCAGTATGTTATGTCTTTCATTTGTGACAATATATTTTATTATTACAACTATATAAAAAATTTTAATATGTTCTTTTAGTTTTATTTATTATTTAATTCACAAGTTGATCTATGAAGCAACTAACAATGGTTATATTCATGGCTAATTTGATGGTACAAAAGAATATGAAGAAGAATGAAGAAACTTGAAAGCTCATCATTAATGTTTTCCTGATACAATGGTCAGAGATAAGGAGCTACGGCAAACTCATTGAGGTAATGTTTTATTCACGTATGGTTATTGATTGCTCTTTTTTGAGTTTCAAAGATTTTAATATTTATATAAAAGATAAAACCCCACTATGGTCAGTTTCCCTGGAACTGGAACTCTGGAAGCCATCGACCTAGAGTAAGCTGTGATTTACCAGATCCTGTTGATTAGTTGATGTTAATGTTACGTGTTTTTCAACATGTGTTACATTGCTTGTTTTGTATGTTTATGTTGATTACACGTGATTTTGATTATGAGCATGTGAAGAATAAATAAACAAGCAAATAAAAATATAGCAAATAAAATAATTTTTTTAAGAGTATATATATAATAAATCATATATCCAGCAAATGTAGCTTAAGTGGTAAGGATCCTGCCTTCCAAATGGAAGGTCAGGGGTTCAATCCTCTCTGGGCACATTTAAAGGATATCCAGGTGATGGCACGAATCTGGGCTTTATCCCGGGTTCGAACCTAATGGGGGTAAGGGTTTACGGATTCAATCCGGTTCCCGCGCATCTGGGGGCACACTAACCCACACCGGAGATTGGAGTAATCCGATCTTGGCTATCACTCACCAAGAAACTGAAGATAGCACGTTGGGTTAGTTTAACTGCCGTTCAAAAAAAATATAATAAATCATATTTTAAATATATTTAACATAAATAAATAAATATATAAATAAAAGTTGTGTGACATATATGAGACGAGGGTCTTTAAAAAAGTATTCCTATCCTATTTGAATAGGGTAATGTTTGTCTTTGTCTCACCCTCTCCAGACACTACTGTTTAGTAAGATTTCATTCGGTATGTATATTTGTATGTTTCATTTGTAGACTAATACTAGACCTGACAAATTTAATCCAAACAAGATAAATGGGTTGATTTGGTGAACAATTAATGTAATTTGGGTTGAAATAGGTAGGCATTATAACATGTAATGAGTTGAGACGAGTAACACATTGACAAAATACGGGACAAGATGTGTAGCCTAAAAAAACTATGAATAGAATAGTTCAAATTGGTAAAAATGATCAATAATATATTTGATGAGAAAATCACTAAAAATTGTTAAAATAAACTATTTGTTTAGTAACAACTCATTTTAACTTAACTAAACTGATTTTTGTAAAAATGACTCATTTAGATCCAAACTGATTTTATCCTGGCCCGAACCATTTATGATCCATTACCTGACCCAACCCATTGCTAGGCTTAACGCCTTAACTATTACAGCCTACATAGTATGATTTTTTAGGTTTCATTTCTAATTTAACAAGTTGATCCATGATGAAACTGAACATGGCTGATTTGATGCTGCAGACTCGGTTGTAATGGGAAGCATTCTACTAGAGACTTGCCAACATTAATAGCAAAGAGCAGAACCTTAGATATGACTGGATGATTATGATTTTTTGGAACATTCACACAGAATGATGTTTTTGTGTATTATGTGGTGGATAGAATTATAATTTCATATTATGATGGATTCTTTTTTTGTGGATGCTGATTAGTTATTTGTGTTGGATCTGAGGATGAATGAACAGAAATATAACAAAAATATGATTTTATAAACTTGACAAGTAATGATGATATTGATACATGCCATTGTTACAGTATTAGTTCATTTATTGTTGTATAGCAGATCCAAACAGTAGCTTAACATCAAGAATATGCCAAAAAAATTACAACAATGCCACAAACTAGTATCATTTATCTCTCCGCAGCCTCATAAATTCATCCTCTTGAGTCAACATTATCTGCTTTTTTCTTTATTGTGAAGCCCTTTATCTTCTTTTTTCCTATAATCTCATTAAAATAAATGAAGCCACATCCTCCACCATAGACATTAAATTTATGTACTTGGACCTAAAACAGAAATGTAAAATTAATATATATTCAATGCAAAGATGATTTACCCATGAACTGAATACTAAGAATTTTCTTGCCTAACAAACATAAAAATTAGATTATTTACACATTTATATGTTCTACAAAAAAGTATTCACAACACAAGCCATTCGCAAGGTTTGCAATTCGATTCCAAAAGCCAAGTGTGGCAAAAAAATTAGTTATTAGCAGATGCATCTTGACAGTTAAATCATAGTTAATAAATTAGCTTGAAAGGAAAAAGTTAGAAAGTCACCCAAACTAAAATAGTCCCAAAGAGTTATTTAATACATTAAACCTCCTAAAACATTTTTATTTAAGGAGATGAGAATGTATTATTGTTGAAAATATTAGAAATTAGATTAGGACCAAGTAGTTTCAAGTTTTACCCACACCAACCCATTTTGACCATAGTTAAGAATGGCATGCCCATAAATCTATATTACATTAAACTAAGTCAATAATCCATGAAATATAAACAAAATTACTTAGAGAAATTTGAAAGTAGATAATAACTTACCTCACAGAAGAACTTCATGTAAGATGTGAGCACAATTGAACATTTAAGCATCCTATTAAAGCCATCCAGGCTGTTTCGTACAGATGAATATGCACAACACCTTTACGGTTCTGTAAAACCCAATTCAACAATTAATTCTATAATTACTGAAAAATTCTGGCCTATCGAATTTTTGACTGAAGCTTTCTTGCTTCTGAGTCTAAACCCGCAAAACGAACGAAGACCTTTAACAACCACCCTTTGTGTAGATCTAAACACCTTCATTCCCTGATTCAAACAAGCTAACAAAACCATAGATGCAGTGAAAAATCTCCTTTCTTTGCAAAGATTATAATTTATACACCAATGAGGTGTAAGTAATACTATCTCTAACATCCATCGTCCAAAAATCTTCAAATCCTTATTATTGTAACCAGCTTTACATAACCGATCAACCATGCAATTATATGCAACCAAATTAGAATCAAAACCCAATGTATCCATATATCTAAAATGTTTTAAAGCACCATCAATATTACCTGCTCTTCATAACCCATCAATTAATGTAGTGTGTGTGTATTCATCACATTTCAACCCTGCTTGTGCAATTTCATACAACAAATTATAAACTTCTCCCAACCTGCCTCCTATGCAATGCATATTAACCAAGATATTGTAACACACAATATCGAGCTCAATATCCTTCTTAATTATTAATTCATAACAATTATGTGCTTCTTCTAATCTACCGATTTTAGCAAACACACTGCTAATTGTACAATATGAAAAAACATCATACATGCATCCTTTATTTTTCATTTCATAGAAGTACTCAATACCTTCATCAAATTGGCCGGATCGAAAACAATATTTCATAACTGTAGTATAAGTACTAGCGTTGGGTTCAAGATTTGATTCCATGAGCTCCTTCAAAACCCTTCTTGCAACATGTAACCGGCCTGATTTACAAAGCCCATCAATTAATACGTTGTAGTGAGTAATTGAGGAACAAACCCATTTTGCTTATAATACCGGAATAAGTTTAAGGCGGTATTGGCATGCCCATTCTTGCAAAGACCATTAAACATTCTGCTTCTAGCATTCTATGCAGGATTGAATAGCCTGCATCAAGATCAACAAAACGAAAATATGCAGTAACTAAGGTGTTGTATGTAACAACATCTGGTAATGTTCCTAACCTTAATAATAACATCACTTATAACAGCTTCTGTTTTTTTCAGTTGTTGGACTTTACAAAATGAAGCTGCACATATATTCATTAGCCTTGTTGATAACTTACAAATCATTGCTGATCAACTCTACACTATTCAACTGTTGGTCTCCATTCACAACAACATGATGAATCTGTAAAAAAAATTAATGTTTATTAAATTGTTAGAAATATAACCAAAACAACATTATTCTCATTAAATTATTAAATTGATAGAAATTAATGTATTTTACTTGGGTTGCCTTTAGTCTTAGGAACCTTAGCTGCTTTAGTCTTTGGAATTTTTATGCCCTCTTGTTCTTTTTATCCTCTGATGTTATGAAACCTATTTTTTTCTTTTTGTAAGTTTCTATATTTTCCATTGCTGTAAAATGTGGAAAAAGAAAAGAAAAAAACGTTTTCCTGAGATAAGTCAAGGTTCTATCTAGGAGCAGCCTCTTTTTCATACCAATGAAAAGAGACAAGGTTTGCATCTCACCCTCCCCATTTTTTTCTTTAGAGAATGGAATTTTTGTTTGTTTGTTTATTCCAATTGCAAGTGAAATCCACCCAATTACTCTTATGATTTGTTTGTACAAACATATGAGAGATATTGATTTTCAACACCTATCCATGCACATATAATGCCAAGAAAGTAATAATGTGACACCAAGTAAGAATTATCACGACGTACAAAGAGAGAGTGTTAATGTAAAATTGCACATGGCACTCTATCTAACAAAATTAATTGATTAACTATTATTTAACCCATCAACAATCTAAAGCTATCCGAATACATTGACACGTACTTTGATAAGATAACTAACGGTGATTTAAAAAGTTCCCTTGTGTAGCATATCAATCAACAAGGACATATAAAAGGCAACCTTTTTTTACCAAAAGAAATTGTAATAAACAATTATTTATGATGACAAGGTAAGTGGAGATTTAAATTTGCTATGAAAGGACATGACATCCTAGAATAAGATATGTGCTTGGAATTTCTGGTGCCATTATAGTAAAAAAACATGACCAATTAACATTGCAAATAAATAAATAACAGCAGCAACAGTAAGAAAAGAATAGCAAAAGATACCCATATATCTAGGAGGCATACACGTGGGATGACTTAATTTTTAGGTTTATTATGTATAACCCTGTACCCAATAACAAGATATTCAAAGAAAGTTTCAAAATTTACATTTCACATATAGGCAAATCTCTCGGCATTTCATCGAACAACTGGTGTGCTTTATACTTCCTACAAGTATCTACATTTAACATAACAAATAACCCCCCAAATGAACAACCACACAAATACAAGTCTTGTTTATCAAATTCCCATCTTCAATTAAAAAGAAGCGTCTAGCCAAAGCACTCTATGCAAACATAGATACGAAGGTTTCTGTGAATACGCACCACTCTTCCAACACAGAATGAAATTCATTTCAGATTGACGGCATCACGTTTCAATTATGACCAAATCTTGAAGACACAAACACATATTTAATTATGCTCAATACTTTCAACTCATGGGAGTAAAATCAATGACGAAGCTTATATAGGGGCGGTTCCTGTTTTTTCGTCCGTAGTATTAATTTTTTGGCCGAAAGGTTAATTTTTAGTTAAAAATAGAGGTTTCGCCCCCTCTCGCGTAAAATAATTAACATGTATTCTGACTTCGGTAATCGTCACTGAGTAAAATAGGCATTCCATAACTGTTTATAAGTATTAGCATACAAACCATTCATGCCACCTCAATGCGTTGAAACATTTGAATGTTTGAGACAAAGAAAGTGGTTTGTCATTGGCTTATCGTTCTTCCTGCTATGTCTTCTTTTAACTTCCTACAATCGAGCCCTTGTTGGCAGTCTTCATTGTGACGTTCGTCAGGAGTCTGTATGTCTTCTCGTGGTTAATTCTCTCTCCATTGTTAACACCAATTACTTTGCCACTTTCATCTTCATTGTTAACATACAAAATTGAAAATTGTAGTTCGTAGTCTCGTAAACTACGAGGTGTTCAAAATATTCGAAATTCGAAAAAATTCGAAATCCGAATCGTATCCGAAACCCGAAAAAACCTCATCCGAAATCTATTTCGGGTTATTCGGGTCGGATAATATGGTTTTAGACTCGGGTCGGGTTTCGGATATGCCAAAACTAGTTTTTCGGGTCTGATATCCGAATAACTCGAATAAAACAGCTTTATTCGGGTTCGGGTTATTCAGATGTGAGAATTCGGGTTTTTCAGGTTGTTCGGGTTTTTTGAGTCGGATTATATATTTTGAGATTCGGGTCGGGTTTCGGATGGACCAAAAAAATTTTCAAACCCGAATAACCCGATTCAAAAAACTCAAATAACTCGTTATCCGACCCGATAAACACACTTTAAAAAAATATATTTTATATATTTTTAAATTAAAAAAAATATTTTTAATAAATTAAAAAAAACACTTTTTAAAAAACCAAATTATTATAAAATTTAAAATGTTCAAAAAAAATTTCTAAATATTTAAAGAAACAAACTTTGAAAAAATTAATGTTGGAAGATATAATATAATTATTTTATTACCTAAGGTGTTAATTTATACAAAATTTTAAACATATATTATATTAAAAAATTATCTTATATTGTCTAAATTTTCATTAGTGACTATTTATTATATTTTTTTATTCAACTCATGTAATACACGAGATATTAATATAGTGTAATAATAAAGAGATGTAGAAAAACTAGTATGATAATACTTTAAAAAATAACATTTATCATCTAACTTTATTTTTATAAAGAATTTGGTTCATACTTTCTTTTGTATTGAGGATTGTTCACTTGTTCCTAAAAATCAAAACTTCCAGTTGTTTGGACTTTGGACTCCGGGTCAACAGCAGGCAGATCAGCAGATGGATCATCGCTCAGCAGCCAAGAGGCCCAAGTGCCCAAGACATGAGCTTTGGCCCAACAAAGAGAGAAAGATGCAGTAGTCGGCTAGTCGCAGCTGAGCGCCTGTGCATTAGAGGTGCAAAAAACCGGTTTACAAACCGGTATTTAGTTGATCTCAAACATGTTCCAGCCAAACCGCCTGTTTGACACAGGTTCGAGTTTGTACAGTTAAAACCAGAACCTAAACGACCCGAGCTGGTTTCAAATCCCTTTGAACCGGTTCTATAAGTTTGGCATCTCCATCTCTCAAACCGGTTTAGGACCATCATTGATCAAAACCGGACCGGTTCCCAACCCGAACCGATTTGGCTAAAAAAACTGGCTTGTGCTCCACTACTAAGCATGTGGCGTCCACAAGCCAAGGGTACGTGCACAAACCAGTTAACCGGTCGGAAACCGGTTTTGGAATAACCGAACCGGTTAACCAGTCAAAGTCTGGTAACCGGTTTTTACCAATAATTGGTTCGGTTAATAATCGGTTTTTCAAGTTTTAAAACCTAAACCGATATAATAACCGAAACCGGTTAACCGAACCGGTTATTTATTGAGTTGGATTGGTTAAAATGTTCAAACAAAATTTTCTAACTATTTAAAGAAACAAACTTTGAAAAAATTAATGCTTGAAGATATAATATAATTATTTTATTACTTAAGGTGTTAATTTATACAAAATTTTAATCATATTTTATATTAAAAACTTATCTTATATTGTCTAAATTTTTATTAGTGATTATTTAATATTTTTTTATTCAACTCATGCAATACACGAGATATTAATATAGTGTAATAATAAAGAGATGTAGAAAAACTAGTATGATAATACTTTAAAAAATAACATTTATATAACTTTAATTTTATAAAGAATTTGGTTCATACTTTGTTTTGTATTGAGTAGGGCTGTAATCGAGGCGAGCCGAGCCGAGCCAGGCCGAGCTCGAGCTCGAGATTTTTCGAGCCGAGCCTAGCCAGCTCGAAAAATTTTTCGAGCCAAAAAATCGAGCTCGAGCTCGTAAAGAAACTCGAGCCTCGAGCCGAGCCACGATCCAACTCGTTTTTTTTTTTTACTCTTCCTCCACTTTACAAACATACATATATAATATATATAAAATCTAATATATAAAATTAAATATATATAAAATCTCTTATATATATAAAATCCATTATATATATATATATAATCTAATATATATATAATTTAATATATCTATATGTGTATATATATAGTATGTGTGTGTGTGTATAGATACATACATATATATTATACATAATATATATATTTATATAAATTTGTGTATAAGATATTAAATATATATATAAATAATAAATATATATATATATATATTATGTATAATATATATGTATGTATATATATTTAGGGAATACATAATTTGAAAACCACTTCTTAGTGCGAAAACCTTGAAAACCATGTAAAAATCATGTAAAAAAAACGTATTTTTTTTTGAAATTTTTTTTACAGGTTTATAACACTATTGGGCACATTTTTATAAAAAAAATCAAAAAAGTGCCGACTATATATTTTTAAAAAAAATATTTTATAAAAACATGTAAAACATAGGTAACAAAACGTAAAAAAATTACGTCAGATCTGCTGAGGAGTTACGTATGTTTTACATGGTTTTATAAAATATTTTTTTAAAAATATAAGGTCGGCGCTTTTTTGATTTTTTTTATAAAAATGTGCCCAATAGTGTTATAAACCTGTAAAAAAAATTTCAAGAAAAAATACGTTTTTTTTACATGGTTTTCAAGGTTTTCGCACTAAGAAGTGGTTTTCAAATTATCTATTCCCTATATATTTATATACATATATTTATATGTTTGTGTGTAATATATGTGTGTGTATATAATTTAATATATACATATATATGCTAAAAATCGAGCCGAGCCACGAGCCGAGCCACGAGCCGAGCCAACGAGCCGAGCCACGAGCCGAGCTCGAACCGAGCCAACCCTGGCTCGGGCTCGGCTCGTTTGTATCGAGCTTTTTTCGAGCCGAGCCTTTTTCGAGCCGAGCTTTTTTCGAACTTTTTTCGAGCGAACTTCGAGCTAACCTCGAGCCGCGATATTTTTGAACAACCCTAGTATTGAGGGTTGTTCCTAAAAATCAAAACTTCCAGTTGTCTGGAATTTGGACTCGGGTCATCAGCAGGCAGATGGATAATAGCTTAGCAGCCAAGAGGCCCAACTGCCCAAGACATGAGCTTCGGCCCAACAAAGAGAGAAAGAAGTAGTAGTCGCAGCTAAGCGCCTGAGCATTAGAGGTGCAAAAAACCGGTTTGGGTCTGCAAACCGGTATTTAGTTGATCTCAAACCAGTTCCAGCCAAACCGATCCGAACCGCCGGTTTGGCACAAATTCCAGTTTGTACAGTTAAAACCAGAACCTAAACCGACCCGAACTGGTTTCAAACCCTCGAACCGGTTCCTATAGGTTTGACATCCCATCTCTCAAACCGGTTTACAAACTGAACCGGTTTCATGCCAAACCAGTTTAGGACCATCATTGACCAAACCAGACCGGTCCCTAACCCGAACCGGTTTGGCTAAAAAAACCGGTTTGTGCTCCACTACTAAGCATGTGGCGTCCACAAGCCCAAGGGAACGTCCATGTAGACATGCACAAACCGGTTAATCAGTTGGAAACCGGATTCGGATAATCCGGTGTTCCTACTGAACATTGACGGAGAGCCACCGCCAACAATAACCCAAAATGAGACGTCCTTTATCACCAAGTTCTACCGCTTTCCGGTCATAGCAGTTATTATGCATCTTAAATGCATGTCGACTCAGCTATTAAAATTTAAAATAAGTTATGTTGAATACAATATTAAGTGCATTTGAGCCTTTAATTTTTGGGAAAATTACATATTTCTCCTTTCTAACTTGCAAAATTACATATATTTTCTCAAAATATAAGTTTTTAATGCATAATGTACAAATAAGTATAATTTGATAAATATATAAATTTTACAAGTTAGAAAGATAAAATATCTAAAGCCCTCTTAATTTTTCTACAACTTGTTATGCGTTGTCTTAAGATAGGGATATGATCAAATAAAAAGTTTATTTTGTCTAAGAAGGCTAAAAAGGATTTTTAAAACATTCAAAACCGACCCAAACGAACTTCGATTGAGCTCATTTTGACGGCATTGGAACAGTATCGTCGAACTCTGTAATACTAGCTTTTAAGTTTTAAATTTAACGTTTAGCTATAAAGTTTAGGTTTTAGGGCTTGATTTTTAACTTTTAGGTTTTATCTTTAGGCTTTATTGTTTGATTTAAAGTTTCGGTTTTAGTATTATGGTTTATGGTTTGGGTTTTAACGTTCCAAGTTTAAGTTTCGACAAGACGGTTCTAATGACGCAAAAATGAGTTAGTTTGGAGTTTGTTTGAGTCGGTTTTCAAAATTTTAAAAACCATTGTTAAAATTCTTAGGCAAAATAGACTTTTTTCAGGAAATTTCACTTTTTAAGATAATAATTGTTTGTTTGAAATTATTGTGAAAAAGGTAAACATGAGTGAAGAAAACAGAAAAAGTAAAAGATATGTGCTCATTATATCAACAGAAACCCTCATCGATCGGCCGGCGGCGTCTGTTTACGTGTTGTCGGATTATGTTTTAACCTCTGGATACAAATCTTTATAACTTCTGAATTTCTCATTCTTTGTTAATTTAGAGTTTTAACCTCTAAAAACTTGGATAATGAGGTTGTAGAAGCATATAATAAATTGAATTTCATGCTTTTGATTTATGTTTAGATTTGATCGTTTGTTAATTGCTGAAACCCTAAAAATGTGTTGTTAAACTCTGATTTGTGAATTGCTGTAGTAAAACCCTAGACATTCGAATCTGAGCTAGTTTTTTTTGTTATCTGGTATTGACTAGTAGAACAGTAGGTTAGCTGGTCATCAGTTAACCTGTCACTTGACTGAAGCGAAGTCTGTGAGCTGTTCGCCTGCTAGTTCTTAATAATCACGGTTGATCTGAAATGTTGATGCATGTGTGTAGGATAATTACCACTAAAGATTTGGTACAAAGTCATTGCTGCTTGTGGATAATTTAATAGTATGACAATCTGAACCTATATCAACAGGGATAATATGAGACAACAGGCTTGTTAATCTCCGTATGTAAGCCTGTTAGTCTGTCACTAGTGTGTATGAGAGAAGTCGTTCCCTTTGAGTTTTTGTATGTATATAGATAACACTGGAAGATAATTAAGAAAGTACTTAAATATACTATGTCCTCATTTATTGTTATACATGTATAAATTGTTTACAAGTATAATTATATACACAAGAACACACATGCAAGGATTTTTAGAATGTCTCAAGTGAAAGAAACAATTGGAAAAGTTGATTTAATTACCAGCCTGTGTAGTGGCGGAGCTTGAGAGTTAGAGAAGGGGGCGAAAATTTATAGGACTCAAAATACATGTTAAATTTTTTAAACGAGGGGGGGCGAAATCAACATTTTTAACTAAAAATAACCTTTCGGCCCGAAAATTTACACTACTAGCGAAAAAAATAGGGGGGGGGCGGTCGTCACCCATTGTCTCACTAAAGCTACGCCCATGAGCCTGTGTGTGTTTTTCGCTTTATTCTTTTTCTTTCTTTTCAACATATCTATGTCTAACCAATGTGTAGATGCTAATATTAGTAAGAAGGAAATTCATTCCATGCTTTATGTTGAAATTTTTAAAAATGTATTATTGAATTCGTTTTAAACTCACTATATAGCACAAAACAATGTAATAATTGTATGTCTTCCATTTATTATGATACTTTTTTCTAATTTTTTTTTTCAAACTAATGGTTTCATCTACATTCTTGGCAGGCTACTGACAGGTTTAAAATATCAACTCCCAACTTGAGCACCTGCAAGCAAAGGATGTTCTGTTAGACTAAATAATTAAATGTGGCCCTTATGATTATTTAATTAAATAGATCAATTACCTAAATACCCCTAACAGATAGATAATTATTTGATGGACGTAATTATCCTTATTTATCCTAATTAGGGTTTCCCCTTGGGTGTATATAAATATGGGACTTATGGCTCCTAATCAAGGTTACTCACTTTTAACATCATAACACACACACGATTCTCCTCATTCTCAAGAGAACTCGTGAACACCACATAACCGAGCCTTCTCATCTCATCTCCATCTTCACCGTACACCCTAAACGGGAACCCGAGCGGATCGTCATCTCAGGAATGATGTCTGGAATCAACAACGCATTCACTGGATTCACAGGTTTCATCTAATCTCTATCTCATTTATATTTACATGTTCATCTCTATATCTAAACCAAAGGAATCGATCCAACATGTGGCATCAGAGAAATATGTTGCTTAATCGATTCCTAATCGCGAAATTGACTAAAAATCCAAAAACGTTTTACAAAAACGAGTATGAACAGTGGGTCGTTTTTCGAAAAACCTTAAAACTGGTTCGTTTTTCGTAAAAACGTGAATCTGGTGCGTTTTTCGTAAACCTAAAAATTTTCGGACTTAATCGTATTCGAAATTAATGTACACGTTTTTATGAGTACTCGAAATTTAGTGTACTCGAATTTGATGTACTCGAAATTTTGAGTATACGAAATTTATTATACTCGAAAAATTGAGTATTCGAAATTTAACTTACTCGAAATTATTTTTTAAACTTAGTGTACTCGAAATTTTGGAGTGTCACGAAATTTTAGTGTACTCGAAATTTTAAGTTCACGAAATTTTTAACAGTACTCGAAATTCTTAAGTTCACGAAATAAGGTACTCGAAAAACTGTACTCGAAAATCTAAGAGTACTCGAAATCTAAATGTACTCGAAAAACTGAAATTACTCGAAATTTTCGAGTACATAACCATTTTCGAGTACAATAACCATTTTCGAGTACATAACAATTTTCGAATACGTAACTATTTTCGAGAACATTACTAACTTCGTGAACAGTAAATTTCGTGTACGAACACTTAACCAAAAATTTTTTCGGGGCCCCGCCCCGAACCCCGGCGAACTCACCGCGGAGTTCGATCCGCGAATCAGGGGGCTAAGAGATAAAATAAATAGTTTTGTTAAAACCTTAAACTATTATGTTTTACAAAACCTCAATATACAAAAATCAGCTTAAACTCAGTAACAAGTGTTTCACTTCTGCCCAAAGGTGATGTGTTACATCTTATTATTTGAGTCTTATTAAGCATCGTCAATTACTTGTGTGTATCCTTAAACATTAGATATTCACATGACATCATTTTGCCTTAAAAGCATGTATGTTTCACTTCTGCCCAAAGGTGATGTGTTACATATATGTTTGCAAACTTAACATGTGCATAATGCTTATAAATGTCTCACTTCTGCCCAAAGGTGATGTGTTACATTCCTAATGCACATTTTACTTTCTAACTAAATTGTTCCTAATGCTTAAATGAATGGTTATTAACCAAAGTGAAACCCATTTGTTTAAGTAGAACCTAATCTAGTCTATTAATTTGATGTTATAGTAGACTCTTTATCACAGCTTCATTACTATAATGGTCCTTATATATGCCTGCCTTAGATCTAAGTTACCCCATAGATCACTCTAAGTTCTTCTATAGCCTAAGTATATTACTCTTTCTCATCTAATATAATCCACAGCTCCTAATATGGGAATTGAGACCCTTACTGGTGCGAACTACTCTGCTTGGAAAGATTCGCTGATGCTCACTCTTGGGATTACTGAGTTTGACTACGCCCTGAGAGAACCTGCACCTCCTGCTCTTACTGACAAGAGCACTGCTGAAGCTAAACTGCTCTATGAGAAATGGGAGAAGGCTAATAGGATGGCGCTAATGTTTATCAAGAACTCCATCAGCCCAATCATCAGAGGAGCAATTCCTGATTTGGCTAATGCTAAAGTTTACCTTACTGCTGTGGAGGAACAATTCAAAGGAACATCTAAGGCGCATGCTAGCACCCTGATCATGAAACTGGTGTCTACAAAATATGACGGAGTCAGTGGCATTCGTGAGCACATCATGATGATGAACGACATGGCCCGTAAACTTAAGGGATTAGACATGGAGATCAGTGATGGTTTCTTAGTCCACTTCATCATGACTTCTCTTCCTGCATCTTATGAGGCTTTCAAGATCAACTACAACACTCAGAAAGAGAAGTGGTTGATGAATGAGTTGATTGCCATGTGCGTACAAGAGGAAGAGCGTCAGAAGCTGGAAAAACCTGATGTTGCTTACCTGATGGCTACTGGTTCGAAAAAAAGGAAGAACAATACTCATAAGGATGCTTCTAAAGTCCCTAAGTCTAATGCAGGTGCATCCTCCAGCTCTAACAATTCCAATGGCAATCCTTACTGCAGGTTCTGCCGAAAGGCAGGACATAAGCAAAAAGATTGCCCTAACTTCAAGGAATGGCTGGTTAAGAGAGGTAATCATCTTAATATGATAATTGAGTCCTTTAATTTAAATGTTCCAACTAATACTTGGTGGTTTGACTCTGGTTCTATGGTTCATGTGACCAATTCTACTCAGGGATTCCTTACAATCCGGAGGCTGGAAAGAAACCAAAGAACGCTTAAGCTTGGGGATGGAAAGGAACTATCTGTTGCTGCCGTGGGAACCTTAGAATTAATAATGAAAACCGGTCTATGTATTAAACTTTATGATACCTTATATATTCCTGAAATTTCTAGGAATCTTGTATCAGGACCAAAGTTAGACATGGATGGTTTTTATGTTTCTCATGGTAATGGCAGACTTACTATTAGTTCTAATTCTCAAGTATTTGGTACTGGTCTTTTGGATGGTGGTCTCTATAAGTTAGAACTAGATGATGATTTCTCTAAGTCTTTGTTGTCATATAACATTAATGAGAAATCAACAAAGACTAAAAGAAAAAGAGACTTAGAAACTTCATCCATGTTGTGGCATCAACGTTTAGGCCACATCTCACGGGATCGCTTATCTCGACTCGTGAAGGATGAAGTTTTACCTTCTCTTGATTTCACTGATTTTGGAACATGTGTCAAATGCCTTAAAGGCAAAATGACAACAGCAACTAAGAAAGGTGCTACTCGGAGTTCTAATTTATTAGAAATAATTCACACCGATATTAGTGGCCCTTACACCATTGCTGGAATAACTGGACAAACTTCTTTTATCACTTTCATTGATGATTATTCTCGTTACATGTACTTGTATCTAATCAAGGACAAATCTGAATCACTTACAACTTTTAAAGATTATAAAACTGAAGTTGAAAATCAACTAGATCTTAAAATTAAAGTTGTGAGATCAGATAGAGGAGGTGAATATTATGGTAGACATACTGATGTGGGTCAGGCTCCTGGTCCATTTTATGAGTTTTGTAAAGGCCAGGGGATCGTGAACCAATACACCATGCCCGGTACTCCTCAACAAAATGGTGTTGCTGAAAGGAGAAATAGAACCCTAATGAACATGGTGCGCAGTATGTTAGCCAACTCTGATTTACCCTCATTCCTCTGGACCGAGGCCTTAAAGACAGCAGTTCATATACTCAATAGAGTTCCTTCGAAATCTGTCCCTAAAACTCCTTATGAACTTTGGACAGGAAGGAAACCGAGTCTTAGATATATGAAAGTATGGGGTTGTCTTGCCGAAGCTAAACTCTATAATCCCTTCTTAAAGAAGCTTGACATGAAAACTGTTACATGTTACTTCATCGGGTATCCCGATCACTCAAAGGGTTATAGATTCTATTGTCCTACCCATGTCACTCGAATTGTAGAAACAAAGCATGCTCATTTCCTTGAGGATTCAAAGGTCAGTGGGAGCAGCGAAAATCCTGACTCTGATTTGCTAGAAGTACAAGACGCGGGGGGGAGACACTCGTCGACTAACTTACCTCCGATTACTCCTCTTGTACACCATGCTACTCCGAACTTCACTGCACCTACTCCGACACAATCAGGACTCACTACTGCTCCAAACATTACCGAAAATGAAGGCACCTCATCTGATCAACATCAACACAATACCAACCATGCTGAACCCGCTAATCAGCTCAGGAGGTCATCTAGGCCTAAAGTGCCTACTAACTTTGATGATTATGTAACCTACCTGACTGAAGCTGAAATGGATGCCGGAAAGTTTACTGATCCTACCTCTTATCATGAAGCCATTACTAGTGATCAGTCTTCTGAATGGAAGATAGCTATGACTGATGAGCTTGATTCAATGAAGAAAAACGATGTTTGGGATTTGGTAGAACTACCCAACGGAGTAAAACCCGTAGGATGTAAATGGGTGTTCAAAACAAAACTGAATCCGAATGGGAACATTGAACGCTTCAAAGCAAGATTGGTTGCAAAAGGTTTCACTCAGAAAGAGGGAATTGACTATCAAGAGACCTTCTCTCCTGTCTCTCGTAAAGATTCCTTAAGGATCGTGATGGCCCTCGTAGCTCATTTTGATTTAGAGCTGCATCAGATGGACGTCAAAACTGCTTTCCTAAACGGCGACTTGTATGAAGACGTGTTCATGAAACAGCCTGAGGGTTTCATGCCTGAAGGTCAAGAGCATTTAGTCTGCAAGCTAAAGAAATCCATCTACGGGTTGAAGCAAGCCTCACGTCAATGGTATCTAAAGTTTGATGAAGTGATGAAGAAACACGGTTTCCTGAAGAATCAAGTGGATCAATGCACCTACCTCAAGATGAGTGGGAGCAACTTTACTATACTTGTCCTTTATGTCGATGACATCCTTCTGGCAAGTAATAGCTTAGATATGTTGCATGAGTCGAAGCGCTTACTTTCGCATAATTTCGACATGAAGGATCTCGGAGAGGCCTCTTACGTTATTGGCATCGAAATACACCGAGATAGAGTCAATGGACTTTTGGGTTTATCTCAGAAGGCTTACATTGATCGGGTCCTCACACGCTACAACATGCAACACTGCTCTCCCTCTGTAGCTCCAGTAGTTAAAGGAGATGTCTTCGGTTCATTTCAGTGTCCGAAGACTGAGGCTGAAAAGGCGCAAATGAGAATGATACCTTATGCATCAGTAGTCGGGAGCCTAATGTATGCTCAAGTCTGTACTCGTCCCGATATCGCTTACATTGCTGGAATGCTTGGCCGTTATCAGACTAATCCTGGCCTTGATCACTGGAAAGCAGCTAAGAAAGTACTTAGATATCTTCAAGGGACAAAAGACTTCAAGCTGACTTATAGAAGAAGTGATAATTTGGAAGTGGTTGGTTACTCTGATTCTGACTTTGCTAAATGCAAAGATGACAAGAAATCCACTTCGGGGTATATCTTTATGTTAGCAGGCGGACCGATCTCATGGAAAAGTCATAAGCAGCAGTTGACAACAACCTCAACTATGATGGCTGAATATGTTGCAGTGTACAATGCAACCTGTCATGGAATGTTGTTGAGAAACCTTATCGCTGGACTCAAAGTCGTTAACTCTATCTCTAGACCATTGAAGCTTTACTGTGATAACTCAGCAGCCGTTAACTTCTCGAACAGTAACAGTTCGACCGGTGCTGGTTTATATCTTGATACAAAGTACTTGTTCGTTCGCGAGCGAGTTGAGGAAAATAACCTTTGTATTGAGTATATAAGTACTAAAGTTATGCTTGCGGATCCGATGACAAAAGGTCTCCCACCTAAAATATTCGAAGAACATGTTTCGAAGATGGGCTTATGTAAAGACCTTATTGCATAATGTACTTACTTATGATTAATGAAATTTCCTCACTTATTTGATTTGTTTGTCTCTAAATATATGTTTATGCATGCCTAATGACATATAGATACTAATAACACAAATCATTCGTTAAAGGGCTTACTCGTTAGTTGATCCTAACTTAAGTTTTAAGTTTGTATTGTAGTATGATTAATGGGGGTCTTGAATTGAATAACTGATTCAATGACTGTATTTCTCTGCTATGATTACAATTTAGAACTAAAATGAGTATTATCAATCTGCAGACTTACTTAATGCTCATAATAAATAATCACTTGGCCAAGTGGGAGAATGTTAGACTAAATAATTAAATGTGGCCCTTATGATTATTTAATTAAATAGATCAATTACCTAAATACCCCTAACAGATAGATAATTATTTGATGGACGTAATTATCCTTATTTATCCTAATTAGGGTTTTCCCTTGGGTGTATATAAATATGGGACTTATGGCTCCTAATCAAGGTTACTCACTTTTAACATCATAACACACACACGATTCTCCTCATTCTCAAGAGAACTCGTGAACACCACATAACCGAGCCTTCTCATCTCATCTCCATCTTCACCGTACACCCTAAACGGGAACCCGAGCGGATCGTCATCTCAGGAATGATGTCTGGAATCAACAACGCATTCACTGGATTCACAGGTTTCATCTAATCTCTATCTCATTTATATTTACATGTTCATCTCTATATCTAAACCAAAGGAATCGATCCAACATGTTCCACATGCAGACATGAACATATTATAAGTTTTTTGTCTTTTGTTCAAATATTTATTAGATATGCTCTTTTTCCTCCTTTGTGGATAAAGAATTTAGCCTAAACTCGTGTGTCAGCAACTCTTTATATTTTCTGTTTTCTTGAAGTGAGTGGGTAGCTACTTTCCAGCCAGACAACTATGCATCATAAGTAAGAGGAAAGTGTGCAACAAAAAATTTAAAAGCTCTTCAAGAGCATCACCAGGCTCTTCAAAATCAACTGTGACACCATCAGTAAACGGAAGCCATTAAATAACCATCATGAAACAAACAAACAAACAAACAAACAAAACAAACTTACTCAGTAGAGTCCCACTAATCGGTAGGGTATGGGAAGAGTAAGACGAAGGCAAACCTTACCCCAATCTTAACAGACATCCATCATGACCCTTCTGAAAAATCCCACTCAAATCGAATCCACATATCAGGCCAAGCAAGTCCATGCTCAAGTTTTCCAATATTCACCTCCTATCTCTCATTTTACTCAAAACTCTAACCTCTTACCAGACCTCTCACTCTCTTCTCCACACTCTTCACTCCTTCAATTTACATTGGAAATCTGTCATCAAATGCTCCTCATCCAGTTCTCTGTCTGTTTAGTTCATCGTTGCTGTAATCATCGGTTTCATTATGATTCATTCTGGTTCAAAGCTGTTACCACTGTTGGATTAATCAGTTTGTTCGTGGGTTCATTTACGGGTCAACGGGTCAAGCACGTGCGTGGGATTCAATGGATAGTTGATGACTCGTCTGAAGATGGAAGTAAACGGTTGTATTGACCGGGTATTATGGTTGACCGAATTTGAAGGAGTAAATGGACGTTAAAGTTTGCTGAAATGATGGAGCATGTGGTTCAGCTTTTAGCATGTGTTTAATTTGCTTAGCTATAAATAAGAGTTGATTTCTTTACTATTTTGTACCATTATCTTTAATTTAATAGAAAGCTGCAAGTTTACTTTTATACACATACATACGTGAGTTTTTTGTGTGTTTTGAGTGGGGCCTGAACCAACAACCACAACCGGTTCTTCTGGTTTTGATTTCTCTCTTGTTCGTCTCTGCTTTCACAAGGTCTGTTCTTCTTTTAAGTTCATACTTTTTTTCCCCTCAAATTCATATTTTGTAAGCACAAAGGAGTCATCTTCTGCAATCTTAATGATAATGTGGAAAATCTTTATGTTGATCAATAATCAAATCTTTAGTTATCAGAACCAACATCAAGCAGTCAATTGGTTATTTTGTGTTTTGTGGTTTGTTTGTGGGTTTCTTGAAATATTGAATTTTGTTGTCATTAATCGTGCTAAAATCATTAAATCAATGTGTTATACTGGTGTAGTGTGAATATAGATCTTTAGCTCACTTGGGCGTTTTCTGGTTTGTCATTTTGTATGTTGGTTTCTTGAAATCTCGATTTCTTTAATCTGGTAAATCAATTGGGTTTATATATAAAAATTCTCATTTAGTTGCTCGTTTTGTTTTATCTTCACTATTCTGCAAATTTATGATAAAAAAAAACTGTTAGTAACAACATTAGTATTGCAGATCAAGTTAGAAACCTTGAAAACTACCAGCAGATCAATTTTTTTCTGTTCATAATTTCTTGTGGAAATTCTTGTTGATTAGTGTATGACTCAGCATGGATCAGTTAGCAACTGAAGCCGAACTGCATGGCTAGGAAGGAGTCATGCACGTGCAGTCAAAGTAATAAAGCCGTTGGTTTAATGGAGCAGTATTTCTAGGAGTTTTTTAATGAAAGTTGTTATTTTTATTTACTATAAGTAGTATGGTACGATAGGAAGAAATTGTATTCTGTTTTCCTTTCATTTTTCATTGTTTAACTATTTCCAGTTTATGTAATCAGTTTGAAGTTAGTAGAATCATTTTGGCTGTACTTCTTTGTTCTTTGTTTTTTGTTTGTACGAAGTAACTCATCTGATTGCCAACACTTGGTATCAGAGCGAGAGTTTTTGATCCTATAAGTGCATGCCTAAGTATCCCAGATTCAACACTATGTCGATTGTAAACCCAGAAAACCCTCCCAAAGAGAATACATTCTCATTTCAATGTCCAGTACTTACTGCCTCGAATTATACCACTTGGGCCATCAAGATGGAGGCTGTTCTTGATGCCCAAGGCCTATGGGAGACCATAGAATCTACAGCAGGTGGGGCTGTAGATGAAAAGAAGAGCAAGACAGCAAGAGCATTCATCTTCCAAGCCATCCCCGAAGATCTTCTGATGCAAGTGGCAAAGAAGAAGACGGCTAGGGAAGTCTGGGAATCTCTGAAGACTCGCTTCGTAGGGGCTGAAAGAGTACAGAAGGCAAGGCTTCATACGTTAAGAAGTGAATTTGAGTCATTAAGGATGAAGGAAGGAGAGAGCATAGATGAGTATGCTGGCAAGTTGTCCGGAATGATCTCAAAGTTCAATAGTGTGGGATCCATGCTAAAGGATGTGGAACTTGTTAGGAAATTGTTTGACACAGTGACCGACAAGTTCATACATCTAGTAGCTTCGATGGAGCAGTACTCAGATGTGGAGGAGATGCCATTTGAAGAAGCTATAGGACGTTTGAAGGCCTATGAAGATCGATTAAAGTTCAGGCAGGGAAGTGGTTCTGGTAGCACTAGTACACTTTTGTTTACCAAAGCAGAAAGTTCACATGGTAACAAAGGCAACCAAAGGAGTAGTACAAACCATGGTAGAGGTGGATCTACTCAAAGAGGAAGACATGGTGCAAGGGGAGGTAGAGGAGCTGGTCGAGGGAGGGGTGATCGAGGTTCATACAAGTCATCCCAGGAGACTAGTTCACATGCAAGAAAGCCAAAGGACAAGAGTCAAGTCAGATGCTATGACTGCTTACAATTGGGTCATTATGCATCTGAATGCAAGGCAGGGAAGAAGCAAGATCCAGAGGCTCATTTAACCAAAGAAAGTGATGAAGAACCTACCCTTCTTCTGACTATGGCAGGTGAGGAGAAAGGTAAAGTGGTTTCCTTAAATGAGCAGACTGTTTTCTTGCAGCACCAGGATACAGCAGAGAAGAATAAAAATATGTGGTATCTTGACAATGGCGCAAGTAACCATATGACGGGAGTACAAGAACTATTTGCAGAATTGGATACAAAGGTGACTGGTAGTGTGAGATTTGGTGATGGATCAAAAGTTGATATAAAAGGTAAAGGAGTCCTGCTATTCCAATGTAAAACAGGTGACCAGTTGTTGATACCAGAAGTATATTATATCCCAGCTCTCAAGAGCAATATATTGAGTCTGGGACAAATGACCGTTGAAGGTTATGACATTTCAATGAAAGGGGAGTTCTTGAAAGTCAGAGATGAACAAGAAAGACTGTTAATGAAGGTGGAAAGGTCAGTAAATAGACTCTATAAAATCTTGCTGTCACCTGCAAGACCAGTATGTTTGACTAGCAAAATAGACGAGGAAGCTTGGCTCTGGCATGTGAGGCTTGGACATGCAAATTTTCAAACTATAGAAATGGTGAGTAAGGAAGGACTGGTAGAAGGGCTGCCACCTCTCACACATCCAAAACAACTGTGTGAAGGTTGTTTAGTGTCAAAACAGACCAGAAAGAATTTTTCGAAGGAAGCCAAGTGGAGAGCACAAAAGCCTATGGAGTTGATTCATGGTGATCTTTGTGGACCAATAACACCACAGTCTATTGGAGGTAACAAATACTTTCTACTATTAGTTGATGATTATAGTAGATTTATGTGGATATACTTGTTGAAAAATAAAGATGAGGCTCTGTCTAAGTTTAAAATGTTTAAGAGAAATGTTGAAAGTGAAACTGGTTACATGGTTAAAGCATTAAGAACTGACCGGGGGGTGAGTTCAATTCAAAAGAGTTTGATGAGTTTTGCAGCACAGAGGGTGTAAGAAGACAAAAGACTGTTCCATACACACCTCAGCAAAATGGTGTTGTGGAACGAAGAAACAGAACAGTGATGAATATGACAAGAGCCTTGTTGAAAACAAGGAAGGTGCCTGATGAGTTCTGGGGGGAGGCTGTCACCCATGCTGTAAACATACTCAACCGGTTGCCCACAAAGTCAGTACAAGGTATGACTCCTTATGAAAAACTAAAAGGTAAGAAACCTAGTCTTAGTTTTTTTAAGGTGTTTGGATGTATAGCTCACACTGTTAAATTAAAGAGTCATGTTACAAAATTGGAAGATAGAAGTGTAGCTCTGGTGTATTTGGGTTTTGAACCAGGGACGTTGGGATTTAAACTTTATAATCCTAAAGATAAACGAGTATTGTTTGCAAGGGAAGGTGATGTGGTTTTCAATGAAAAAGAAGCGTGGGATTGGGAAAATAATCTGCAAGTAGATAAAGGGAATAGTACTTATTCTACTATTTACTTGACAAATGAATTGACAAGTGCAAATGGCCATGTTTTAAATGGCAGGAGTGAAGGGGACCCACAATCACCTCACACTCCAGCTTTTACCTCTAACATAATGTCAAGTGCAGGTACAAAAGGTCTTAATGAGCTGTCCCAATCAGATTTTAATGAGGCAGGTTTGGAATCTCAAGAAGCTGTGTGGCCTAGTGGACACAATGATGTGCTTCGGTCAACACCAGATTCAAGCAGCACTAATATAGCTTCTTTTGATCACAAGCCGACAAGATTAAGTAGGTCCTTGGATGATGTTTATAAAGCAACAGAACCTATGACAGAAACCCAAATTAAGGAGCTTTATTCAGACCAGCTATTTTTAATTGATGATGAACCCACCAGCTATGAGGAAGCTGCAGTTGAAAGTCACTGGAGAAAAGCCATGGAGGAAGAACTTGAGGCAATTACCAGAAACAAGACCTGGACTTTAGTTAAATTACCAAATGATCAAAAGGTAATTGGACTAAAGTGGGTCTTCAAAGTAAAAAGAGATGCAACTGGAAGGGTAACAAAGCATAAGGCACGGCTGGTAGCTAAGGGATACGTGCAACAAAAGGGTGTAGATTTTGAGGATGCATTTGCACCTGTTGCAAGGATGGAGACAATCAGATTATTGTTGGCTTTGGCAGCAAAAGGTAACTGGGTTGTTCATCATTTAGATGTAAAATCAGCTTTTCTAAATGGTGAGTTAAAGGAGGAAGTGTATGTTTCACAACCCAGTGGATTTGAAGTAAAAGGAAAGGAATATATGGTTTACAAATTACAGAAAGCTCTTTATGGGTTGAGACAGGCACCTAGAGCCTGGAATATGAAACTTGACAAGTCACTGAAAGAGCTTGGCTTCACCAGATGTGCGCATGAGCAAGCTGTGTATAAGGTACGAACTTCTGATGCAATTTTAATTATTGGAGTGTATGTTGATGATCTAATAGTGACTGGGTCAAGTGAAAGAAAAATAGCTGATTTCAAGGAAAAGATGAAAAGTATATTCGAAATGAGTGATTTGGGAAAATTAAGCTATTATTTGGGAATTGAAGTTGATCAAAAGCAAGATAGTATTCTTGTAAAACAAGAAAGCTATGCCTTGAAGATATTGAGTCAGATGGGAATGCAAAAATGTAATGAGGCTAAATGGCCCATGGATCAGAAGTTACAGCTAACCAAGGATGAGTCTGGAAAGGATGTTAATGCAACAGATTATAGACGTGTAATTGGAAGCCTCATATATTTAATTAACACAAGGCCAGACTTAAGTTTCTCAGTTGGTGTAGCAAGTAAGTTTATGCAGTCTCCAAAGGAAAGCCATCAAAATGTTGTAAAGCAAATATTAAGGTATCTTAAAGGTACAGTGAGTTATGGCTTGAAATATCGTAAAGGAGGTGATGGTCAACTGGTGGGTTATAGTGACAGCAGCCATGGGACTGATATTGAAGATAGAAGAGGTACAACAGGTATGGCATTTTATTTGTCAGGAAACTTGATAACTTGGTCCTCTCAGAAGCAGAAAACTGTGGCACTAAGCTCATGTGAAGCAGAGTTCATGGCAGCTACATCAGCAGCTTGTGAAGCTTTATGGTTGAGAAATTTGGTTGCTGATTTAACAGGGAATGAGGCTCAGAAGGTAGTTCTTTTGGTTGACAATGCATCAGCAATATCGTTGATGAAAAATCCAGTTTTTCATAGTCGTAGTAAACACATTGATACAAAGTTTCATTTCATTCGTGAATGCATTGAAAGAGGTCAAATTGAAGTGAAGCATGTTAGTGGTGATTTACAGAAAGCAGATATGTTAACAAAAGCATTACCAAGAATTAAGTTCTGTGAGATGAGAAGCTTAATTGGGATTGAAGATTTGAAGAAAGGAGTCAACACTAAAGGGGAGATTGTTGATTAGTGTATGACTCAGCATGGATCAGTTAGCAACTGAAGCCGAACTGCATGGCTAGGAAGGAGTCATGCACGTGCAGTCAAAGTAATAAAGCCGTTGGTTTAATGGAGCAGTATTTCTAGGAGTTTTTTAATGAAAGTTGTTATTTTTATTTACTATAAGTAGTATGGTACGATAGGAAGAAATTGTATTCTGTTTTCCTTTCATTTTTCATTGTTCTACTATTTCCAGTTTATGTAATCAGTTTGAAGTTAGTAGAATCATTTTGGCTGTACTTCTTTGTTCTTTGTTTTTTGTTTGTACGAAGTAACTCATCTGATTGCCAACAATTCTGAACCGTCATGTTTGTATTGACATGCATACTGATGTTTAAGGGCCTAGTTTAGAGATTGTTGATAAGGTTTAGGATTGTTTAATCAAATGAAGGAATTAGTGCTGGTTTGTATGTATATCCGAAGCATTGTTTAATTTGGTGGTTGGGCATATTCTATCATCAAAACTAGTGATTTCATAATCAGGATCATGCAGCTTTAAGATTTCATACAACTATCAGTGTTATTGAGTCTTCTGTTACCAACAAATCAACAATTACATATATTTATTTGAATTTTGATGCAATTTAAAAAGTTTCAATTATTACATATTTTGTTTGCTTAAAGGAGTCATTTTCTATTTTTCTGCAATCTTAATGATAATGTGAGAAATATTTATATCGATCAATAATCATAGCTTTCGTTATCAGAAACAACATCAAGCAGTCAATTGGGTATTTTGTGTTTTGTGGTTTGTTTGTGGGTTTCCTGAAATCTTGAATTTTGTTGCCATTAATCTTGATGAAATCAATATGTTATGCTGGTGTAGTGTGAATATAGATCTTAGCTCAATTGGGCATTTTCTGGTTTGTCGTTTTGTATGCTGGTTTCTTGATATCTTGATTTCTTTAATCTGGTAAATCAATTGGATTTATATTTAAAAATTCTCAATCTGTTGCTCTTTTTGCTTTTATCTTCAATATTGTGCAAATTTGTCATAGGAAAACTTTTGGCAATAGCATTTGTATTGCAGATCAATTAAGAAAATTTGAAAACTACCAGCAGATCATTTTTGTTTTCTATTCATGCTTTCTTGTGGAAATTATGAACCGCCATGTTTGTTTTGACCTACTTACTTGAGTCTTCTGTTACCAACAATTACATATATTTATTTGAATTTTGATGCAATTTAAAAAGTTACAATTATTACAGGAAATGTCCCAACTTAGTTCAACTTGCAAATATTGAGTTGCTTGATTTTAGAAGATGTTCCGTATGATTTTGGGTTATGGAAAGAACCATCAATATGCTAGCAAGCACCCATATGAATTAGGATTCAGACATAACCAAAGATACAGTTTGGTTAATGTGAAATTGAAATGGGTAAAAGATAGAGTACTAGATACTGTTGTAACAGGTGAAAGGGAGCTCAGAGCAGCCTGGGTAATCATGTCAATGATAGCAGTTGATCCTGGCGGTTGCCTTCCCATCTACCGCCTCTCTGGCCGCCAGAGAGGCCCATTGGGCCTTCCCCAAGACCTCAAAGTTTCAACCTTTATAAGAAAATACCCAAATAAATCAAGAAGCCATTCATGTTTTTCAAGAAAATCAAAAAGATGTTCTTGAAAGGGTTTGTAAGCTTCTTATGCTCACTAGAGACATGATTCTTCCAATAGCAACAATAGATCAATTAAAATGGGATTTGGGTTTGCCTTTTGATTATGTTGACTCCTTCATCCCAAACTACAAAGATGTTTTCTCGTTAATTCGTCTTTCTGATGATCGTGTTGCTTTAAAGCTTCTATCATAGCCTAAAAAGCTTGCGGTTTCTCAACTAGAAACGAGTGCAATTTTGCAACAAAAACGAGGTTTTTGTGTTGGATTTCCAAGGGGATTTGGGTTGAAGAGGAAATCTATTGAGTGGTTGGATGAATGGCAAAGACTCCCATATACTTCCCCATATGTTGATTCAAGTCATTTGGATCCACGAACAGATGTTTCTGAAAAAAGAATTGTGGGTGTATTTCATGAGCTTTTGCATCTTACTATACAAAAGAAAACAGAGCGCCAAAATGTTAGCAATCTTAGAAAACCATTAAATCTTCCTGAAAAGTTCACTAAAGTTTTTGAACGTCATCCTGGTATTTTCTACATTTCCAAGAAGAATAACACACTAGCAGCTGTCCTTCGAGAAGCTTATGATGGTGGTCGACTTGTACATAGACACCCTGTTTCTAAAATCAGGAATAAGTTTGCAAGCTTGTTGAAGGAAGGGATTTTGGGTAGGAGCCAAGGGTTGTACAAGAAACTGGTTGCTGTGAATTCTGGTGGAAAAGATGAATTGTATCAAGTTTATGAGGCTGAATCATGTGAAAATAAATTTGAATCAGAAGAGGAATCTAAGGATCATATGTTTTCAGAATACAAATACGATGAAACTACTCGTCTTTTTTGATTGTGTGAATGACATTATGTTGTTTACTTGTAATGTTAGTTAATCTTGAAGCAGAGGTCTGGTTTTTTCGAAACTAACTCCGAATCTCTTTTTGGCAGCGTAAAGGTGGAATTGGTTCTATTTCCAATTTCTTTGAGATACCAGAACCGCCTGAACCTACCAGCTCGAGTAGGTCCGGTTCCAGTTCTGACTTGAGTACTCGGTTCTAGTTTGAAACCGGTTTTTTTTGCCCATCTTTATCTTGAAGAGTTAAATAGTGTTAGTTAATTGGTTCCCGGTCCGACCGGTGAACCGGCTCAACCGGCCGGCTCGTTTGAAGGCGGTTCACATGCTAGTTTTGGGCCGGCTGACCCTCCGGTTCCCGGTCCGACCGGCCGGTCCGGTTCTGAAAACCATGGTTTTTAGTCTTTGCCTCTTTGAAACGAGTCTTTTCAGAAATGACTTTTTTTAAATGCAATTTGCAACCATGTGGTTTTAAAATGCTTGCAATCTGCACTCATTCCGGTATCCTTCTAGATCTACCAGCCATGTTTAGATGTTATAGAATTACGATCCCTATATGAAACACCATTGTTCATGCATGACGAACACATTTATATTATCCCTAAATATACTCGATTATGCCAAAACCCATATTTTTCCTCATACTAGTTTATATCATATACATTAACTCACACACTCACACATGCATTCACATGCATACTCATGAAATCAGAATACAAATCATGCAACCCACTCACACATCCATACATAAAATTCAAGTATAGAAGGCATTCACACACTTTAGTTTCTTAATTCACTCACATATCCCTTCATGCCCACACACAATTGACCAACACTTATCAGAAACCACTCAACAATCCTAGGCTTTTGTTTTCAGCCCTGTTCACCATCCAGATCATCCTTTTTTATGCACACACAACAGCCCCTAGGCTGCAATCTTCAACTGTGAATCAAGTACCACTACGTTATGCCTTTCTAGCGTAATCCGACTTTACCTAGCATCCCTTCATAGTTCCGGTCCCTTCCCAAATGATATGCACTTCAAAATCAACAACACCGTCTGTAAATGGAATCCATTCAAAAAACCGTCATGACCCTTCTCAAAAACCCCACTCAAATCAAATCCATATCTTAGGCCAAGCAAATCAAATATTCACCTCCGATCTCCTCTCAATTTACTCCAAACTCAACCTCTTACCAAAATCTATAACTCTCTTTAACACACTTCCCACTCCTTGCATTCACGCTTGGAAATCTGTCATCAAATGCTACTCATCCAACGCCTATTTCTTTGAATCATTGAAATGTTTTGTCAAAATGTGTGGCATGGGGGTACACCCAGATCACAATGTGTTCCCTTCAGTGTTAAAAGCTTGCACCAATTTGATGTAATTCAAGTTTGGGGAATCTGTTCATACTTCGGTTATTCGACTCGGATTGGAATTTGACATGTTTACAGGAAACACGTTGCTGAGTATGTACTCTACGTTGCAGAGGTTTACTACCCTACAGGTGTTTGATGGAAGTCCTGAGAAAATGACTGTCGATCTTAGCGATAGTATTTTATGTCATAGTAATAATAATTACAATTGTAAATCATACACCAAAGTTAGTCAATACTGTCAAAATCCAAGCTTTCTGAATCAAACGAGTAATCAAGGCATAAGAAATTTGCAGATGCAAAGTGTGAGAAAAGTTTTTGAAACAATGCCAGAGCAATATGTTTCTTATAACACACTCATCATGGGATATGCGCAAAACAACATATACAATGAAGCTATGATGATGAATTGGCTGAGAAGGTTGTTTTGCAGGTAAGTAAAATTGATGGTGCTAATGTTGGTGCGTATGTTTTGTTATCAAATACATATTCTTCTGTTGGAAAATATAAAGATGCAGCAAATTTGAGACATATGTGAGACATATGTTGAGTAAGAAGATGAATAAAAAGGAACCTGCTTGTAGTTGGATCAGAATTGGGGATAAAACTCATGCCTTCGTTGCTGGAGACGAGTCTCATTCAAGTTATGACAGTATAATTAATGCATTAAATACTCTTTTCGGAGTTCGGACAGATCAAAAAAGGGTGTGTTTGATATGTTTATCCAAATTTGATTATCTGTTCAACTTATTCTAAACTCTTCATATCACAAGGCAATAAGTTGTTTTAACCATGGTTGTAGAAGTCGTTAGGCGCTAGTCGGGCGGCGAGGTACCACCTAGGGATTAATCGGGATTAATCGGCGTTAGGCGGATTGAAATTTTTATATGTAATTTTACAAATATATACTATATAAACACATCAATATCAATAGTTTAATATAATACTTCAAATAATTTAAAAAATAAACTTAAACATACTAAGTGAAATACTTTAAAGTTCAAACTTAAACACTAGTTTCAAAGTTCAGAGATGGATTTCGATGTTTAGTGGATATATTTGATGTTTCAGATGTTAGATTTGATGTTTTAGAGACATATTATTGATTTTGGTTGAGAAATGTCTAAAATCATTATTGATTTGGGTCCTTTTTACCCAAAAAAGTCAAAAAAATAAAAAATAAATTGGCCTCCTAGGGCAAAATTGACAAGATTGGAAGGTGCCTAGGCACTACCGACGCCGATTTTTACAACACTGGTTTTAATAAGCAAACCCGAAGACCCTCTTAGGTATTGACTGATTACCACACAGACGCTAAGTTAGCTACAAGAGATAGATAATGAAGTGATACCAACATGCTTGATCATTTCAAGAAAATAAAGTGTTCATGTTGACATTGTATGCTTCATAAGCAGTGACGGAGCTTGGGTGGACGAAAACACTATTTTTAACTAAAAATAACATTTCGATTGAAAAATTAACACTACGGACGGAAAAAAGAGGGAAGTGGCCCCCCCGGCCCCTATAAAGCTTCGTCATTTGGGACTCTATCTTTATTCTCGTCCGATTAATCAGTTCTTCAAAAGATCTATCAGATTATGCGTGAATGCTTTGATCAATGAATATTTGATTCTTTCTTCAATATGGAATCGATTCACACCAATTCTTCATAAGTTGGCATATTCCATCTGTTTGGAAACAAAATATACACTTTTGATTTTTGAAGTCAAATGAATTAGTGTGCTTATTTTCAAATGACTTTTGATTTTGGCATATATGTTTATTGTAATTTTAGTGGGGCCGACAAAGAAGAAAACGACAAGGTGACTATTGGAAGCCAAGAGGTAAGTATTTAGGATCGTTCGTGCAAAGGGATATGGAATTTTTTACAATGTAGCTCACGTAGCTAACTATGCCCAGGTGGGTTGGTACATGTTCGGAACAGCCTTAAGCATTTTATGTGACAAGTGGTTTTCAAAAAAAGTAAAAGGTAAATTTTTTAATGTTGTCTTAAGCCTCGCTATGTTGTATGAGATTGATTGTTGGCCAATGAAGAAAATTCAAGAGAAAGTTGGTGACATCAAAGATGAGGATGCTAAGATGGATGTGGCCACACAAAGACATGATGTACGTAAGTGATTGTTGGTCGATAAAGAAGATTTAAGATGAATGTGTTGGCACACAAGGATCGACCAAACAATGTAGTCACCAGAGAGAGATTGGAGGTAACATGCATATCATTCAAAGTTAAGGAATGAAGATTGAGATGATTCGAACATTGAAGTAGAGAACCTCACTATGGTGGGGAAGAGGTGCAAAGGTGACCCAAGTTGACATGGGATGAACAGATTCGTCAGCGTTTGTTAGAATTGCACCTCAGTAGAGTTTATGAAGATGTAGGATAAAAGCGAAAGAATCCTAGACCGGTTAGGAGATAGGTTAGTGGTACTAGTTTTAGGTAAGATCTTAGTTTTGTAGGATAGATGTACACACACACGCGCGCTGAAGCTGTATTGGATGTATGTGTTACTGACTTGCTTACGTGGAGTAAACTGTAGGTTACTTTGGATTTTCATCACATTGGTTGCTTTACCACTTAGCTATTTTGTCATCTTGTGGGTTTTACATAGGCTGATTAGTATGTTATGCCTCATTATGCATCATTATATATGTGTGTGTGTTGAAAATTTTGTTTGAGCCGGTGGTCTTACATGAAGCAGGATTTCATCTTGGGGTAGAGGTAAGACTTGTCTTCATCTTTCTCCCAGACCCTACAAAGTAGGATTTCACTTGGGTACTATTATACCTTAAAAAAGTTACCTTATAATTCGGAATATTTTGGAATATGGAATATTTCAAGATAATTAGAAATATTTTCGTATATAAAATTATGTGATCTGATGACTTTGTTGTTACATAATAATAGTATAAATGATATTATTATTATTTAATTCCATATGTATTATTAATATTTGAATTAAGTCAACAGATTGTGTAACAAGCGAGCCTATTTTCCTGGAACTAGAAGAAGAAACGTGGGAAACATGCCAACGTTCATGAGGAGTGTTTAACATCTGATTGGAGAATGGACCGATTTATGAGGAATGACTTTTTGACTGATATTGTATAATTTTGACTATAAATTGAGGCTTATGATCGATTTAGGAACAACTCGCACACATCTGATTACTCTATCACTTCTCACAATCGTATTCACAGAAATATACACTTAGCAATCGGTCATTTGTGCTCTTTCTTTGTAACTTTTACTTTGTTATATTAATAAGAACAAGGCAGAGTGACGATTGTCACCTCCCGAGGTTTTTATGCCGGCAATCCTAAGGGATTAAGGGCTTTTCCTCGTATAAATCTCGTGTGTTTGGCTGTTTTTCTATTTTATATTCTGAAATATCCCTAGATATCCTCAGGGATATTCTTGTCAAACATTGTTGTTAAACTGTTTTCTTAATTGTTAAGCACAATACCCCACTTTTCTAATTCGGTTTTGTTAAAAGTTAATCTTGTTAATTTTTACCCGAAACAGGTACGTGTTGTTGTTGTGGGTCAAATTTTATGGTCTGAGATTCGGGATAGCCGAGGATAATCTGGAATATGGGATTCTTAAGTATTCTCAAATATCCTTAAGTATCCTCAAATATCCTCCAATATCCTGAATGCTAATGTCACTGATCGATCTTTTCTCTGTATAGCTTGACTTAGTCCTGCAGGTAACTTATTGTGGACGTGTTTTACCCTAAAAGTCGGGATTAAGTCAAAGAAAACGTGGTACACATGCTAAATAACGGCTACAAGTAGAGAACAAGTCACCAACGGTCATATTGACTAGATTTGACCTAAAGATCCGGGGTTTAGGTGACAGAAGCGCTTCCACACGTTTGATGGACGTGGTAGCTGCCACAATTGAAGACATGGTCATGATTCCGAGATTCTCGCCGGAATATTCGGGAATATTGTTAATTGTATTTTACTATAAATTGAGGCATCTGATCGATTTAGGACGACACTTCTTGACTTCTTTCACATATATTCGCAGTATTACATCAATCTACACACACTAGAAGCTCTGTAACACTTAGTATCGATCGTTTGTGCTCTTTCTTTGTATTTTTACTTTGTTATATTAATAAGAACAAGGCAGAGTGACGATTGTCACCTCCCGAGGTTTTTATGCCGGCAATCCTAAGGGATTAAGGGCTTTTCCTCGTATAAATCTCGTGTGTAAGCTGTTTATTTCATTTTATATTCTGAAATATCCCTAGGGATCCTCAGGGATATTTAGGGATATATTGAACATATATTTTTGATATTCAATATATTTACTTGTTAAACACAATACCCCACTAAACTAATTCGGTTTTGCTAAAAGTTATACTTGTTAATTTTTACCCGAAACAATTTGGCGCCCACCGTGGGGCAAACTTGTGTTTTTCATAATTAAAACCTTGTTTAAAGGCGTTTTTTCGAAAAATACAGTGAAAAATGGCTTCACAACCGAGATCAACTTCTTCATTACCTATTATTTCTGCTACTACTACTAACATATCCTCGCAGATTCCTGTTTTTTCCAAGAAGTCAGATAATCCTAGCAATCCTGGGAAGAAAACCACATTTGTGGCTGAAAGTGCTCCATCAACAAAGATGACCACTTCTGTTCCTATACTTGTTTCTAACAATGAAATTTTGAGTATGTTTCAACAGGTTCAGCAGCAAATGTTGGATCAACAGAAAATGAATCAGAGGCTTCTTAGAGAAATGGAAACTTTGAGGGCTGAAAAGAATAAGCAGAAAGAGACTTCCACTCCATTGGCTCCAAGGATCCTGGATTTCGGGACATCAGGGATATCCGGAAACCACTCTGGAGACTTTATTCCCATGCAGACTAGTCTCGGAGATCCCTCGGGATCCCAAGGGTTAAGGATATCTCGGGATAATACAAATATCCTGGGAACTTCTTATCTAACTCCCATTACTAGCAACACTTATAATTATTCTCCATTTGAAACTACTAATCTTGGTTCCTCGCAGGATTCAGGGATATCTCCTCAAGTGGCCAAGGAAATACAGAAACTCCAGGATATGATCTCAAGTGTACCAGGAATAGTCAAACCTATCCCGGAAGTACCAACAACCACTCACAGGATATCCAGATTCGCCCCACCAATCTGTGATGCCGAGATCCCAAAAAGGTTCCAAACTCCGAAAATGAAGTTGTATGATGGAACCACCGACCCTGAAGAACATGTGGCGCAATATAGGGAAAGAATGGAAACTAACCCTATACCCCCGCATCTAAAGGAAGCATGCTTATGCAAAGGATTTGGGTCAACATTAACAGGGGCAGCCCTGAAATGGCTGCTTAACGTTCCTCCCTATTCTATTTCTTCCTTTGCTCACTTAATTAATCTGTTTAACAATCAGTTTTCTTGTAGCAGGACGTTTGAAAGGCTGACTAGTGATCTCTATAGGGTAACCCAGGGATCCGACGAATCCCTCAGAAGTTATGTCAACAAATTTGGCAAAGAATCCCTGGATATCCCTAATCTTGATATCACTACGGCTGTTCAAGCATTTAAGATGGGCTTACAAAGAGACTCACCTTTTTATGATGATTTAGTTATGAATCCCTGCAGGAATATGGATGAAGTTCGAAACCGTGCACTGAGATTCATAAGATTGGAGGATGATAAGGAAATCCAAAAGAGGATTACTACAACACCTCCCAACGATCAAGGAAAGAGAAAGCTGGATTCACCTAACAGCAAGTCATTCAAATCCAAGCCATAATACAAGACGGATAACCACAAGATCAACTCCGTGGAAGAGGATGAGGATGACGAAGAATATCCCAGGATATCAGAATATTGCTTTTCTGTTGATATTTGTCACACCCCGAGCCGGCGGGATAGGATCGGTTGTCCCGTCGGGCGGAAGGTTCCCGGGGCGCGATATCGGGAGTGATAATCGTGATGATCAGATTGTTTACATTGCACATGATACAAATGAGAAATGCTAAATATAATAGAATTACAAAGTTAAATTACATCAGTATTGTTTATAATTTAACAATGTAAATCTACCATTAACATCATATAATTCTATCTTGTATTTACACAAGATATACAAAATAATTTGTATAATGATGTCTTCAAAAGTTTGCAGGTCCAAAATACTAAGTCTTCTATCTGAAGTCCTAGTCCAAAAGGAATAACTCCTTAGTTGACCTGTTCGTCACCTGAGAAGTCATGCAAAAATCAAGTCAACACATGGTTGGTGAGTTCATATAGTTTTATGATTTGAAAATGATTTGAAAACCTCTTTTGGTAAAGACCCTAACCTCATTAACTCCACATGTAATATCCACATCGATATGCTTATATATAGGGCATATGTAAGGGACAAGCCCTAGCCAACATCCCACCACATACTAATATGCATATGACACTGTCGTTAATGATAATTAAGCATTTTTACCCAACACCTCTGATTTGATTTATGATAATGAAACCTGATTTGACTTTGAATCCCTTGAGTTCCTCATAGATAAATGATTTTCCAAATCTCAGTGAAAATAGTAAAATGTCCAATATTTAATTTAATAATTAAATAAAACATTTAAATACAACTAAGACATGATGATTGGGTATAATTTTACTCAATCAGTTAGACTTAGTTGTTGGTGGTTGTCCAAGTTGTAACCTCTCACACGTGACCCATACCAGGCATAACTCACAAGGAGTATACCTGGGCGTGACGGGATTTTAATGATTTGCCCTTACAGCTTGACCCAAAGGTCTTCTGTACATGCGGGGACTTTAATGTTTTGCCCTTACAGCTTGACCCAAAGGTCTTCTGTACATGCGGGGACTTTAAGGATATCCTTTGTTTCGTGATCTCTTGATTCTCTTGAGTTTAGACTTTGATAATGAGTTCAATGATTGTTCACGTCGTTGCCCGTATAGCCTGACTACGAAAGTCTTCTATACCTGAAGGGACTTTATATGTGTGTTACACGTGGTCTTGATTCCATATACAACTGACATCCACCATGACTTACGTATTAATGAGTTCATTAGATCATAATGATTTCATTATTTCAATGAGTCACACACATTTATGATTTCTGATCTCTTGTGTCTCTTGATTCTTGATTCTTGAATTCCCATGATTTCAATGATAATTGATTTGATTATGATTCTTGGGCCTCAGATCACACACTGAGTTATGATTCCCTTGAATATGATTTATTGATTTTGTTCATTTGATTTCACTTTGAGTTTAGATTCTCGAATTTGAACTTGATGGACTAAGGATTGATTTAGGATTTAAATTTAAGATATTACTCATAAGAGTACTTAAATTTATTTGATAACTGGATCTGTTCAATAATTTCCTAGACAGGAGTCTAGGAGTATCAACAAACATATATATGTAAAACATATAATAAATAAAAGCATTTAAATAAACAGTTTAAATAAAACAGTTTACGCATGCTTCTCAGCCCCGCGTTTTAAAACAAAAATGTTTAGAAAAGGGGCAATGAACTCACCTGTGTTGTTTTGTACTGAATCACAAAAGATATACGCGCTCCTTGATTGGTTGCCTAAGTATCTTTAGCACCTGAGTTATTTTAAGAGATTCGAACACGATAAGTACTTATAGTAAACGATAGGTCTAGGGTTTGGTCTCGGTGTGCAACTATGTGTCCTAGACTTACTAATGTATTTCTATGATTTTCTCTAACTAGGCTCCCCTTTTTACCCACAAACAATCCCTTTATCCCCAATAATAATTATCAAACCCTAGATGATTACAGTTCATTTTTATTACGTTAGAGGTCTTTAGTCAATTTGTTTTGAATATTTCCCATTCAAGTTTAATTATTTAGAAAACATTACTTAGTATAATTTAATACAGTTTAGAAATCATTTACTTTCAAATGAAACGTAATTAGTTTAGAAATAATGAATTTTCTTATGAGGGGCTTGAGTTAAGCCCATTGGGCCTGCCTAAGCCTGTTATTAACCTCTGATTTACCCGTGTGTCCATGAGTGCCTTGAACTCGAGTAATGTCTCACATAAACTCGAGTGTAGGTTTTTAAGATGAGCGTTAACATCTTGTGTTAGTGAAAACCCTAATCTAGGGTTTTTCCTTAATACTTTCTTGTGTTTTAGACTACTCCACTTGATTTTACAATGAAATTCCAAGGTGTTAACTTAACATTTGTATGTTACCAGTACACATGTGGTCTTGGGCATGATTAAAAACTAAATTTCTTTAGAAGACCTAAGCCACTCCCATGCACACACACACATTTTGCATGCATGCAAAGGTGACCACACCCATGAGCAACTTAGCTTACTCATAGACCTTCTAGAGTTCGACCCACTAGGATTTCGTGTTTATGAGATGTGTCTAAATGTTAACCGTGGGTGATGGGGTTGGCCGAATGAATGGTCTTGGTCGAATGGGGACCGGCGAATGAAACTTGGCCCGATCGAATAAGTGGTTCCAGCGAAAGAGATAGTGACGAATGAGCTGGCCGATCGAGTGAGCCTTGGATCGAATGGTGGTCGAATGGTGGACTGGTTCAGCGAATGAGACATGGTTCGAATGAGACTAGGCTCGAATGAGGGTGAATCGAATGAACGTTTGCCGAAAGGAGGTGGGTCGAATGGCTGCTGGGTCGAATGAACATCGAATAGCTTGTGCCGAATGAACTTTGTTAGTCGAATGTGAAGGTGGCGAATAACAAGGTGGCGAAGGGGTAGCCTCATTCGGCGAATGGGTGAGGAATTGTTGGACGAATGGGGTCATTCGCTAGGTCATTCGATGGCCTGTTAGGGGCCATTCGGCCTGTCGAACTCAGCAAGAAGAACAGCCATGGTTCTTCGACCTACGGCTAACCTAAGGTGCACAACAAGTTTCTAAATGGTTATGGTAGAGTTCCCCCTAAGGTTTTGAAGTGTATTGAGCCGATTTATAGAGGGTTCGGGTTAGGGTTTTAGAAAACCCTAAAATCGCAACAACAAGATCGATTTTACCTCAAATCACACGGTGTAAAGCTTGGATCGACTGTACTTTCGTGTTCTACAAGTTGAGATGGTCGTTTGGACACCAAGAACGCGAGATTTCGTCAAGAAATGAGTGAGATCTAGATGAGAGAAGTTGGAACTTTCTAGAGAGAGAAAGTTCCGGGTTTTTGAGTTTAGAGAGAGAAAGTGAAGTGGTTAAATGAGGAAGAAGACTCATTCCGAGTATTTATACTCCGGGTTCGTTTCGGTTGCTCAGTTTCGCTTAAAACGTCGGGTTTGTTTCGTTTGTCGTAGCGAAACGATACGGTTTTAAAATAGAAATCCTAAAATTATTTTAGGTTGTGATTCCTAATAAATTAGCTAAATATCTTTTAATTATTTAATTTACAAAATATTTATTTAACGTTTAAATCGAATTGCGCGGTCATCGCGCGTATTTGTTCGAATCGTCACCCGATCAAACACGACGATAACTACACTCTTCAATATTGTTTTCTAATTATTGAATATCATTCAGAACGTTAAACTTTCAGATTTATTCGTACAGATCGTCACCTATACGAAAAATCCGTCGGTTTAGCATTCACTTAACGATATTCGTGTTGTTTTGTCCTGTAAGGCCTCACATACGTTTATACATAATAAAATCCCAACAAATAAGTCACATGATGATTCTGTGTTGCCAGACAATTATCTGACTCAAGAATCATTGTTCTGAATTGATTTCTCTGAAATGTCTGTGAATTCACTGTTTTGATAGCATGTAATGATACTGAGACTTGATATGAATATGAAATACACTGAATTATATGAAAATTGTACCTGATTACTGTTCATGTACTGTTCACGATCACTATTCCGGTAACGATTCCGGCACTGATGTTACAGTCTCCCCTTGTTAAAGAAATTTCGTCCCGAAATTTAAGAATTGTTATCGGGTACGGCTTCCTCTTCGAACAGTTGGGGATACTTTAACTTCATGTGATCTTCACGTTCCCAAGTAAACTCGGGTCCGCGTCTTGAATTCCATCGAACCTTTACTATCGGAATACGGCTTCGCCTCAGTTGCTTGACTTTACGATCCATAATCTCTAAAGGTTCTTCGACAAAATGCAACTGATCGTCAACTTGAATTTCTTCGAGTGGAATGACGAGTGATTCGTCAGCAAGGCATTTCTTTAAGTTCGAGACATGAAACACGTCATGTACACCACTGAGTTCATCTGGTAATCTCAGTCTATACGCCACAGGACCAATACGTTCGATGATTTCGAACGGTCCCACGTATCGTGGTGCTAACTTGCCTTTCGTTCCAAAACGTACTACGCCTTTCCATGGGGATACCTTCAACATGACACGGTCTCCCACCTGGAATTCCAACGGCTTACGCCGTTTGTCAGCGTAGCTTTTCTGTCTGCTTCTGGTAGCTTGTAGTCTCCTTTGAATCTGAGCAATCTTATCGGTAGTTTCTTGAATAAGTTCTGGCCCGGTTATACGGTTATCTCCAACTTCAGTCCAACAGATCGGTGATCGACATTTCCGGCCATATAGCGCCTCGAATGGTGCACATCCGATACTGCTGTGATAACTGTTGTTATAAGAGAACTCAATCAGTGGCAAATGAGAATCCCAATTCCCACCGAAATCCAAAATACAGGTTCTTAACATATCCTCTAGGGTCTGAATCGTACGTTCGCTTTGACCGTCCGTTTGTGGATGGTAAGCTGTACTCAGATTTAACTGTGTCCCTAGAGATTTCTGCAGTGATTGCCAGAACCTTGAAGTAAATCTGCTGTCTCTGTCAGAAATAATTGACAATGGTACTCCATGACGTACCACTATCTCATTAATGTACAATCTCGTCAGTTTATCCATCGTGAAAGTTTCACGCATCGGCAAGAAGTGAGCAGACTTTGTCAATCGGTCTATGATCACCCAAATCGTATCGTGACCACTGGAAGTGCGGGGTAGCTTGGTAATAAAATCCATAGCTATTTGTTCCCACTTCCAGAGCGGAATCTCAGGCTGTTCCAGTAAACCAGACGGTCTCTGGTGTTCCGCCTTTACTTTTGCACACGTTAGACATCGGCCAACATACTCGGCGATGTCTTTCTTCATTCCCGGCCACCAATAAAATCCACGCAAATCTTGGTACATTTTATCGGCGCCTGGATGAACCGAATATTTAGTCTTGTGTGCCTCATCGAAGATAAGTCTTCTCAATTCATCTACCGCCGGGATCCATATTCGATCCTGATAGTAGATCATTCCATCCGACTTGGTCTCTAAATGTTTCTCTGCTCCGCAGTCAAGTTCTTTCTTCAGGTTTCCTCTATCAACTGATTCTTGTTGTGCCTGAATGATCTTGTCTTGTAAGCTAGTCTGTACGGTCATCCCCATAGCTCTAACGCGCAAAGGTTTGACTCGTTCCTTCCGGCTCAAGGCATCAGCTACAACATTCGCCTTTCCCGGATGGTACTTGATCACACAATCATAATCATTCAGAAGTTCAACCCAACGGCGTTGTCGCATGTTGAGTTCCTTCTGATCGAAGATGTGCTGCAGACTTTTATGATCAGTGAATATAGTACACTTAGTGCCATATAAGTAATGTCTTCAGATCTTCAGTGCGAAGATCACTGCTCCCGGTTCAAGATCATGAGTAGTGTAATTCTTCTCATGGACTTTTAACTGTCTCGATGCATAAGCGATAACCTTGTCTCGTTGCATCAATACGCAACCGAGTCCCTGATGAGATGCATCACAATAAACAACAAAGTCATCACATCCTTCCGGGAGTGATAGGATTGGAGCATTACATAACTTCTGCTTCAGTATCTGAAAAGCATCTTCTTGTTTCTGTTCCCAGACAAACGGTTCACTTTTCTGAGTTAGCTTAGTGAGTGGCAAAGCTATCTTAGAAAAATTCGAAATGAACCTTCTATAATAACCTGCCAATCCCAGAAACGACCGTATCTCCGTTGGCGTCTTCGGAGTGTCCCAGTTCTTTATTGCTTCAATCTTGACGGGATCTACGTGTATTCCCTCACTGTTGACTACGTGACCAAGAAACTGAACTTCTCTTAACCAGAATTCACACTTAGAGAACTTGGCATAGAGTTTCTGTTCCATCAACAGTTCCAAGATTTTCCTAAGATGTTGTTCGTGTTCTGCTTTGCTCTTGGAATAAATCAGTATGTCATCGATGAAAACAATAACAAACTGATCTAAGTACGGTTTGCACACTCGGTTCATGAGATCCATGAAAACCGCTGGTGCGTTTGTTAATCCGAAAGGCATCACCATGAATTCGTAATGCCCGTATCTGGTTCGGAATGCCGTCTTCGGTATGTCTTCATCTTGAACTCTAAGCTGATGATACCCGGACCGTAGATCTATCTTCGAGAAGTACTGAGCTCCTTGTAGTTGGTCAAACAAATCATCGATCCTCGGCAATGGATACCGATTCTTGATGGTTAGTTTGTTCAGCTCTCTGTAATCTATGCACATTCTGAATGATCCATCTTTCTTCTTCACGAACAAGACCGGAGCTCCCCAAGGCGAGTAGCTCGGTCTAATGAATCCTTTGTCCAATAACTCTTGCAACTGATTCGATAATTCCTGCATCTCCGAAGGTGCTAACCGATAAGGAGATTTAGCAACAGGAGTTGCTCCAGGAACTAAATCGATTCGGAACTCTACCGGTCGCACAGGAGGCAAACCTGGTAGGTCTTCAGGAAACACTTCTGGGTACTCTTTCACTACCGGTACATCTTGTATCTTCTTCTTGTCTTTCTCTTTTTCCACTACATGAGCCAAGAAAGCTACACACTTCTTCTGTAAACACTTACGCGCCTTTATGCAGGAAATGATTTTGACACTTCGTTTTGCTTGATCCCCTCTGACTTCCAATACACGAGCATCGGGCAATGTAACTCGAAGCAGCTTCTCGGAACAGACAACTTCCACTTGGTTAGAGGAAAGCCAATCCATTCCAACAATGATGTCGAAACTACCCAACTCCATCGGTATCAAATCGATAGAGAATGTATGACCGTTAAGTGTCAATGGGCAATTTCTGTAAACTGTACTAACTGTGATCTGTTTTCCGTTAGCTACTTCTATAATGTAGGGGGAGTCTAACTGTTCCTCTATAGAATCTAGTTGGCATGCAAAATCGGCAGAGATAAAACTCTGATCTGCACCAGTGTCAAATAGAACAGATGCATAAAAGTCATGTAAGAGAAACGTACCAGTGACCACATTTGGGTCCTGGCGTGCAGCTGGTGCTCCAATAACAAAAGCTCTTCCACGAGGAGCTTGAACTGCTGGTTGAGCCTTCTTCGGGCAGTTCTTTGCAAAGTGGCCCTGTTCGCCACAGTTGAAGCATCCACCGTTGTTCTGGTTGGCTGGTGGAGGGAGAGCTAGAGCAGCATTGTTAACTGCTGGATTTGGTGTCAGTCTGCACTGCTGAACCCAGTGCCCTTTTCTTCCACAACCTGTGCATTGACGGCACTGGTGGTTTGCAGCATGATGATACTGGCATTTAGTACACAAAGGATGTGGGCCAGTATATTGCCTCTTGGGCACATTTTGTTGTGCCGCTGCTACTTGATTCAGGGGAGTAGCCACAGTGTAATTCTTTATGAACTTCTGCTTCTTCTTTGGGTGTTGCTGATGTTGTGACCTCTTTGAAGACTCTTCCTTGCGCTTACCGGTGTCAGCCTCTTTCTTCAGAACTCCAGAGGCAACCATCAGATCAGTGAGTTTTCCAGACAGTCTCACTGCAGATTCAACAGTAGTAGGGTTGGCTGAAACAACCATTCCCTGAATGCAGGCGGGAAGTCCACCCACATATCTGTCAATTCTCTTCTCTAAAGTAGGTACCATGTCTGGTACTAAAGCAACCAACTCGTGATAACGAGTAGTGTAACCGATGTGATCAGCACCTTTCATCACATGGTTGGACAGCTCAACTTCAAGCTTTTGTAGCTCATTCTTGGGACAGAACTCCGTTCTCAGTAACGTCTTGAAGTCCTCCCATGGCATTGCCATAGCTTCATCTCTTCCCCGGGCGTTGATCTGACTATTCCACCAAGTCAGAGCCCGTTTGTTGAATGTTCCAGCAGAGTAGCGGACTTTATGGTGCTCTGGACAGCTGCAGAGATCCAGAGTAGTCTCAATCTTTTCTATCCATTGGATTAATCCAACGGCTCCTTCAGATCCGCTAAAGCTTGGCGGCTTACATCCTACAAATGACTTGTAGGAGTAGTGTGAAGTACCTCCGGTATTCCCACTGGCTTCTCCTGATGAGTTGCCAGCGTTGTTGATCTCATTACGGAGAAGGTTGAACATCTCCGGTATCGCTTCCTTCATCTGACTGGTCATCTGACTGCTCAGTAGTGTCACCAAAGCGATGGTGGTAGGATCCAGTATGGGCGTCGTTCCTGAACCTGATGCCTCTGTGATCAATGGAGGAGGAGGTGGAGGCGGTGGAGGAGGTGGCGGTGGCGAGTCATTTGGCGATGGCGTTGAGGAATGTGGAGCTTGGTCTTGTGATGATTGTAACAACGGAGGTTGTCTTCGTGGCGGCATTCTGATCATAACCAAATGAATATTGGTTAGTGCAATGATCGAATGCAGAAGACGAAATGCAATAAGTCTTAAATCCTAAGTTCTCTACATGCAGGGTCCCTAGGTTATAGTCTAGGCCAAACCGTTTAAGTAAATGACCTATATTTCTCTATAACCATGGCTCTGATACCAATCTGTCACACCCCGAGCCGGCGGGATAGGATCGGTTGTCCCGTCGGGCGGAAGGTTCCCGGGGCGCGATATCGGGAGTGATAATCGTGATGATCAGATTGTTTACATTGCACATGATACAAATGAGAAATGCTAAATATAATAGAATTACAAAGTTAAATTACATCAGTATTGTTTATAATTTAACAATGTAAATCTACCATTAACATCATATAATTCTATCTTGTATTTACACAAGATATACAAAATAACTTGTATAATGATGTCTTCAAAAGTTTGCAGGTCCAAAATACTAAGTCTTCTATCTGAAGTCCTAGTCCAAAAGGAATAACTCCTTAGTTGACCTGTTCGTCACCTGAGAAGTCATGCAAAAATCAAGTCAACACATGGTTGGTGAGTTCATATAGTTTTATGATTTGAAAATGATTTGAAAACCTCTTTTGGTAAAGACCCTAACCTCATTAACTCCACATGTAATATCCACATCGGTATGCTTATATATAGGGCATATGTAAGGGACAAGCCCTAGCCAACATCCCACCACATACTAATATGCATATGACACTGTCGTTAATGATAATTAAGCATTTTTACCCAACACCTCTGATTTGATTTATGATAATGAAACCTGATTTGACTTTGAATCCCTTGAGTTCCTCATAGATAAATGATTTTCCAAATCTCAGTGAAAATAGTAAAATGTCCAATATTTAATTTAATAATTAAATAAAACATTTAAATACAACTAAGACATGATGATTGGGTATAATTTTACTCAATCAGTTAGACTTAGTTGTTGGTGGTTGTCCAAGTTGTAACCTCTCACACGTGACCCATACCAGGCATAACTCACAAGGAGTATACCTGGGCGTGACGGGATTTTAATGATTTGCCCTTACAGCTTGACCCAAAGGTCTTCTGTACATGCGGGGACTTTAATGTTTTGCCCTTACAGCTTGACCCAAAGGTCTTCTGTACATGCGGGGACTTTAAGGATATCCTTTGTTTCGTGATCTCTTGATTCTCTTGAGTTTAGACTTTGATAATGAGTTCAATGATTGTTCACGTTGTTGCCCGTATAGCCTGACTACGAAAGTCTTCTATACCTGAAGGGACTTTATATGTGTGTTACACGTGGTCTTGATTCCATATACAACTGACATCCACCATGACTTACGTATTAATGAGTTCATTAGATCATAATGATTTCATTATTTCAATGAGTCACACACATTTATGATTTCTGATCTCTTGTGTCTCTTGATTCTTGATTCTTGAATTCCCATGATTTCAATGATAATTGATTTGATTATGATTCTTGGGCCTCAGATCACACACTGAGTTATGATTCCCTTGAATATGATTTATTGATTTTGTTCATTTGATTTCACTTTGAGTTTAGATTCTCGAATTTGAACTTGATGGACTAAGGATTGATTTAGGATTTAAATTTAAGATATTACTCATAAGAGTACTTAAATTTATTTGATAACTGGATCTGTTCAATAATTTCCTAGACAGGAGTCTAGGAGTATCAACAAACATATATATGTAAAACATATAATAAATAAAAGCATTTAAATAAACAGTTTAAATAAAACAGTTTACGCATGCTTCTCAGCCCCGCGTTTTAAAACAAAAATGTTTAGAAAAGGGGCAATGAACTCACCTGTGTTGTTTTGTACTGAATCACAAAAGATATACGCGCTCCTTGATTGGTTGCCTAAGTATCTTTAGCACCTGAGTTATTTTAAGAGATTCGAACACGATAAGTACTTATAGTAAACGATAGGTCTAGGGTTTGGTCTCGGTGTGCAACTATGTGTCCTAGACTTACTAATGTATTTCTATGATTTTCTCTAACTAGGCTCCCCTTTTTACCCACAAACAATCCCTTTATCCCCAATAATAATTATCAAACCCTAGATGATTACAGTTCATTTTTATTACGTTAGAGGTCTTTAGTCAATTTGTTTTGAATATTTCCCATTCAAGTTTAATTATTTAGAAAACATTACTTAGTATAATTTAATACAGTTTAGAAATCATTTACTTTCAAATGAAACGTAATTAGTTTAGAAATAATGAATTTTCTTATGAGGGGCTTGAGTTAAGCCCATTGGGCCTGCCTAAGCCTGTTATTAACCTCTGATTTACCCGTGTGTCCATGAGTGCCTTGAACTCGAGTAATGTCTCACATAAACTCGAGTGTAGGTTTTTAAGATGAGCGTTAACATCTTGTGTTAGTGAAAACCCTAATCTAGGGTTTTTCCTTAATACTTTCTTGTGTTTTAGACTACTCCACTTGATTTTACAATGAAATTCCAAGGTGTTAACTTAACATTTGTATGTTACCAGTACACATGTGGTCTTGGGCATGATTAAAAACTAAATTTCTTTAGAAGACCTAAGCCACTCCCATGCACACACACACATTTTGCATGCATGCAAAGGTGACCACACCCATGAGCAACTTAGCTTACTCATAGACCTTCTAGAGTTCGACCCACTAGGATTTCGTGTTTATGAGATGTGTCTAAATGTTAACCGTGGGTGATGGGGTTGGCCGAATGAATGGTCTTGGTCGAATGGGGACCGGCGAATGAAACTTGGCCCGATCGAATAAGTGGTTCCAGCGAAAGAGATAGTGACGAATGAGCTGGCCGATCGAGTGAGCCTTGGATCGAATGGTGGACTGGTTCAGCGAATGAGACATGGTTCGAATGAGACTAGGCTCGAATGAGGGTGAATCGAATGAACGTTTGCCGAAAGGAGGTGGGTCGAATGGCTGCTGGGTCGAATGAACATCGAATAGCTTGTGCCGAATGAACTTTGTTAGTCGAATGTGAAGGTGGCGAATAACAAGGTGGCGAAGGGGTAGCCTCATTCGGCGAATGGGTGAGGAATTGTTGGACGAATGGGGTCATTCGCTAGGTCATTCGATGGCCTGTTAGGGGCCATTCGGCCTGTCGAACTCAGCAAGAAGAACAGCCATGGTTCTTCGACCTACGGCTAACCTAAGGTGCACAACAAGTTTCTAAATGGTTATGGTAGAGTTCCCCCTAAGGTTTTGAAGTGTATTGAGCCGATTAATAGAGGGTTCGGGTTAGGGTTTTAGAAAACCCTAAAATCGCAACAACAAGATCGATTTTACCTCAAATCACACGGTGTAAAGCTTGGATCGACTGTACTTTCGTGTTCTACAAGTTGAGATGGTCGTTTGGACACCAAGAACGCGAGATTTCGTCAAGAAATGAGTGAGATCTAGATGAGAGAAGTTGGAACTTTCTAGAGAGAGAAAGTTCCGGGTTTTTGAGTTTAGAGAGAGAAAGTGAAGTGGTTAAATGAGGAAGAAGACTCATTCCGAGTATTTATACTCCGGGTTCGTTTCGGTTGCTCAGTTTCGCTTAAAACGTCGGGTTTGTTTCGTTTGTCGTAGCGAAACGATACGGTTTTAAAATAGAAATCCTAAAATTATTTTAGGTTGTGATTCCTAATAAATTAGCTAAATATCTTTTAATTATTTAATTTACAAAATATTTATTTAACGTTTAAATCGAATTGCGCGGTCATCGCGCGTATTTGTTCGAATCGTCACCCGATCAAACACGACGATAACTACACTCTTCAATATTGTTTTCTAATTATTGAATATCATTCAGAACGTTAAACTTTCAGATTTATTCGTACAGATCGTCACCTATACGAAAAATCCGTCGGTTTAGCATTCACTTAACGATATTCGTGTTGTTTTGTCCTGTAAGGCCTCACATACGTTTATACATAATAAAATCCCAACAAATAAGTCACATGATGATTCTGTGTTGCCAGACAATTATCTGACTCAAGAATCATTGTTCTGAATTGATTTCTCTGAAATGTCTGTGAATTCACTGTTTTGATAGCATGTAATGATACTGAGACTTGATATGAATATGAAATACACTGAATTATATGAAAATTGTACCTGATTACTGTTCATGTACTGTTCACGATCACTATTCCGGTAACGATTCCGGCACTGATGTTACAATATTCCTGAATTAATGTGTGCCATGCAGGACTTAGGTGAAAAAGCCAGGTGGCCACAAAAGGAAAAGAAGTTTGCTACAAGAGACAAATCCAAATGGTGTGCCTTCCATGAGGACTTCGGCCACATAACGGAGGACTGCATTGCATTAAGAAAGGAGATAAGCTACTTATTGAGCAAAGGTCATCTCAAAGAACTACTGGGAAAGAAGAAAGAAAGAAAACAGGATTCCAACGGATTCCCAAAAAGAGCAACATCTCCACCAAGAGATGCAAAGGTAATTAACTTCATTTCCGGTGGCTCTGATATTTGTGGTACCTCTTATTCTGCAGCTAGAAGACATGCTAAAGAAGCCAAGATGGAAAATGGAGAGAGACCCACAAAGACATCAACACTCACCGCTGAAACAGTGGTGTCCTTCGAAGAACAAGATCGCGAGGATATCCTGGATCCTCATCATGATGGGTTAGTCATTACTTTGTATGTTGCTAACCACTATGTACGCAGAATATTGATAGATGGAGGAAGCTCAGTCAACATCATCCAATTAGAGACTCTTAAGAAGATGAATATTCCTGAATCAGAGATAACAACTAAATCTCTGATTCTAGTCGGGTTCAGTGGCGAAACTAAAGCCACCGTTGGAGAAATCAAACTACCGGTATACATCGAGGGGGTAAACTCTATGCAACGCTTCTGTATTATAGATTCCCTTTCCTGTTATAATATTATACTAGGTAGACCTTGGATACATGACATGAAAGCAGTCCCTTCGACTTACCATCAATGTGTCAAGCTGCCGACGCCTTGGGGAGTAGTGAAGATCAATAGTGACCAGCAGGAAGCCAAGGAGTGCTACTCGTCTTCAATGAAAGGAACAACTAAACCTTCACCCGCATAGCAATCAAAGTGCGACCTTGGGGATACTCAGGAATATAGGGAAAAAGAAGTAAAGGAAGTACCTCTGAATCCCGATGATCCTGAGATCAAAGTCCTTGTAGGAACCAGTATCCCTGAGGATATTGAAAAGGAACTGATTTCTTTTCTGAAATCAAGAGTTTCCACATTCGCATGGAAACATGAGGATATGACAGGAATATCCTCAGAAGTGATCACGCACAAATTAGGAATAGATAGGAATATTAAGCCTATCCACCAGAAGAGAAGGAAATTCGCACCCGAAAGAAATCTAATCATTCAAGAGGAAGTAGAGAAGCTCCTCAAAGCAAAAATGATTAGAGAGGTCAAATTTCCAAAATGGCTAGCCAATGTAGTCGTGGTTCAAAAGAAGAATGGAAAATGGAGAGTCTGTGTAGACTACACAGACCTCAATAAGGCTTGTCCTAAAGACCCATTTCCATTACCACATATAGATTCCATGGTGGATGCGACAGCAGGACATGAGATGTTGACTTTCATGGACGCATCAGCAGGCTTTCAACAAATCCAAATGGAACCCTCGGACCAAGAAGACACAGCCTTCATGACGCCAACAGGAATATATTGCTATACAGCAATGCCTTTTGGCTTGAAGAATGCTGGAGCCACATACCAGAGACTCGTTAACATGATGTTCAAAGAGAAACTGGGGGACACTATGGAAGTATATATTGATGACATGGTGGTCAAATCGAAGATAACTAAAAATCACCTTAGGGATCTTCAGGAATCCTTCGATATCCTGGACCACTATAATATGAAACTTAACCCATCTAAGTGTCATTTTGGGGTAAGATCAGGAAAGTTCTTGGGATATATGGTCACTAAAAGAGGAATAGAGGCTAGCCCGGAACAAATTCAAGCAATCTTGAACCTCAAATCCCCAAAAAGCATAAAAGAGGTGCAAAGGTTAACGGGAAGAATAACAGCACTCAATAGATTCATCTCAAGATCTTCTGAGAAATTCAAAGGATTCTACGATATCCTTAAAAAGAATAAGAAGTTCCAGTGGGATGAAGAACATGAGAAGGCACTTCAAGATCTGAAGGAATATATGTCCTCACCACCATTACTCATGAGACAAGAAAATGGTGAACCTCTATCACTATATTTAGCAGTATCCCGAACGACTGTAAGTGCAGTGTTAGTTAAGGATCATCAGGGATCACAACACCCTGTATACTATGTAAGTAAAAGCTTAGTAGATGCTGAGACTAGATATTCTCATTTAGAAAAGCTAATTTTAGCTTTGGTTATGGCATCAACTAAGCTAAGGCATTACTTTGAGACACATAGAATACACGTTAAAACGAATTATCCTATCAAATCTGTACTGAGAAAACCTGAGCTGTCAGGAAGGATGGCAAAATGGTCAGACAAACTCAGCACATATGATTTGATCTATGAACCAAGAACAGCAATTAAGTCACAAGCTTTAGCAGACTTTGTGGCTGATTTTAGTAGTGATCTACAACCAGAAGTGGATCTAGAAGTAAGACTTTTAGATGAAGATACTGGTGAGTGGACATTGTTCACAGATGGATCTTCAAATGTAAGAGGAACAGGATTAGGCATTATACTAAAATCGCCACAGGGGGACATAATACCCCAATCGATCAGTTGCGAATTTCAAGCAACTAACAATGAAGCAGAATACGAAGCCTTAATAGCAGGACTTCAACTAGCTAGGGATATGAACATCAGAAATTTACATGTTTTTGTCGATTCCCTACTAATAGCCAATCAATTTAACGGTTCTTACATGACTAAAGGAGATAAATTAGCAAAATACTTAGAAATAGTTAAGGATATATCAGGATATTTTTACAAATTCGATATCACTCAAATACCAAGGGATGAGAATGCCGAAGCGGATGCATTGGCGAACTTAGCATCATCCCTAAGAATTCCTGAGGATATTAATATCCCTATCCTACATATTCTAAGACCAGCTATAGATATGCAGGATATAGATCAGGATAGTGAACCCAAGAACACCGAAGCACATGAAATATCCTGGACTATCCCTATTAAGAACTACCTTCAAACGGGGAAAATACCTGATGAAGAAACAAATCCTAGAGCTTTTAAAGCAAAAGTATCTAGATACACAATCATACGAGATATCTTATATAGGAAATCAATATCAGGCCCATACTTAAGGTGTTTGGAGAAACCCGAAAGTTTGGAAGTAATGAAAGATATCCATGAAGGAGATTGTGGAAATCACACTGGGGGTAGAGCATTATTCTCAAAGATCCTGAGAACAGGATACTTTTGGCCAACTATGAGAAGAGACGCAATGTCTTATTCTCAGAAATGTGATGCTTGTCAAAGACATAGCAATATACTTCATCAACCAGCTGAACCTCTACATCCAATAGTCTCATCATGGCCATTCATGAAATGGGAATGGATATAGTAGGAAAGCTGCCTAAAGCTCCTGGAGGAAAGGTGTTCATGCTTGCTATGACAGATTACTTCTCAAAATGGATTGAAGCAGAAGCCTTCGTACAAGTTAGAGAAAAAGAAGTAGTTTCATTCATAAAGAGGAATATCTTGACTAGATTTGGAATACCCGCAGAAATCACTTGTGACAATGGGTCCCAATTCATAGGCAAAAGGACCACAAACTTTTGTGAGAGCTGGGGCATAAAGATGATCACCTCTACACCTGTTCACCCTCAAGCTAATGGTCAAGCGGAATCAAGCAATAAGATCATAATTAATAACCTTAAGAAAAAGTTGGGATCCAAGAAAGGAAAGTGGGCTGAAGAACTTCCATTTGTCCTATGGGCTGATAGAACAACCACAAAGAATGCAACCGGTCAAACGCCATTTTCTTTAGTATATGGTTCTGAAGCCGTTCTCCCAACTGAAATGGTTATCCCTACCGCAAGATCTAGCTTACAAAATCTAGAATCCAATAAGGAAACACTCTCTGAGGATCTAGATACTATTGATGAACTTAGGGATATTGCAAGAATAAGGATGGCAACATATCAACAAAAGATAGCCAAATCATATAACAAAAATATTAGGATACGAAGATTTCAAATTGGTGACTTAGTACTAAGGAAAGCATTTCAGAATACTACCAATCCAGCTGATGGAAAACTTGCTCCGAAATGGGAAGGACCCTACAAGATAGATTCCGAAGCAGGAAAAGGGGCATACAAGTTGACCAACATGGAAGGAGAACCTCTTCCAAGATCTTGGAATGCTATTCACCTTAAGTCATACTTTGTTTAAAACATATTAAGTTGTACCCTGTATTCTTACTACTGAATATTTATGATTATTCTTGTATATGCTTACATATTCTTGTATATTCCCAATTACCGTGCTACTAATCAAGCATAAGAAGGGCATCAGGATTCCTGGTTCCCAGCTATGCAAAAATCTTATTGTCTTGTAGGTATAGCAGGAGAAGAGATGAGACTTTATGTCTTAACCCAAGGTCTGACCTGAAATCAGAACTTGATGAAGACCCCGCACTGACTTTATGTCCAGCTGCAAAGTTTTGACCTGAAATCAAAACTCAACAGAATATCATGAAGACTTAGGGCTCATGCCCTCGCCAGTTGCGCACGTTTATCCTATTATAGTCTGAGATGATGGGACCAGTACACGCATGAGTGGCTGACAATTTCATTATCAAGGGCTATAACTAAGGATCCTCCGAAATATCCCGGTATAGTTGGAGATTTTGGGACCAGTACACGCATGAGTGGCTGACAATTTCATTTTCAAAGACTATTACCAGGGATCCTCCGAATTCCGGCCTAGTCGCCAGTATCCCGGCCTTAGTCGCCAGTATTCCGGCCTTAGTCGCCAGTGGCCTTGTCGCCAGTATTCCGGCCTTAGTCGCCAGTGGCCTCAGTCGCCAGTATCTCGGCCTTGTCGCCAGTATTCCGGCCTTAGTCGCCAGCATTTCGGCCTTAGTCGCCAGTATTTCGGCCTTAGTCGCCAGTATTTCGGCCTTAGTCGCCAGTTTTAATCGGCCTTGTCGCCAGTATCTTGGGCTTGTCCCAAGTTTTCTTGTTTTTCTATTTATGCAGGATTGAATTTCAAGGATACTTGGGAATACCACGAGATACTTGGGGATATTCAGGTATGAAATATTTTTGGTGTTTTAACAGGAACAAAGAAGATTTCAAATTAAATCTACTATCTCCAAAAATTGGTACCTGTTTCTTAACTCTTTTAATTTACTATGATGCTTTTCGTTTCTGATTATTTCTATTTGGAAATATATTTTCATGGCTGGAAGTATGCACTATATTTTTATATACGGGGCATGTTAATTTAACAATTTTTAAACATATATTTAAACTATTTTCGAACATACATATATTAAGACACTAGTCAAATTAGGCTAAATATAGCTTAAAATATCCTTACTTATTCCTAAATATATTCAATACATATTAATCCTATTGAAATATATTATAAAACTCTTCGATAGAGTTAATCAAAATATTTGAATATTTTAGAAAACATATAAATGATTATGATTAATACATAGTCGAAATCTAAACTTTATGAACATTTCTTAAATAAAGTAGTAGATATTTGCGAGTATTCGAACATGTTCTAAAAGTTATAACTATTTTTATGAATAAAAATTCTGAAATAAATATTCGAAGCTAGATATAATATCTAAATTAAGTTTAAAACTATACCTAATTATTTTTTATTCCTAAGAATACCTGATAAAACTTGTGAAGAACTACTCTTAACTTAAATGTTTGATATATGAAGAGTTACAGAATGATAGCATTTAAAATATACCGACATATTTAAGGATATCTAAAAACAAAAAACTATGAACACTATAACATTAACCGAAATACTAGCTTTTATATTACTAAAAGCAATTAAAATTAACATGTTAGGCTTTGTTATGAAACTCATAATTATTCCACCCAACACATTAGTAATGTCTAGCTAAAGATAACAACTGTAATATTTAATGATATTTCAGATTGCCTTTTCTTAGCATATTCGATATGTGTTCCCTAAACTATGTGTCTATTTTAAGGTATAAACAGTCTCTTTATTCATATATAGTTTAATGTGTAAAAGCATTAGAAGATATTGAGCATAAGTTACTAGCTAATAAATCTGAGTTGAGAGTAATTGGACTTATTTATAATACTTGAAATTATCATAGTTATATATGGCCTTGCATCATCACTAAATATTTCAAACTATTGCGTCAATATATTCAACAATTTGTTCTACATAATGGGTTTTAGCTTAAAAGATACTCTAAAGAATACTATATGGAGATAAGAATACTTGTAAATCCCAAATCTCAAGGAACATCAAGACAAATCCTCACAAATGTTAAGTCTGAAAAATTTTAAAGCTGTATATATTAAAAACAACTTACAAAATTTTTGGGGCAATTGTTGTGGGTCAAATTTTATGGTCTGAGATTCGGGATAGCCGAGGATAATCTGGAATATGGGATTCTTAAGTATTCTCAAATATCCTTAAGTATCCTCAAATATCCTCCAATATCCTGAATGCTAATGTCACTGATCGATCTTTTCTCTGTATAGCTTGACTTAGTCCTGCAGGTAACTTATTGTGGACGTGTTTTACCCTAAAAGTCGAGATTAAGTCAAAGAAAACGTGGTACACATGCTAAATAACGGCTACAAGTAGAGAACAAGTCACCAACGGTCATATTGACTAGAGTTGACCTAAAGATCCGGGGTTTAGGTGACAGAAGCGCTTCCACACGTTTGATGGACGTGGTAGCTGCCACAATTGAAGACATGGTCATGATTCCGAGATTCTCGCCGGAATATTCGGGAATATTGTTAATTGTATTTTACTATAAATTGAGGCATCTGATCGATTTAGGACGACACTTCTTGACTTCTTTCACATATATTCGCAGTATTACATCAATCTACACACACTAGAAGCTCTGTAACACTTAGTATCGATCGTTTGTGCTCTTTCTTTGTATTTTTACTTTGTTATATTAATAAGAACAAGGCAGAGTGACGATTGTCACCTCCTGAGGTTTTTATGCCGGCAATCCTAAGGGATTAAGGGCTTTTCCTCGTATAAATCTCGTGTGTAAGCTGTTTATTTCATTTTATATTCTGAAATATCCCTAGGGATCCTCAGGGATATTTAGGGATATATTGAACATATATTTTTGATATTCAATATATTTACTTGTTAAACACAATACCCCACTAAACTAATTCGGTTTTGCTAAAAGTTATACTTGTTAATTTTTACCCGAAACAGTTGTTATGTTGTATTTTCTATATTTTTTAAACTTTTGTAAATTTTTAGTATATAAATGTTAGTTTATTTTATAATTAAATCATGTTTATAAACTTCATATATTGCGGTGTATATTGAACTATTTGTACATATGATTAGAAAGTAGAAACTAAATGAAATATATTTTTATCGTTTGGAAAATACTTTATTAAACAAGTGAGAAGTAGGATAATTATATTCTTCTAGTAATACTTTTGGTCAGATGCTCCATAGACATTAGCTTCAATAGTTTTCTCTTAAAGATCGAGTTTTCGCACGATATAGATCCTACACACACTTACATATATAAGAATGATTTTTTATTTGAACCTTCACTATTACATATATATCAACATCCGCCTTGACAGGGCGGTGCTTTTACCTATTGAACTACAATCCCAGAGAAATAAGAAGAGATCTAGCAGAAATTTTGGACTGTTTTTTTATTCTCTCGTGTCAGATATTTCTTAAGAACAAATGTAGATTGACAAATTGATGGGCCGAGCTGGATTTGAACCAGCGTAGACATATTGTCAACGAATTTACAGTTCGTCCTCGTTAACCACTCGGGCATCGACCCAACGCCTAATTCATTTTAGACGTTCCATAATCAACTTCCTTTCGTCTCCTAGGCAGATTTCACAAATACATATCACTTAATCTAAAATACAAAGTCCCACTGCTGCAATACTTTTTGAAAAAAATTGTATTTTTTACTTTGGTAACTAGTAATTAGTTAACACTTTTATTTTGGGGTAGAAGGCAAAGAGGGGAATGATAGAATCACCACGCTATGACGACTAACTATACCAATTAGCATTTTCATTTTGGGCGGATAGCAGAAATCGAACCCGCGTCTTTTCCTTGGCAAAGATAAATTTTACCATTCGACTATATCCTCTTTTGTTTTGTTCTTGATACACAATATGTTTATAAGATCAGATTTATAAGTAAGCACTTCTTGTAAAATATAAGCAACGCCAAACGTACTACCCCTTGTTGGTCCCGAGGGACAGAGGAGGCTAGGTTAGCCAAAAGATGGTTATCGGTTCAAGGACGTAAGGTGACCCTTTTCAGGGTAAGGAGGGGTAGAGAAAATGCCTCGAGCCATATATATAATGATCGTTTGATATCCATGTTTTTAGGAGAAGAAAAAGAATATCTAAGTACTAATACTATGTCAATCAGAGTGTCTGCACGATAACTTAGATGAAATTTATATTAACTCGATGTTTTTAATCAGCTTAAAATCTCTGGTTTACCAAACCATAATTTATTATTGAAAGTCAGTGTGCTAGTGATGCTGCTATGAAACATTGATCAAAAGTACAAGTAATGTCATTGTATAATCATGTTACAGAAACTCAAATCATCTTTGAAAGAAACATTGGAAATTAAACTTTTATTTCAGAACTGAGTTTGACACTTTCTAACAAAAGAATTTCTTTCAAGTTTCAAAGATGAAAACTTTCAGTAGTTGTATGTTTTGTTATGACAATAAACAAGAGTCAATGATATAATCATTATCAAGAGTTGGCTTGTTTTCGAGATAGTCATTTTTCATACATGGTTAATTACGCATTGGATTATCTAGAGTTAAGAGTAGAAGACTTAAAATATTAATTTTAGATAAAGAAGATAAACGTACAACCAGAACATTAAATATTGTGTACATAAAAGTATTTGGAAGTTTATGAATTATAATATATTTTTTTTCATTTTTAATAGCATTTCTTAATATAATGACTTATACATATACATATTTTGAAATTGAAATATATCTTATCTAAAAATATCATTATACAATTTGATCATATCCCTATATAGGTGAATCCTATTTGATCATATCCTTATATATGGGAAAGATCAAATAAAAGGTATAGTTTGCCCAAAAAGCTAAAAATGATTTTTAAAATATCCTAAACTGAGCCAAACGAACTTTAATTGAAGTCATTTTGGTGGCATTGAAACCGTGTCATCAAACCCTACAATGTTATAGGTTTTAGCTATAACACTTATTTTAGAATTTATATTTTAGAGCTTGATATTCAGCTTTTATGTTTCATTTATAAGTTTAAGGTTTGTTTTTAAAGTTTCGGTTTTAATATTGGAGTTTATCGTTTATGATATAAGGTTTGGAGTTTGCCGTTTGTCAAACTGGTTCTAATGATACAAAAATGAATTCAATCGGAGTTTGTTTTGAGGGTTTTACGATATTTTTTAGATTCTTTTTTAGCCTTGTTGGGCAAAATAAACTTTTTAAAAGGAACATTCCCCTCCCTACACACATCTAGTCTAGCTATTTTAATAAATGATTATTTGTAGGAAACACGTGTCGCTTTATAGTGAAAATACGAAAAAAAATTCCCGGCTCTCTCTCCTAATACATATTTATAATTTTTTTAATAATTAAATTATATAATTAAATATTAAAAAATATAAATCTTCTTATTGTAATATTTTACTAATTTTTTATAATTTATAATTTATAATTTGTAAAAATATTTCAATTATACTTTATCTTAAAATATAATTTTAAAATTATTAAAAATTTATTATTATTTTATATTAATATATTAAATTTTTTATAATTATCCAACATGTGTAATATACAGGGTTTTAGGCTAGTACATACATGTATAGTTTGAGGGGAGAATCCACTAAAAATATAATTTTGCTTTAATATATAAAAACAAAAATCTGATATAAAAAAATATCCCGTATAAAAAAATATATACGGTACAAAAAATAAAATTGCATTATAAAAAACAAAAAACTTATAAAAAAATCCAACACAAAAAGGATGAAAATATATTACAAGATTAGGTCTTTTTGGACAAAATTATGTTTATATTTGATCCGTTACAACAATATAATAAACGTAATATATTTATATATCATGGTAATGAGACAACTCAACTCATCCTTTATGTTATATTTGTTAACGACAAATATTTATAAGCATTCAACATCTAAATACTTATAAACATTAAACATCTTTTTTGCTACTCCTCTCGATTAAAGGTGAATAATTATGGGGGCTGTTAGGGAGACACCCGACTGGATCCTCGGACACCCTCAATACGGCCCGTAAAGCCCTTTACGGGTCGTATTGAAACGAATATTTCTGACAAAGGCTGACACGTCAAATCATAGGGCTGACGCAGGCTGACACGCAGTACATACGGCCCGTAAAGACCTTTACGGCCCGTATTGAACGCCAATAATTTGAGCAGCGCATATTATTTGATTTAACGTAATAGATGTATGCGTAAATTAATCGTTTGATATATATCTTCATGGCATACGTTATAATGCAATGCATGAATCAAAAAATAAAACGCAGACAGGAACAATTTGATTTTCTAAACAATTAGGTTTTGGGGTTCTTTAACAAATTCAAACTCGTAAAGGTTTAACAATGTCGATGGGAGGCAACAACTTCGGTGATGAATATATGTGTGTCTATGAAACTGATCAGGTAACAAACTTATTCGTTTAACGGTTGTTAGTTTATAAAATCTTATACATTTTTTTTCAGGTTTTTGCCGGTGTTGATGAACTTGTTGATTGGGCGATTGCTAGAGGGCGTGAAAATGGTTATGTGCTAGTTAGACGACGAAGCAAAACTAATGCAACCGGTGTAGTTATAAAAGTGTGGCTTAAATGCGATCGCGGTGGCGTGTATCACGGTGAACCAAAAGTTAGACGTACTGGTTCGAAGAAGACTGGGTGTGAATTTGAGCTGATTGGTAGATACGAGAGAAGTTGTGGTGGTTGGAAGTTGCGTGTGGTCAATAATGAACACAACCACCTAGCGGCTGAACAACTAGGCGGTCATCCATATGCGATGAGATTAAATGAAAATGAAACCCGTCTAGTTGAGCAACTGTCAAACCAAAACATGTTGCCCCGTGATATACTTGCAGCTGTAAAGGACCAAAACCCCGATAATGTTTCCAACCTCAGAAATATTTACAATGCGCGACGGAAGTCTCGTATTGGACAAAACACGGGGGAAACTTCAATTCAGGTCCTTTTTAGCACATTGCAAAGAAATAATTTTATTTACCAAACGCAAGACGATGCGTCGACAGATGTCGTGGAACAGATTTTTTTTATCCACCAGATATCTTATAATATTTGGCGAGCATTTCCTCATGTCTTGTTAATTGACACTACTTATAAAACGAACAAATACAACATGCCATTTGTTCAAATAGTTGGTGTCACATCAACACACAAGACATTTAGTGTTGCACATGCGTTTATAAGTAAGGAACGTGAAGAGAATTTTGTCTGGGTGTTACAAAACCTAAAAGATACACTTCAACAGTGTATGGAACCACGCGTTATTGTAACCGATAGAGAATTGGCTCTTATAAACGCATGTAGAAGAATATTTCCTAGTGCTGCCCAATTACTATGCAGGTGGCACATTTTTGAAAACATATCCAAACACTGCAGGCCTAGTTTTTCGCAATCAGACTGGCAAAAGTTTGGATATATGTGGTCGGTTGTGATTGAATCTGCAACTCCCGATATCTACGAGTATAATTATAGCCGACTACATGAATGGTTATGGACATCTCATCAGAGTAATGTTCTATTTCTCATTTTTAATTGTATTTGAGTTATATGAAACGTATTAATATGTGTTTGTTTTTTAGGGGTTATCGGATATTTGCAAGTAACATGGTTGCAAAAATACAAGGAAATGTTTGTGTCTGCGTGGATAGACAAAAACCGGAATTTTGGTCAACGATGTTAAAATATTTTTCAAACAAAACAAATAGACAAAATAATTAAATAATAACGTTAAAATACTTATTATTTTACAACAAAACGATTAAAAATGGTTACGTTTTTTTTCGAACAATTAAACGATATTATAAGTTACTTAAACACGTACCGTACGTGTTGCATTTAACAAATACCGGATTTCAAAACAAAGTACGATTATACGCTATTATAAACAGATATTATTTATAACTTAAAAATTAAATAACTAGACGATATGATATAACAATTAACGTTAAACGCGTACGTATACCGGAATTCAAACAACGTGCGGATTTTATAACACGTATATATAATAATATATATATCATATGTTTAATATATAACGTTAAAAACGTACGTATAACGATTAATATGTGAAACCATTAAAATATATGTTTTAACCATTTAAAACAGTTAAACAATTACAATGTTTCAAATAAGTTAAACACGTACGTATATCGGGTGGAAAAACAAAACGTATTTTCTTTTCAGGTTTAAAAACGAGTCGTATAGGCCTTTACGGCTCGTATTCCGTTTTCAGCCGCCAGACATCTCACTGACATTTTCTGACACTCTCTGACGGCTTTACGGCCCGTAAAGTCCTTTACGGCTCGTATAGATAGGGTAGGTGTTGACTGATCCGTAGTGGGTGTCCAAATAACGCGCCCCATAATTATATACTTTAAGCATCAATACAACACTAATGATTTCGAAATCAACGAAGACAAGATTAATAATAATTAGAACTAACCCTTTGTTGAAGCAGATTTGATAATAATTGATGTCTCTTTTTTATGAATCATCTACAATTTTGAAGAATTAAACGAAAAATCAATATTTAAATTTAATTCATGAGACCATAAATTTGAATCCGTTGAAAAAAAAAAATTATACTATTGTTATCTTCTCATATCTTGTCAGAATGACCGACAAGTCGACAACGTCCACATAAACTAGATCATCTTATCTACTCACCCTTTTTCTTATTGGCCAATTCTGATTTCATTGGTTGACCAACCTAACAATCCAGATTCAACTACCATTACAATCAAACCACTGAAACAACGCTTCACACAATCAACAAATTCATCTGCAATCTCACCACCTGCATAATCATAAATCAATGGCTGAAGCCGTGGTTTCTGCCGTCATCTCTTTTCTTGTCGAGAATCTGACTTCTAAAGCTTTGAAAACCATTGCTCCCCACAATGGAATCGATGCTGAGATCAAGAAATTGCACAAATCGTTGACCCAAATCCAAGACGTACTTGCTGATGCTTCTCGGAAGGAAATAACCAGACCGTCTGTGAAACGATGGTTGAATGATCTCCAGCATCTGGCTTATGAAATTGATGACATACTCGATGATCTCGCAACAGACGCCATGGAAGAGGAGCTCTCCATAGAGTCAGAAACCTTCAGCCGCAAGGTAAGAAAGCTAGTTTCAGGTGTTTTCACGAATTTGTCAAAGAGGAATGAGGTGCTTGACAAGTTAAATAGTATTAACGCCAAATTACAAGAGTTATTAAAGGAGAAATTTGATCTTGGTTTGAGTGTGATAGAGGAATCCAGGCCAAGAAATAATAATAAAAACAGAAGATTTCAATCATCTGTTGTTGATGAATCAAGAATTGTTGGACGGCAAGCTGAGAAAGAGGCGTTGGTCCAACTGTTGCTGCAAGAGGATGGACCATCTCATCAAAACTTTGGCATTGTTCCCATATTTGGTATGGGCGGGGTCGGTAAAACTACTCTAGCTAAACTTTTGTATAACGATCCACGGGTCAAGAAACACTTTGAACTCAAAGGGTGGGTTTGCATCTCGGATGACTTTGATATTTGTGGTAGAACCAAAGATATCTTAAAAGATTTGGGAGGTGGGTTAAAGAAGGAATTAGAAGAGTTTAATAAACTTCAAGAAACTCTTAGAGATTACGTAAGGGGGAAAAGATTTCTTTTGGTACTAGATGATGTATGGTTTGAAAAGTACACAGATTGGGAAAAGCTCGTCGAACCGTTTTGTACATGCGCTCCTGGAAGTAAAATCATTATAACAACACGGAAGGATCAATTGCTCAAAAGGTTGGGTTGCGATCCTCTAAACAAGCAGCTGGAGAGCCTGCCATATGATGATGCTTTGTCTTTGTTTGCTCTACATGCATTAGGCGTAAAAAATTTTGATTCATATTTGTCACTCAAACCACATGGTGAAGGCATTGTAAAAAAATGTGCTAGATTGCCTTTGGCCTTGATCGCAATCGGGACATCACTAAGGACAAAAGAAGATGAAGATTCATGGGAGGGAGTGTTAAAAAGTGAGATATGGAATTTACGGGATGAAGATGAAATCCTCCCAGCCCTTAAACTAAGTTATCGTGACCTTTCTGCACCTTTGAAGCAGGTGTTTGCGTACTGCTCCTTGTTTCCCAAGGACTTCCTGTTTGACAAGGAGGAGCTCGTTTTATTATGGATGGCAGAAGGGTTTTTGCACCAGTCAACTCAAAACCATTCAACAGAAGAAAATTTGGGTCGTGAATACTTTGACGAGTTGTTGTCAAGGTCATTTTTTCAATCTGCTCCTAATAATGAATCATTGTTTGTGATGCATGACCTGATGAATGACTTAGCGACACATTTTGCTGGTGAGTTTTTTGTAAGGTTAGACATTGAGGCAAAGAAGGACACTAAAGAGGAAATGTTGGAAAAGTACCGGCATATGTCATTTGTTCGTGAGAAGTATGTAACTTATAAGAAGTTTGAGACATTTAAAAGACCTAAAAATTTGAGAACATTCTTGGCAACGTCTGCTGGGAAGGTAGACATGTGGCAAAAGTTCTACGTATCAAACAAGATTGTTGCCGACTTAGTTAGTGAGTTACCATTGTTAAGGGTGTTATCTTTGAGTAATTTTAAAATAAGTGAGACACCAGAATCCATTGGTACTTTGAGACACTTGAGGTATCTTAATCTATCTCAAACTGATATCACCGATCTACCTGAAAACGTTGGTAATTTGAGACACTTGAGATATCTTAATATATCTCGAACTAAAATCAAAGATCTACCAGAAAACATTGGTAGTTTGAGACACTTGAGGTATCTTAATCTATCTCAAACTAGAATCAAAGATCTACCTGAAAATATCTCCAATCTCTATAACTTAGAGACCTTGATCTTATTTGATTGTTGGAGTTTAGCTAAGTTGCCAAACAATTTTTTAAAGGTTAAAAACCTGCTACATCTTGACATTAGGAAGACTCCGTGTTTGGATCAGATGCCCTTAGGAATCAGTGAGTTGAAAAGGCTACAAACTCTCTCTAAGATAATCATTGGAGGTAAAAGCGGGTTTGAAATAACGGAACTTAAAGACTTAGAGAATCTGTGTGGGAAAGTTTCGATTGTGAATTTGGAAAAAGTGCAAAATGCAACAGATGCAAGTGTGGCAAACTTTCCAAAAGAGAGGATAAGTGAATTGGAGGTTGCATGGAGGGACGTGTGGGATGATTCACGAAACAAAATGCTTGAAAAAGACGTGTTAAAAGAGCTAAAGCCTCGTAATGATAAGCTAATAAAACTCAAAATTGGTTCATATGGGGGATTGGAGTTTCCAAAGTGGGTTGGGGATCCCTTGTTTGTTCATTTGAAGCATGTGTCATTAGGTGGTTGTAAACGATGTACATCTTTACCGCCGCTTGCGCAACTACAATCACTCAAGGAGCTGTTTATTGAAGATTTGGATGGGGTGAAAACTGTGGGGATGGAGTTACTTGGAACTTCTCATGCTTTCCCCTCACTAGAAGTTCTAAGTTTTAAAGAAATGCATGGGTGGGAGAAATTGTCAATCAATAACGTGGAAGATGTGTTTCCATGCCTGAAAAAGCTTGTTATAAGGGATTGTCCTAATTTGGTTGAAGTCACACTTGAAAAGATGTGTTCATTGATTGTTCTAGAATTAAAAAACTGTGATAGTGGTGTGTTGAGAAGGCTGGTTGAAGTTGCTTCGTCAGTCACCAAGTTGAAAATAGTAAATATTTTAGGGCTTAATGATGTGGTGTGGAGAGGTGTTATAGACCATCTCTTGGCAGTTGAAGAATTAAGCATAGAGAACTGTAATGAAATTAGATATCTGTGGGAATCAGAAGCAGTTGCAAGTAAGGCTCTTGTGAACATAAGGGACTTGGAAGTGGATGGGTGTGATAGTCTAGTGAGTTTAGAAGAGAGAGAGTATGATGATGATAGTAACCTCCACATAGCATCTCTTAGGACATTGATCGTATATTGCTGTAAGAATATGGAGCGTTGCAGCTGTCCAAATAGCATCGAGATGTTGACTGTCTTCGGTTGTAGGTCAATTACATCAATCTCCTTACCAACAGCAGTAGCAGGAGGGCTTACGTCACTTGATATTTGGGGATGTAAGAAACTATTGAAAAAGGAGTGGGGAGGACAAAACAATAACAATAGAAGCAGCATGCCAATGCTTCTTGAATTTGTGCACATAAGCGAATGGCCAAATCTAAAATCAATCATTAACTTGAATTGCTTGCTTCACCTCACTCGATTGGAGATAGATGATTGTAGAGGTCTGGAGTCATTACCTGACAATGAGTTTCCCAATTTGACATCGTTAAAGCATCTTTGTATAAGAGACTGTCCAAGAATGGATGGTTGTTTTCCTCGTGGGCTTTGGCCTCCCAATTTGCAAATTTTAAAGATAGGGGAGTTGAAGAAGCCCATCTCAGAGTGGGGCTCACAGAATTTTCCAACCTCTCTTGTTCAACTAACCTTATACGATGAAGTTGGTAAAGATGGAGTGATGAGTAGTTGTAGTCAATTGTCTAATATTCTTCCTTCTTCTCTTACTTCTCTTGAGTTAAGGGGTTTTGGGAAATTGGAATCATTTTCAATGGGACTCCAACACCTCCAGCGTCTCTCTTTTTTTGATTGCCGTAATCTTCATAAATTGCCAGATCCCCAACACCTCATCAACTCCCTCCAACATCTCGCTTTTTACGATTGCCCAAACATGAAGGATCTACCAGAACAGCTGTTGCCTTCACTTTTGAGTTTAGAAATCTGTCAGAATTGCCCAAATCTGAAAGAAAGATGCAGCAAAGGAGGGAGTTACTGGCCTCTCGTCTCCAATATCCCAAGTATCATCAAATAAAATCAAGGTCTTTCTTTCCCATGCTTAATGATTTTAAATTAAATAACTGATTTAATTGTTTTTTATTGGTAAATCCTATTATTCTCGTTTTTTTTAACAAAACCACGTATGTTTCTTGTGCACATTTTTATTAACATTAAATCGAGTTTTATACGGTTAATTTATTTTTACTCTTCATTTAATGATTTTTTTGTATAAAAGGATTTTATTGATTTATATTTCTCACAAACAATGTTTTCAGAACCGGACCAGACGTTGAACCAGATGTCTTACTGGTCAAGTGGTTGTCGGTCGGACTGGATTTAAAAACCGGATGGCATAATAAATATATAAAAAATTATTTATTTATAAGCACATTTAAACAAAAAAAAATAATATTCAAACAAGCATAATCATGTTAAAAAAGTCATGGTTTGGTTTTATTGTTTTATTCTTTGTGTTTTACTTAAAAAATGATTTATTTTGGTCCAACCGTGAACCAGTCCAAGTCGTTGAACCCGCCGGTTCTTGAGAGGGCGTTTCATATGCTAGATTTGGGCCGACCACCCCACAGGTTCCCATTAGACTGGTCCGATCGGCCGGTCTGGTCTGGTTTTCAAAACGTTGCTCACTATGTTATGTCTTTCATTTTTGACAATATGTCTTATTAATACAACTATATGAAAACTTTTAGTATGCTCTTTTAGTTTTATTTATTTTTGTTAGATGTCTGAAGCAACTAACCATGGTTATATCTATGACTAATTTGATGGTATAGAAGAATAAGAAAAAAGTATGAAAGAAACTTGGAAGCTCATCATTGTTGAAGCAGAGGATTCAGAAGAGTGTTCTAGAAAACATGTAGAAGTTTGAAAGAAAGTTTTTATAATATATTGGTCAAAAATAAGTGGAAGGAGAAAAGGGCAAACTGATTAAGGTAATGTTTTGTTCACATATGGTTACTCAATACTCTTTTTTATGAGTTTCAAAGATTTTAATATTTATATTAAAGATAAAACCCTACTATGGTCGGTTTCCCCCGAAAACCATCGACCTAGAGTAAGATGTGATTTAGCTGATCATGTTAGTTAGTTAGTTAGGTATTGGAATTTGGAAGAACCTTTATAACTTACCAACAAAAAAAAAAGAGTAAATAAAAAATTAAATATTTAAAAAAATATTATAGGAATTTTCTGAACTCATTAATTTTTAACAGTTTATTTATTTTTTCAAATGAATGAATTCTTTAATAATTATTTGGTCATGTATTCCATCTTGTGACTCACAATTGCAGAGGTTGTTCATTTGAGGGGTCACTTGAACTATGTTTGTAGTTTGTACCCATATGACATTGTCAATTATATTCTATGTGCTAGAATTACATGGAGGTATCTTGTTCTTTGCTATTGCTCTTTCTTTTCTATTTCGTGCTTTGCATTCATTGTTTTAGTTGATGTTGTTAATTTTACATGTTCCCCTATGTGTGTTACATTGCATGTGATTGTGATTATGCGTATGTGAATAAATAATAATAAATAAAAATAAATAAATAAATAAATAAATAAAAAATAAAATAACTTTTTCTAGTGTGTGTATAATAAATCTCATTTCAAAAATATATGAACATAAATAAATATATAAATAAAAGTTTTGTGACACATATGAGCCAAATGTCTTTACAGAAACAATCTTTTTATCATATTGGGATAGGGGGTAACGCTTGTCTTCTTCTAACCCTCCCCATACCCTACTGTTTAGCGAGATTTTATTGGGTATTTATGTTTGTAGGTTTCATCTGTAGATGATGAATGAACAGATATATAACAAGAATAATTCAAACATCATGCCATCTGCAGGCTGTTAAGTCATGCCTTATGTAGGCTGTTAAGTCACATAGGTAGTTAATTAATTAGCATAATTAACGTTCAACATACTAAGTTTTTTCAATTTTTGCATCCATGTGTTCTGTATGCACACCAAACTCATTCATCATGTGGATTGATGATGTCTCAAAATTCTGTGATACAAAGAAGTGCTTCAAACATTATAAAATGAAAGCCTTTGCCCTCCAACTCAGCTCTCACAAATTATAAATAAATAAATAAAAATAAAAAAACCTTTGAAATCATATGGATGAGAGTTGAAAAAAGCAGAGTGGTGTTCTAGTAGGGCAATCTCATACGTTTGAAAATAATTCGTTTTGGGTGAAAGCAAGAATCAATGAACCATAAGGGGTGATTGAACTTGTATCACTTGAATCAACTATTATGATGCATTCACTTGTGACCTCTTGCAGCTACATCCTACAATGATTTTGTGTCCATTTAGTTTCATACTGAAACAACTTTTTAAAAAACCCTAATTATTTCACTAATCCTCTCCCATAAGACGAAATCTTTCATGTTTGGCAAGCAAAAATATGATTTTATAAACTTGACAAGTATTGATGATACATGTCATTGTTACAGTATTAGTTTTCCCTTTATTAGCAGGGTTTGCACAAAAAAAATAGCTATTATAAGATACATCTTGACAACTAAAATGATAATTGGGAAAATTGGCTTCAAAGGAAATAGTTAAAAAGTCACCCAAACTAAAATAATCCCAAAGAGTTATTTAATACATTAAACCTCCTAAAACATTTTTATTTAAGGAGATCAGAATGTATTATTGTTGAAAATATTAGAAATTAGATTAGGACCAAGTAGTTTCAAGTTTTACCCAAACCTACCCATTTTGACCAAAGTTAAGAATGGCATGCCCATAAATCTATATTACATTAAACTAAGTCAATAATCCATGAAATACAAACAAAATTACTAAAAGAAATTTGAAAGTAGATAATAACTTACCTCACAGAAGAACTCCATGTAAGATGTGAGCACAATTAAACATTTAAGCATCCTATTAAAGCCATTCAGGCTGATTCGTACAGATGAATATGCACAACACCTTCACGGTTCTGTAAAACCCAATTTAACAATTAATTCTATAATTACTGCAAAATTCTGGCCAATCGAATTTTTGACTGAAGCTTTCTTGCTTCTGAGTCTATACCCGTAAAACGAAGACCTTTAACAACGCCGCCCTTGTGTAGATCTAAACACCTTCATTCCCTGATTCAAACAAGCTAACAAAACCTTAGATGCAGTCAAAAATCTCCTTTCTTTGCAAAGATTATGCACCAATGAGGTGTAAGTAATACTATCTCTAACATCCATCGTCCCAAAAATCTTCAAAGCCTTATTAATGTAACAAGCTTTACATAACCGATCAACCATGCAATTATATGCAACCAAATTAGAATCAAAACCCAATGTATCCATATATCTCAAATGTTTTAAAGCACCATCAATATTACCTGCTCTGCATAACCCATCAATTAATGTAGTGTGTGTATTCATCACATTTCAACCCTGCTTGTGCAATTTCATACAACAAATTATAAACTTCTCCCAACCTGCCTCCTATGCAATACATATTAACCAAGATATTGTAACACACAATATCGAGCTCAATACCCTTCTTAATCATCAATTCATAACATTTATGTGCTTCTTCTAATCTACCGATTTTAGCAAACACACTGCTAATTGTACAATATGAAAAAACATCATACGTGTATCCTTTATTTTTCATTTCACAAAAGAACTCAATACCTTCATCAAATTGGCCGGATCGAAAACAATATTTCATAACTGTAGTGTAAGTACTAGCATTGGGTTCAAGATTTGATTCCTTGAGCTCCTTCAAGACCCTTCTTGCAACACGTAACCGGCCTGATTTACAAAGCCCGTCAATTAATACGTTGTAGTGAGTAATTGAGGAACAAACCCATTTTGCTTATAATACCGGAATAAGTTTAAGGCGGTATTGGCATGCCCATTCTTGCAAAGACCATTAAACATTCTGCTTCTCGCATTCTATGCAGGATTGAATAGCCTGCATCAAGATCAACAAAACGATAATATGCAGTAACTAAGGTGTTGTATGTAACAACATCTGGTAATGTTCCTAAGCTTAATAATAGCATCACTTATAACAGCTTCTGGTTTTTTCAGTTGTTGGACTTTACAAAATGAAGCTGCACATATATTCATTAGCCTTGTTGATAACTTACAAATCATTGATGATCAACTCTACACTATTCAACTGTTGGGCTCCATTCACAACAACATGATGAACCTGTAAAAAAAATAATATATATTAAATTGTTTGAAATATAACCTAAACAACATTATTCTCATTAAATATCTTACTTATCTTAATAAACAAAAATATTATTTGCCACATGTCTCAATTTTAGGCCAATAGTGCCACTTGGCAACTTCTTATCATCTTATTAAATTACCACTCTTATTAAATAAGTATATATATTAACTCTCATATTTAATGATTATAATATTAATAATGTTATTGATCTTTTTAACACTAAAAAGTTTTATAATCAATTAAAAATAATATTTTATTAAAAAAACACTTTAAAAAAACTCTAAATATGATTTTTTTCTAAAAATCATGTATTCTAATTAAAAAATAAAATAAATGACATATTTTATTATTAAATTTTTAAGGGATGGGATAATATCATATATCCCCTTATTAAACTTCAAAATTACATATATACCCAATGTTAAACTAAAATTACAAATATCCCCATGTTACAAAATTGTCCCTCAGTAAGGATAAATATGTAAATTGTTTTTAGTTAGTTCATTAAGGGTATAATAGAAAATTCATAATTTGTTTTTTTAATGAAATGGATAAATATGTAATATATTTAGTTTAGAAAGGGGAAATATGTAATTTAGTTTTATGATTGGGTAAATATATAATAAATGGTTTTAGCAAGGGGATATATGTAATTGACCCAATTTTTAAAAATTAATTTCTTTTAAAAATAAAGTTTTTATCATTGTTGTATTACTTAAAGTAATTATTAATACGTATTTTAAACATTTTATATTAAAATGTTATTTTATAATATGTAAATTTTTATTATAAACTATTTAACGTTTTATATTAAATCCGTGTAACACACGGGGTATAGTCTAGTAAGATAATAAAGAAAATGGTTAAAAAAAATGTAATAGAAACGAGTGGTTCTTTGCAGTTGGAGGAACTGTGAGAGCACAATATATATAACCAATAGTGGAGACCCCAGGTAAACTTTAGGTGTTTTAATATGGCTTCGTATCTTTTTGTATTTTACTTGGGTTGCCTTTAGTCTTACCAACTTAAGCTGCTTTAGTCTAGGGATGGCAATGGGCCGGGTTTGGGCCGGGTTTGCGTAATCCCAGTCCCATACCCCCGATTATAAAAGTATGTCTCATACCCGTCCCAAAACCCATCGGGTATCTATCGGGTATTCACCCGTCGGGTATCGGGTTTCCCGGCGGGTTTAGCTAAATATATTCGTTGAGAATAGTTGGCTTAAATCATGTCGGGTATTGGGTAACTAATAATAAATTTATTTTTTTATAACCAAAAATTATATTTTAAATATGACAAGAACAATTTATTAATATATCAAATAGCATGAAATTTTAAAATGTCATAAGTTGATTACCATCGTTCAATATAACCAAAAAATGATAATTACCAAAATTGTTCAAAAAAATATTGTAGTTGCCACAAAAAAAACAAAGATAAAAAAAGAAACAAATTTTATGAACAATTTCTAAAGTTCAAAAATAATAAAAAAAGAAACAAATTCTATATACTTCAAATGTATATAAATGAGTATTTATAATCGGGTAAACAGATATATATAATAACGGGTATATGAACAAATCCCAAGCCCGTCCCATACCCGGGAAAATTTGAAAAATTCATCTCATACCCGGGCCAATACCCATCGGGTTTGTGTTGGATCGGGTTGCTTAATCTAAACAACACTTCACAAGTATTTCTTTCTATACTCTAACAGATGCAGAATGTTCTATTAGATTAATCTCTCAAACACTCAAATGACAAAGTAATAATCTTTGAACAACAATAAGAACACAAGAATAATTTCAAGCTCAAGGATATATTTCTCTCAAAGTAATAAGCGTACAAGCACACTTAAAGCATACATACAATGGGAGGTTATATAGCCGAGGCTACAACCGTATATACTTAGGAATACAAGTTGGGTATACTAGACAATACATAAAGTAAAGCTTATTCTAGTATGTTGAGTGTCTTAACAGGCTAAGACACTCAGTTATCATCATTACATTAATAGACATTGACTTTACAAAGTACTAATAAATACAAAAGACATTTAATGTTGTTGATCTTCAAGGCTTCAAATGATCTTTTGCATTTAATGCAGCATCGGAGAAGTAAGGTGTTTGTCTGACTAATTACATGTTGTCTTTGTCTTTACTCAGACCAGCATATCTTGTGTCAGTACCTTTTTGTACTTTAAAAGTGCTCAGCTACAGTCTTTGATTTAGGAATATTTTCAGAAGTCTTTGTCAGCAGAGGAATGTCTTCGGAAGCTTTTGTTCTTCAGAAGCAACAAGTCTTCTGAACCTTTGAATTTACTAGACGCTGATCCTTCCGAAGCAGTTGTCTTGTACACCTTTCGGTAGGAGTAAGTTATCCTTCGGAAGTAATGTTGCTTCCGAAGAGTAACTTCTTCCTTCCGAAGAGTGTTAGTCTTTGTAGCACTTATACTTAGACAAAATAGAAAGTTTGGTGAGCATCAACCTTTATTAGTCTTTACAGTCTCCCTCTAGGCTGATGCTACCAAAACTTCCTATGGAATCCTCCTTACTATCTTTTCTCCCCTCAGGACCTGAGCCCTTGCCTTTGCCCATCTGACTGCTTGCCTCCCTTCTTGTCCTTCGTCTGGATTTTCAAGAGGAAGCTTCTCCAGATCAAAGACAAAGGGTGCAGCCAACACAAACAACTACACCAAATTCACAACCTTTATTCCTCCATTGCTCAGAGTGAGAGTAAACTCTTTGTGAAGTCTACTGTAGCTCCACTTTACAACAGGGACATAGGTATGATGGTGTTGTAGATCATATAGATCCTTTGGATGATCTTTGGGCATTGAAGCTCCTGGTTTGGCCTTTGATCCTGGGGGAGGTAATTCTGGCTCAGAGTCAGAGGAGATGGCAGATGTTCTCTTTTTCCTTCTGGCTATGCTCTTTTTTCTTGTAAATCTTGGTCTGGCTTGAGCAGTAGCTTGACTCCTCTGATCTCTGGCCTGTTGGTCTTCCACACTAGACCCTACTGCTGCACTTGTGTTTGCAGTAGGTTGTGAACCAACATCCTCAGTCATTGAGGGTTCAGTTCTCCTCTCATCAGCCTATGTCTGTCTCTTAGTGTCAGGGATTTGAGATGGTTGTTTCCTTGCAGTCTTTTTCCCTTTGAACACTGAAGAGATTGGCATGTTGTCCATAGAGGGACTTGATGGAGGAGATGGTTGTTCTTCCTTAGGGTTGATAGGAATCATGTTGGGGAACATGGCTTTTGTTGCTTCCCCACACATGACTTCCTCACCCTGTCTTATTCCTGTTCCAGAGAGGGGGAATTCTATTCTTACCCCTTCCCCTAAGCCTAAGCCTCTTATTAGGCTTGCCTTTTGAGCCCTTATTTTCTCAATTGGAAGTAACTCACCTCTGGAAATTTTAGCCTTGATATCTCTGATGTCACACCCCGAGCCGGCGGGGTTGGATCGGAGTCCCCGTCGGGCGGAAGGTTCCCGAGGCGTGATATCGTGAATGATAATCATGAGGATCAGATTGTTTACATAGCTTCAATGTTAAGAATAACTAACGCACAATCAAGCATTAACTAGGATTACAAAGTTAAATTACAATATCAATGTTTGATAATTTAACTAAGTAAACCTATCCAAAAGAATCAAAGGTTTCTATCTTGTATCTGTACAAGATATCAAAAGAGATTCGTATTAACTACAAAAGATGTGCTTTCAAAAGTCTGCTAGGTCCTCTAATTGGGCTGCCTAGCATGCAATCCTGAGCCTTAGATTATACCTGTGCATCACCTGAGAAAGCATGTAAGAAAACAAAGTCAACACAATGGTTGGTGAGTTCATGTAGTTTAAAAGTTTAAATAGCTTTAACAAAACTCATTTCGGTAAAACCTTAATCTTATTAACTCCACATGTAATATCCAAATCGGTATGCTTATATATAGGGCATACCCCTGGGTCGAGCCTACAACCAGCCCAGACGCCATCCCACCACATACTAATCCAGATATGACACTGTTGTTAATAATAATTAAGCCTTTTACCTACCCTTCAATCTCCTTTCCCCATCATAGTTTAAGCATTTTGTTTGTAAGTTTACCCATAGCATCCGTGAGTTTAACTTGAGAGTCACCAGAATGGACAACTGAATGCCCGAAGGAATCCAGTATCAATCCATACCAGTTCTAAGTGAAATTAGGAACATAGGGGGAGATAGAGGATTCCCATGATGACACAAAGTCAACTAAGGATCACCAATATCGTCCTAGTTACTGTTCACGTGTGTAAATAGTTTTGGGAAACACTGCATGGCAAGCACTGAGAGACCATCAGTCCGTTTCCTCGTTTCAGACCAAGAAGGACACCCTATGGCAAGCACTGAGAGACCATAGTAGATGCCTTCTAGTCCCGACTGTGAAGAACACATGAAGGCAAGCACTGAGAGACCAACTATAAGTCCCGACTAGGAAGAACACATGAAGGCAAGCACTGAGAGGCCAACTATTGTTCTTCCATAGCCAATAGTTTTAGCATTCAAATAGTCCAGCATTTACGTAACTTGTGCACAAGTACTAGCTTTACAACCGGTAAGGCAAGCACTGAGAGGCCAGACCGTTGTTTTAGCATGGCAATCATATAGCATTCAAGAGTTTGTAGTATCCATAGCTTCAAATATTCAATACGTATGTATGTGTGTATGTGTATCTGTGTTTAGCACCCTTATAGCATCATAACATCAATAACATTTAGTGTAACATTAGTATTTAGCATAAACCCATAGCATTAGCATGTAGTATAACCCCGTGGCATTAGTGTTTAGCATAACCCCATAGCATTAGTGTTTAGCATAACCCATAGCATTTACATTTAGCATAACTCGTATTAGCATTTAGATGACCCGTAGCATTAGTATTTGGCATAACTCGTAGCATTTGTTTATAGCATCAACCAGTAGCATTAGCATTTAGCATAACCCATAGCTTTCGCGTTCACAATAGTATTATCAGATAGTAAATACCCTTAGCACTTGGTATTAACACATAGCTTTAGTATTAGCAAGTAGCTTATGCCTTTAGCACTTGGCATAATCAAGCAGCATTAGTTTAAATAATGATCTTATGCCTTTAGCACTTGGCATAATCGAGTAGCAGTAGCATTAGTTTAAATAGTGAACTTATGCCTTTAGCACTTGGCATAATCATGTAGCATTAACGTTTGTCTACAAGAATCGTATAAAAGCATTTTGTTAAATTTAAAACATTTGTTTTAAAATGTATAACATGCTTCTCAGTCCCGGTTTAAAATCAAAATAATTTGAAAAGGGACAATGAACTCACCTTGTAGTTGTTGCAGTTGACTTAGCCTAAACAAGAATGCACGCGCTCTTTGTTGTAATTGATATTGTTTTCACGATCCTGTATATGATTTCATGTTGTTTAAATTTGTAAGTATAAGTTTAGGAATGATTTGTGCGTGTGTAAGTGTTAGCCATGACTTTGGCTAACACTCGGAAGTCTCGGTCTTGGTCATCATTCGGCCTTGGTTCACTTGTTATGACTCATTCTAGTACTTAAATCAGTTTAAATTGAACCTAGCATCTTGTTGTAGTTGTGCTTAAAGACTTAATCTTTGTCACCCCTCTTTGTCTTTAAATTCATTCTTGATATACAAAAATCATGTAATGATGAGTTTATTAATTGTATGTATAGACTTGGGGTCACAGTGTGAACCTTATAGGTATCCTTTGTTAGTCTTGAAATAGACTTTTGACTAGACAACATTCTTTATAAAACTTATTGTTGTAAAGTTGTGTAGTTCATTAATCGAAATCTATCACCTTTGTAATAAAATACCCAATTCCCATGTATGTAACTCATGTCATGTTATTACCTAATTTAGGTTCAAACACATTTACGTTCTCACGTGGTCCAATTTCCATTACACGAACCTAACCAACTATGATTGGGCCGAGTAGGTGGGCCGAATCCATTAAAGTGTTAATGGGTCTAAGGAATTCTGTTTGGGCCAACCAAATGCTATTGGGTCGGTATAGTGGCTAAGGGCCCAATCACATGCCGTTGGGCCAGAAGCTGTTACTGGGCTGATTTAATTATGTTATGGGCCCAATTGTTGAGTTACACCAATTAGGGGGTTGTTGGGCCTACTGTTGGGCTGTGGCATTGGGTTGTAGCCGAGATAAAAGGCCATTAGTTGGGCCGCATGACTGGGCCAGACAATTTCTAAGCCCATCAATGCATCAGGTCACGTGGTGATGGTCGGTTATACTGGTGTGTATGAAGATGATGATGGCAGCACAGTTGCATGGTGATCCGGTATATGGCTGGCCGAATGTGGTGACTGGGTGGCGAATGGAGGCGACAGAATGGCTGTCGAATGAGGGATGATTTGGCAAATGAAGATGAACGAATGAAAGGGCTGCCGATTGAATGTGACCGGCGAAAGACTAGTGGCGCATGAGGCCATTCGGCCGAGGCACAAGGGTTGACCGGCGAATGAAGTTCTTCGGTCGAATGGAACATGGTGATTCGGCGAATGAATGCCGATCGACTGAGGCCACGACTGACCGACGAATGGCACTATGGCCGGTCGAATAGGGTCATTCGGACCTAGCCATTCGTCGAACTGTAGGCTCCATTCGGCTGTAACCGGCCTAAGGGGTTCGAACCAGTAGTTAGCCAAACCAGTTGGTGGTGTTCAGTGGTGTTAGCACTCAAGGGCTAAGTCTCGAGGGGGAGGGTCGAGAAGAACTAGGTTTAGAACAGGTTAAGAGAGAGTTCGACCAAGGGTTAGAAACCCTAATTTTCGTAACATTCAAGCTCAAGTACCTTGTTTTCAGATGGTTTTGGCTCTAGATCGGTTGTACTTTCGTGTAGTAGAGGTCGAGATCTTCGTTTGGGTTCAAGAATGAGACGATTTGGTGGAGTATTGACCAAGATATGAAGGTTTAAAGGATGAAAATGGTGGTGGTGGCTTCAAAACCGGATTTAGGGTTTGCAAGTGGGGAAGAAGGAGTAAAAATGAGTTAGTTGGACTCATTAAGGGTATTTATACCCCGAGTGTGTTCGGGTTCGTTTCTGTTGCTCGGTTCGCGTTTTCGTCGCGTATCCGGCTCGTTACGCGCGTTTTTCGTAAGTTTAAATAAAAAGGATTATTTCATGAGGTTTTAAGATAAAATTAATGTTAGAAAACATTTTAAATATCGTTTAGTTAATTTATTTATCGAATTTCTTTAATTTACGCGTTTCGTTTATTTGTTCGCGTTTTATTAAAACAGTTTTTTTTAATTTCATTTATGATGAGTTTCAAAATTGTAAAATAGGGAATATTTTATTTCCTTAGATTTATGGTCGTTCGAATCGTTTATCATTTTCGTTTTCGTTTCGTCAGAACGCGTCGCCATCGCGCGTATTCGTTCGAATCGTCATTCGAACGAACACGACAATGGTTTTGCTTTCAGACTTTTGTTTTCTACTTTTCAGTCATTATTCCATAACATTAAACTTTCAGATTTATTCGTACAGATCGTCACCTCTACGAATAATTCGTCGGTTTAACATACTGTAACAACAACTGTTATAGTTTTGTTTCGTTTAACCTCACATACGTTTACACATAATAGCACGTCAATAAGCATTTATATCACCGTTCCATGTTGTCTGATGTGTTTCTGACTGTTAAACTGTTAAATTTAATCAGATTACAGAAACAATAGCATAATGGTTTAATATCGAGCATCCTGATATTAATAGCATAACAATAGTTTACGTAATTGGTACCTAAGTTACTGTGCCTTTACTGTACCGTTCACTGTTCCGGCGACGTTTCCGGCACAGATGTTACAGTCTCCCCTTGTTAGAGGAATTTCGTCCCGAAATTTAAGCATTGCTATCGGGTACGGCTTCCTCTGCGAACAGTTGGGGATACTTGAGCTTCATGCTATCTTCGCGTTCCCAAGTAAATTCGGGTCCGCGCTTTGAGTTCCAACGAACCTTTACGATAGGAATACGGCTTCGCCTCAGTTTCTTTACCTTGCGATCCATAATCTCTAAAGGTTCTTCAGCAAAACGTAAGTGTTCATCCAATTGAATTTCTTCAACCGGTATGATAAGAGTTTCATCAGCAAGGCACTTCTTCAAGTTTGAGACGTGAAACACGTCGTGTACACCACTAAGTTCATCTGGTAGTCTTAATCTGTATGCCACAGGACCAATGCGTTCAACAATCTCGAACGGTCCCACGTACCGTGGTGTTAGTTTGCCTTTCTTTGCAAAGCGAACTACACCTTTCCATGGAGAAACCTTTAGCATAACACGGTCTCCCACTTGGAATTCCAACGGCTTGCGCCGTTTATCGGCATAGCTCTTTTGTCGGCTTCGAGTTGCTTGTAGCCTTTGTTGTATCTGAGCAATCTTGTCTGTAGTTTCCTGAATAAGTTCTGGCCCTGTAATTCGATTATCTCCCACTTCTGACCAACAGATCGGTGACCGACATTTCTGACCAAAAAGAGCCTCAAATGGGGCACAACCGATGCTGCTGTGATAGCTGTCGTTGTAGGAGAACTCGATTAGTGGCAAGTGAGAGTCCCAATTACCACCGAAGTCTAGAACACAAGTTCTCAACATATCCTCCAGGGTCTGAATAGTACGTTCTCTTTGACCATCCGTTTGTGGATGATAAGCTGTACTCAAGTTTAATTGCGTCCCCAGAGATTTCTGCAATGATTGCCAGAACCTTGATGTGAATCTGCTATCACGATCTGAAATGATAGACAATGGCACACCATGGCGTACCACTATCTCGTTGATGTAAAGCTTCGCTAGTTTATCCATCGTGTAAGTTTCTCGCATAGGCAAGAAATGAGCAGATTTCGTTAATCGATCAACAATAACCCAAATAGTGTCATGTCCACTAGAAGTGCGGGGTAGCTTGGTAACAAAGTCCATAGCTATCTGTTCCCACTTCCACAGTGGAATCTCAGGCTGTTCCAGCAAACCTGACGGCTTCTGGTGTTCTGCCTTTACTTTAGCACACGTAAGGCATCTACCAACATACTCCGCTATGTCTTTCTTCATACCCGGCCACCAATAAAATGCACGTAAGTCTTGGTACATTTTATCAGCCCCGGGATGCACCGAGTACTTGGTCTTGTGTGCTTCATCGAATATAAGTTTCCTTAACTCATCTACTGCAGGAATCCATACACGATCCTTGTAGTAAACGAGTCCGTCGGGTTTCGTTTCCAATTGTTTTTCCACTCCACAATCCAAGTCTTTCTTCAAGTTTCCTCGTTCTACTGCCTCTTGTTGCGCTTGCATAATGTTACCGTGTAAGTTTGTCTGCACAGTCACTCCCACTGCTCTGACGCGAAAGGTTTGACACGTTCCTTCCGGCTCAAGGCATCAGCTACAACGTTTGCCTTGCCCGGATGGTACTTGATTACACAGTCGTAATCATTCAGAAGCTCAACCCAACGTCGCTGTCGTATGTTGAGTTCTTTCTGGTCAAATATGTGTTGCAGACTTTTGTGGTCTGTAAATATGGTACACTTGGTGCCATAAAAGTAATGTCTCCAGATCTTTAGAGCAAATATCACAGCTCCCAATTCCAAATCATGAGTAGTGTAATTCTTCTCATGAACCTTCAGTTGTCTAGAGGCATACGCAATCACTTTGTCTCGCTGCATAAGTACACAGCCAAGTCCCTGATGTGATGCATCACAGTACACTACAAAGTCATCACAACCATTTGGGAGAGATAAGATCGGAGCATCACATAGCTTTTTCTTCAAAGTCTGAAAGGCTTCTTCTTGCTTTTGTTCCCAAACAAACGGCTCGCTCTTCTGTGTCAGCTTTGTGAGTGGCAGAGCTATCTTAGAAAAGTTCGAGATAAACCTTCTGTAATAGCCTGCTAAACCTAGAAAAGAACGTATCTCCGTCGGTGTCTTCGGAGTGTCCCAATCTTTTATTGCTTCGATCTTAGCAGGATCAACATGTATTCCCTCACTGTTAACAACATGGCCTAGGAATTGAACCTCCTTTAACCAAAACTCACACTTAGAGAATTTGGCATAGAGCTTCTCTTCCTTTAACAGTTCCAAGATCGTTCTGAGATGTTGCTCATGTTCTGCTTTGCTTTTGGAATAGATCAATATGTCATCGATGAAAACAATAACAAATTGATCTAAATACGGCTTACACATACGGTTCATGAGGTCCATGAAAACCGCGGGTGCATTCGTCAAACCAAAAGGCATCACCATGAACTCGTAATGCCCGTATCTGGTACGAAACGCCGTCTTCGGTATGTCTTCATCTTGTACTCTGAGCTGGTGATATCCGGACCGTAAGTCAATCTTTGAAAAATATTGTGCTCCTTGCAATTGATCAAACAAATCATCAATCCTCGGTAATGGATACCGATTCTTGATGGTTAGCTTGTTTAGCTCTCTGTAGTCTATGCACATCCGAAAATATCCATCCTTCTTCTTCACGAACAAAACCGGAGCTCCCCAAGGTGAGTAGCTCGGTCGGATGAAACCTTTATCAAGTAGTTCCTGTAACTGGTTAGATTATTCCTGCATCTCCGAAGGTGCTAACCTGTAAGGAGATTTAGCAACAGGTGTTGCTCCAGGAATCAGGTCAATACGAAATTCTACCGGTCGCACAGGTGGCAAACCTGGTAGGTCTTCAGGAAACACTTCAGGATATTCCTTTACTATTGGCACGTCTTGAATTCTCTTCTTGTCTTTTTGTTTCTCCACCACATGAGCCAAGAAAGCTACGCACTTCTTCTGTAGACACTTACGTGCTTTGATGCAAGATATGATTTTGACACTATGCTTTGCCTGGTCCCCACGAACTTCCAATACACGATCACTCGCCAATGGAATCCGAAGTAACTTTTCAGAACAGATGACTTCCACTCTATTGAGAGATAGCCAATCCATCCCAACGATGATGTCGAAACTGCCCAGCTCCATCGGTATCAAATCGATGGCAAATGTATGATCAATAAGTGTAAGTGGGCAGTTCGTAAGTATAGTGCTAGCTGTGATCTGTTTCCCATTCGCTACCTCGATGATACGAGGGGAGTCTAATGTTTCCTTAGTAAGATTAAGTTGACGTGCAAAGTCAGATGAAATAAAACTCTGATCTGCACCAGTGTCAAATAAAATAGATGCATAAGAGTCATGTATAAGAAATGTACCAGTGACCACGTTAGGGTCTTGGCGTGCTGCATTGGCTCCAATCACAAAAGCCCTTCCACGTGGTGCTTGGGCTCCCTGTTGCACTCGCTTTGGACACTCTCTGGAGAAATGGCCTATTTCTCCACAGTTATGGCATCCCCTGTTGTTGTTGAAATTTCCAGGTCTTGATGGTGGAGGAAGTGCTACAGCAGCATTGTTTGCAGCTCGAGTTGCCGGGGAACGACATTGTTGAGCCCGGTGACCTAGTCGGCCACAGTTGTTGCATTTCCGGCATTGTGCCGTAGTAGGATGATGAAATTTGCACCGTGCACACTGAGGGTGCAATCCCACATAGTTCATGGGTGCAACTTGAGCAGGTGCTGCAGTAACTTGTTGCAATGGAGCGGCCATCACATAATTCCTGACGACCTTTTGCTTTTTCTTCTGGTGGTGCTCGGGCTTCTTTGACGGTTCCTCCTTAGCTTTGCCCGTGTCTTTCGTCAGAACCTCTGATTTTACCATCACATCGGTGAGTTTGGCTGACAAGGAGATGGCTGACTCCAAGGTAGCAGGGTTTGCAGCCAGTGCAATCCTTTGTATGCAGGAGGGTAATCCTACTACATAACGATCTATCAGCTTCTCCAGTGTTGGCACCATCTCTGGCACCAAAGCTACCAGCTCATGATAACGGGTAGTAAATGCCATGTGGTCAGCTCCCTTCATCACATGATTGGAGAGCTCAACTTCAAGCTTTTGTAGCTCATGTTTCGGGCAGAATTCGTTTCTCAGCAGAATCTTGAAATCCGCCCAAGGCATCGTCATTGCTTCATCTCTACCTCTTGCTTGGATCTGGGAGTTCCACCAAGTTAACAGCTCCTTCAGCACCAGTGAAGCTTGGGGGTTTGCATCCTACAAAGGACTTGTAGGAGCAGTCTGAGTCTGAGATATGGCTAGTGTTTCCACTAGCTTCTCCAGTTGTATGGCCAGACGTGTTGTCATGGCCTTGAATCCTGTTTATCATCTCTGGGATGACATCTTTCAGCTGGCTTGTCAGTTGGGTACTCAGCAGTGTCGCCAAAGCGATAGTAGTAGGATCGATCATCTGAACATTGCTTGAACCCGGTGGTGGAGAGTGTGGAGGAGGAGGAGGTGGCGGTGGCGGTGGCGGTGGTGAATCTGGTGGTGTAGGAGTAGAAGAATGTGGGGCAGAAGTCTGAGTAGTAGGCTGTTTTCTTAGCGGTATTCTGATCATAACCAAAAGAATTTGGTTAGTGCAGTGATCGAATGCAGAAAACATAATGCAAACATAATCCTAAGTTCTCTACATGAGGGTCCCTAAGTTATAGTCTAGGTCAAACCATTTAAGCAAATGACCTATTATTCTCTATAACCTTGAGCTCTGATACCAATCTGTCACACCCCGAGCCGGCGGGGTTGGATCGAAGTCCCCGTCGGGCGGAAGGTTCCCGAGGCGTGATATCGTGAATGATAATCATGAGGATCAGATTGTTTACATAGCTTCAATGTTAAGAATAACTAACGCACAATCAAGCATTAACTAGGATTACAAAGTTAAATTACAATATCAATGTTTGATAATTTAACTAAGTAAACCTATCCAAAAGAATCAAAGGTTTCTATCTTGTATCTGTACAAGATATCAAAAGAGATTCGTATTAACTACAAAAGATGTGCTTTCAAAAGTCTGCTAGGTCCTCTAATTGGGCTGCCTATCATGCAATCCTGAGCCTTAGATTATACCTGTGCATCACCTGAGAAAGCATGTAAGAAAACAAAGTCAACACAATGGTTGGTGAGTTCATGTAGTTTATAAGTTTAAATAGCTTTAACAAAACTCATTTCGGTAAAACCTTAATCTTATTAACTCCACATGTAATATCCAAATCGGTATGCTTATATATAGGGCATACCCCTGGGTCGAGCCTACAACCCGCCCAGACGCCATCCCACCACATACTAATCCGGATATGACACTGTTGTTAATAATAATTAAGCCTTTTACCTACCCTTCAATCTCGTTTCCCCATCATAGTTTAAGCATTTTGTTTGTAAGTTTACCCATAGCATCCGTGAGTTTAACTTGAGAGTCACCAGAATGGACAACTGAATGCCCGAAGGAATCCAGTATCAATCCATACCAGTTCTATGTGAAATTAGCAACATAGGGGGAGATAGAGGATTCCCATGATGACACAAAGTCAACTAAGGATCACCAATATCGTCCTAGTTACTGTTCACGTGTGTAAATAGTTTTGGGAAACACTGCATGGCAAGCACTGAGAGACCATCAGTCCGTTTCCTCGTTTCAGACCAAGAAGGACACCCTATGGCAAGCACTGAGAGACCATAGTAGATGCCTTCTAGTCCCGACTGTGAAGAACACATGAAGGCAAGCACTAAGAGACCAACTATAAGTCCCGACTAGGAAGAACACATGAAGGCAAGCACTGAGAGGCCAACTATTGTTCTTCCATAGCCAATAGTTTTAGCATTCAAATAGTCCAGCATTTACGTAACTTGTGCACAAGTACTAGCTTTACAACCGGTAAGGCAAGCACTGAGAGGCCAGACCGTTGTTTTAGCATGGCAATCATATAGCATTCAAGAGTTTGTAGTATCTATAGCTTCAAGTATTCAATACGTATGTATGTGTGTATGTGTATCTGTGTTTAGCAACCTTATAGCATCATAGCATCAATAGCATTTAGTGTAACATTAGTATTTAGCATAAACCCATAGCATTAGCATGTAGTATAACCCCGTGGCATTAGTGTTTAGCATAACCCCATAGCATTAGTGTTTAGCATAACCCATAGCATTTACATTTAGCATAACTCGTATTAGCATTTAGATGACCCGTAGCATTAGTATTTGGCATAACTCGTAGCATTTGTTTATAGCATCAACCAGTAGGATTAGCATTTAGCATAACCCATAGCTTTCGCGTTCACAATAGTATTATCAGATAGTAAATACCCTTAGCACTTGGTATTAACACATAGCTTTAGTATTAGCAAGTAGCTTATGCCTTTAGCACTTGACATAATCAAGCAGCATTAGTTTAAATAATGATCTTATGCCTTTAGCACTTGGCATAATCGAGTAGCAGTAGCATTAGTTTAAATAGTGAACTTATGCCTTTAGCACTTGGCATAATCATGTAGCATTAACGTTTGTCTACAAGAATCGTATAAAAGCATTTTGTTAAATTTAAAACATTTGTTTTAAAATGTATAACATGCTTCTCAGTCCCGGTTTAAAATCAAAATAATTTGAAAAGGGACAATGAACTCACCTTGTAGTTGTTGCAGTTGACTTAGCCTAAACAAGAATGCACGCGCTCTTTGTTGTAATTGATATTGTTTTCACGATCCTGTATATGATTTCATGTTGTTTAAATTTGTAAGTATAAGTTTAGGAATGATTTGTGCGTGTGTAAGTGTTAGCCATGACTTTGGGTAACACTCGGAAGTCTCGGTCTTGGTTATCATTCGGCCTTGGTTCACTTGTTATGACTCATTCTAGTACTTAAATCAGTTTAAATTGAATCTAGCATCTTGTTGTAGTTGTGCTTAAAGACTTAATCTTTGTCACCCCTCTTTGTCTTTAAATTCATTCTTGATATACAAAAATCATGTAATGATGAGTTTATTAATTGTATGTATAGACTTGGGGTCACAGTGTGAACCTTATAGGTATCCTTTGTTAGTCTTGAAATAGACTTTTGACTAGACAACATTCTTTATAAAACTTATTGTTGTAAAATTGTGTAGTTCATTAATCGAAATCTATCACCTTTGTAATAAAATACCCAATTCCCATGTATGTAACTCATGTCATGTTATTACCTAATTTAGGTTCAAACACATTTACGTTCTCACGTGGTCCAATTTCCATTACACGAACCTAACCAACTATGATTGGGCCGAGTAGGTGGGCCGAATCCATTAAAGTGTTAATGGGTCTAAGGAATTCTGTTTGGGCCAACCAAATGCTATTGGGCCGGTATAGTGGCTAAGGGCCCAATCACATGCGTTGGGCCAGAAGCTGTTACTGGGCTGATTTAATTATGTTATGGGCCCAATTGTTGAGTTACACCAATTAGGGGGTTGTTGGGCCTACTGTTGGGCTGTGGCATTGGGCTGTAGCCGAGATAAAAGGCCATTAGTTGGGCCGCATGACTGGGCCAGACAATTTCTAAGCCCATCAATGCATCAGGTCACGTGGTGATGGTCGGTTATACTGGTGTGTATGAAGATGATGATGGCAGCACAGTTGCATGGTGATCCGGTATATGGCTGGCCGAATGTGGTGACTGGGTGGCGAATGGAGGCGACAGAATGGCTGTCGAATGAGGGATGATTTGGCAAATGAAGATGAACGAATGAAAGGGCTGCCGATTGAATGTGACCGGCGAAAGACTAGTGGCGCATGAGGCCATTCGGCCGAAGCACAAGGGTTGACCGGCGAATGAAGTTCTTCGGTCGAATGGAACATGGTGATTCGGCGAATGAATGCCGATCGACTGAGGCCACGACTGACCGACGAATGGCACTATGGCCGGTCGAATAGGGTCATTCGGACCTAGCCATTCGTCGAACTGTAGGCTCCATTCGGCTGTAACCGGCCTAAGGGGTTCGAACCAGTAGTTAGCCAAACCAGTTGGTGGTGTTCAGTGGTGTTAGCACTCAAGGGCTAAGTCTCGAGGGGGAGGGTCGAGAAGAACTAGGTTTATAACCGGTTAAGAGAGAGTTCGACCAAGGGTTAGAAACCCTAATTTTCGTAACATTCAAGCTCAACTACCTCGTTTTCAGATGGTTTTGGCTCTAGATCGGTTGTACTTTCGTGTAGTAGAGGTCGAGATCTTCGTTTGGGTTCAAGAATGAGACGATTTGGTGGAGTATTGACCAAGATATGAAGGTTTAAAGGATGAAAATGGTGGTGGTGGCTTCAAAACCGGATTTAGGGTTTGCAAGTGGGGAAGAAGGAGTAAAAATGAGTTAGTTGGACTCATTAAGGGTATTTATACCCCGAGTGTGTTCGGGTTCGTTTCGGTTGCTCGGTTCGCGTTTTCGTCGCGTATCCGGCTCGTTACGCGCGTTTTTCGTAAGTTTAAATAAAAAGGATATTTCATGAGATTTTAAGATAAAATTAATGTTAGAAAACATTTTAAATATCTTTTAGTTAATTTATTTATCGAATTTCTTTAATTTACGCGTTTCGTTTATTTGTTCGCGTTTTATTAAAACAGTTTTGTTTAATTTCATTTATGATGAGTTTCAAAATTGTAAAATAGGGAATATTTTATTTCCTTAGATTTATGGTCGTTCGAATCGTTTATCATTTTCGTTTTCGTTTCGTCAGAACGCGTCGCCATCGCGCGTATTCGTTCGAATCGTCATTCGAACGAACACGACAATGGTTTTGCTTTCAGACTTTTGTTTTCTACTTTTCAGTCATTATTCCATAACATTAAACTTTCAGATTTATTCGTACAGATCGTCACCTCTACGAATAATTCGTCGGTTTAACATACTGTAACAACAACTGTTATAGTTTTGTTTCGTTTAACCTCACATACGTTTACACATAATAGCACGTCAATAAGCATTTATATCACCGTTCCATGTTGTCTGATGTGTTTCTGACTGTTAAACTGTTAAGTTTAATCAGATTACGGAAACAATAGCATAATGGTTTAATATCGAGCATCCTGATATTAATAGCATAACAATAGTTTACGTAATTGGTACCTGAGTTACTGTGCCTTTACTGTACCGTTCACCGTTCCGGCGACGTTTCCGGCACAGATGTTACATCTGATATGCATATCCATGGTTGAGTTCTTCATAGGGCCTAGCTGCCGAGCATGGAAGCCATATTCTAGGAGAAAGGCCTTGTTCTTGTCTCTGTAGGCCTTCTCCTTTTGCTTCTTTGTAAGGACAGTTTGGGCCTTGGATGCAGCAGCAGCCTGTTCTTGCTGCTGCACCTTGTCCAGCTCGGCAGCCATCTGAGGCACCGACCAGCCCCATACTTCATCAAAGTCATAGCCTCTCTCTTCCAGCAGAGCAGAGAGTCTAACTCGTTCTTCGTCCTGAGAGGTGTCTGGTCGGCCCTTTACTTTCTTTTTGGGAATCCTCTCCTCTTTTTCTGCTTCCTCCTCTGGGGTTAGCTTCCTTTTTCCTTTGTCATCAGCAGTTTAATCTTACTCCAGAGGCAGTGTCTCCTGTTGCCTCACCAGTTGGTTCATTGGCACTTAGCTCCTCTGTGGAGGAATCATCAATAATGACTGGGCCTTCGGAAGCAGCTGCAGCTTCGGAGTTAACCTCAGCATTCACTGTCTCCTCCAGTTGACCAATCACCTTAGATGATTCCTTATTAGTTTCCACAAGGGGCTCAGGAGAGGAGGAGAGGTCTTCGGCAGCCTTTGTCCCAGAAGGGGACACAGGTTCCATGGATATTGGTTCTTCTTGTGTAGCTTCTTCCATGGCAACCTGGGCTGCAATGTCAGAAGGAGACTTAGTCCCAGAAGGGGACTGAGGTTCCAAAGAGACATTTGTTGTTTGCTTTTCAGTCTCTTTGTCAACCTCCCTAGTATCCTCAGAAGAAGAAGAGGAAGTAGAAGAAACTTGAAAGTAAGTGCCCAAGAAGTCATCCCATTCAGTAGTCAAAGTGACTATGGATGGGTTAACCTCCTGTGCACCTTCCTCTTCTCTTGCTTCTGGTCCTGACCCTGCAGAAGGTGCATTCTCCCCCTTTTTGGTAGCATCAGGGGAGATAAATGTGGTTGTAGCATGATCAGGATGAAATGGAGAGAAGACAACCGGGGGACGCCTTTTGAGATCCAGAATAGTAGCATCTTTGTTCTGGATCTCAAGTTGCAGGGCAGCAACCTCAGCTTCTAAGGTGACCACCCTGGCTTGGAGTGTTGCAACTGTGGCCGTCAATTCATGTTCTCTGGTGCCCTCATCCACATGAGTGGAATCCTTGGGCGATGGAGTACTGAGCCTAGCTCATGCACCTCCACCACCAGAAGTGGTTTCTTGGCTCCCTGGATTCCCTTCATTGAGAAGGGCTTCAAAGAAGTCCTCCCCAACATAGGTTGCCGCAGGTGAGGTCCTATTGCCTGTACCACTGTCCTGTGGATCTTTATTAAGATCAACAGTAGTGGCAGCCTCACCTGCATTGACCCCTTCAGAACTACTGGGCCCAACCTCTGAAAGAATAGGCTCTGGGTCAGGAAACCTTGCCTGTAAACTGTGTCACCACTCTCATTAAGGTTGGGTAGTGGGAGAGAGTGGTTCCTCCACAGTGCTGCAGAAGCTTGTCCCTTGAGCCTGGGTAATAGTATGGGTGGGGGGCATTTCTGGGTGGTATGAACCTGGAGACTTGGGAGACAGTCTCTGATCTAGTTAAGTTGCTTCAGTTGAAGCAGACCCAAGAATAGGATTATCCCTTTGAATATTCTCAGATATGTTTTGGGACATAAGCTGAGGGCTTTCAGGCTGGTAAGGGCAGCCACAGGTTCCAGAGGAAGAACCTAGGGAACAACAAGAGGTGTGGCTTTCACCTTAGGTAGGACTGTGCCCTGGGCAGTCCTTTTCACCTTTTTTTTTGGGATCAGTAGAAGGAGCCTGAGCAACTGTAGAGAGTTGCACAGGGGTTCGTTTTCGTTTGTAAGTAATTTTTATGGGGTGAGGAATAGAAGTGGAAGGTGTGGGTTCAGCATCTATGGGGTTAACAGAGCTGTCACCTTTAGGAGTATGTGACTCCATAGATGGAAGAAGGGGAGTGAATTCCCAGAAAACTGGGCACCCTTCTTCTTTAATTGCACAAAAACCTTGGGAAGAAACCAAAGGCATTTTGTATGTATTCCCAGTTAGAGTGAGAGAAGTGCCCAACTCCTCATTAAAGATCTGTTGCAAAAACCTGGGGTACATACAAAATTTCTTTGGTGACGAAATATTGTCAACCAAATTATTAAAAATAAAAGCAGAGAAGTTAACAGTTGATTGGAGACCAAACCATGAATAGCCGAAGCTAAGTCAGATAGAATTTGATCCCAACCACTAGCTTTATTGGAAAGACAGTGAAGGAACAAATGTATGAGGTACTTGTAATTATAGGACACTCTACCCTTCAAATAGGTTGTTGAAGGGAGAGGACCTTCGTACCCCATCGACTGAAATGTCGATGCTACCTCATCCTTTGTGAATGAGACCTTTCCATCGGCATCATTTAGTTTGAGATGCCGACAGATGGTCTCCACAGTGATAGCAATAGGATGAGCATCAATGGTGGCATAAAGAGACCGACCATCGGAAGACGAAGAAACAGAACAAGATGCCCAAAACTGTTGGTGATGAGATTCATACACCAAGGGCTGAACTGTAAGAGCAAAGAAATACTGCTCCTTTGAAGAAAGGAGGACTATTGGGGCGAAGTCAGCGTCATGTTCTGCTGATAACTCCGCAGGGACGTTGTGAGCAGGTTTGAATGCAAGAAGATCCATTTCAATCGACGGTTTCTAGGTTACGATTTGAGAGAAAGGAGAAAGGCAATTTTGAAGTGAAACAGTGAGAGAAGATGAATGAGCGGGAGACCTATTTATACCTTCGGATTTCAGCATTTAATATATAGACACATTAATTTGAGATCCGGATGTCAGAAAAAGGTCTTTCGATGACAGCTGGTTCACAATAAATGTTCAAAATTTATTAAGGACAAGGGGGCTCCGAAGATGTAGCTTTCGGAAGGAATTTAAGAACCAAAAAGTTTTCAGAAGAGATTTGCTTCCGAAGTATAAAGTTTATACTGTCGGAAGCACTGCTTCTGAAGTATCAGAAGCAATGGTTAGGAAGTATAAATTAATACATCGGAAGCACTACTTCTGAAGTATCAGATAAGTACATTATATAAAATGTTCTTCGGAAGAAACTTTCTTCTTCTGAAGAGTATATCAGAAGATTTAGCTTCCGAAGTTAATGTATCGGAAGAGTATTACTTCAGAAGATAATTCAACTTCTGAAAGTGATCACTTCCTACTAAGGAAAAATAATGCTTCCGAAGACTCAACCTATCTTTTGCTGAGTATTTACTCATCAGAAGATAAGTTGAGTTTATCTTCCGAAGAATCATTTATTCCTTATTTCTTCACTTATTCAAAGTTAATCATTCCAATGGCTGTTATTAAATACCTGAATCTTCCTTCATCAAATGCCTTGGTGAAAAGATCAGCCAAGTTGTGTTCTGAATCAACTTTGACTAAATGAATTAACTTCTTCTCTGCACAATCTCTGATGAAATGGTATCTGATGTCAATGTGCTTGGTCTTGGAATGCTTGACAGGATTATTGGTGATGGAGATTGCACTGGAATTGTCTATCTGAATAGGAGTATTGAACATATCCACTCCATAATCCTTCATCTGATTTTGAATCCAAATGACTTTGTGCACAGCAGCTAGAAGCAGCTATGTATTCTGCTTCTGCAGTAGAAGTAGAAACACATGACTGCTTGTTTTTTGCATTGCACGATACAATCTTGGATCCAAGAAATTGACATCCTCCAGATGTTGATTTCTTGCTGATGTTGCACCCTCCATAATAACTGTCAGTGTAAGCTACGAACTGGAAGTCTTCATTTCTAGGATACCATAATCCTAGTTTGGTGCTCCTTTGAGATATCTAAAAATTCTTTTCACAGCCAGTAAATGTGAGACTTTGAGAGTGGCCTGAAATCTTGCACAGACACAATTGCAAACATGATATTTGGCCTGCTTGCTATGAGATACATCAAAGAGCCTATCATCGCCTGTATTGGTGTTGATCAACATCCTCCCCCTCAAGATCAGGGCTAAGAGATGTTGTCTTGGACATAGGAGTTCCCAAAGCTTTGCAATCAGACATCTTGAATCTTTCAAGAATGTCCTTGAATATTTTGATTGATTAAGAAAAATCCCTTAGGAGTTTGTTTCACTGTAGTCCAAGAAAAGAAGGTGAGTCATCCCATTGAACTCATTTCAAACTTGGATTTCATCAGTGATTCAAAGTCCTTGCAGAGAGATTCATTAGTTGAACCAAAAATAATATCATCAACATAGATTTGTACTAGCATGTATGTTGATTGGACTTCTTGAAAAAGAG
>CM018683.1:5666146-5669304 GCA_009363875.1 Mikania micrantha | reverse complement strand
TGTTGATGGTCTTAGCATACTTTGTGTTAACAAATCATGGTGGAATTTGGTTGTCTTATAACTTGGGATCTATATGGATGTCTCAAGGTTGCGATTCTTTGTTTGATAATTATTATATGGATTGCATGGATGTTGTGGTTATGGATATATGGGGCTATAAATTTATTTGTGGCTGCCAATTACTTTCTTTTCTTTGCGTGGTGGATTTGGGGTTGATGGATGATATTGCATTTGGGCCATGACTAGTTATTTGATGTGCATGAGGAAGGATATGGTTAAATGCTTTGCATTGCCTCATGTGTGCTAGTATGTTGGTCTATGGCTTGTTTGATTTGTTCCAACTTCACTTTCTTTATGGTTATTCTTTCATTCTCATTCATCAACATTTAAGTGGCTTTTAGTAATTGTTTTCTTAATGGCCTTAGAAATGGGGGAGAAAGCATACCTAATTATGGGATTAGGTGGACGATTATTTGATTTGTAATCGTTAGTTACTATCTTTCATTTTGATGTTGGGTCCCCTAAATGTGCCTCAGAAATGGGACGGGGATTGAACCATGTATGGGAATGGTTGATGACACGAGGTGAAAGACTTGATGTGAAGAATGGAATGGTTGGAGCTGATTTTGATTTTGATTTTGGGATTAGGAAACTCTCTACATGATATATCTTTGAGTTTGTTTAATTCCTTGTTTATTTGGGCCTGCGTGCCTAATTTTGATTGTTTTGAATTGGGCCTGCGTGCCTATTTCTTAGTTTTCTTGCGGTTTCCCCCCTCTATGCTAAAATGCGCTGGAGGGGGGGAATGCGCTTTGCTTGTAACAACTATTCTTTTTTAATAAAATTTACCTAGGCGTTGCCTTTTTCAAAAAAAAAAAAAAAAAAAAAAAAAAACCCTAAACCCTAAACCCTAAACCCTAAACCCTAAACCCTAAACCCTAAACCCTAAACCCTAAACCCTAAACCCTAAACCCTAAACCCTAAACCCTAAACCCTAAACCCTAAACCCTAAACCCTAAAACCCTAAACCCAACCCTAAACCCTAAACCCTAACCCTAAACCCTAAACCCTAAACCCTAAACCCTAAACCCTAAACCCTAAACCCTAAACCCAAACCCTAAACCCTAAACCCTAAACCCTAAACCCTAAACCCTAACCCTAAACCCTAAACCCTAAACCCTAAACCCTACCCTAAACCCTAAACCTAAACCCTAAACCCTAAACCCTAAACCCTAAACCCTAAACCCAACCCTAAACCCTAAACCCTAACCCTAAACCCTAAACCCTAAACCCTAAACCCTAAACCCTAAACCCTAAACCCTAAACCCAACCCTAACCCTAAACCCTAAACCCTAAACCTAAACCCTAAACCCTAAACCCTAACCCTAAACCCTAAACCCTAACCCTAAAACCCTAAACCCTAAACCCTAAACCCTAAACCCTAAAAAACCCTAAACCCTAAACCCTAAACCCTAAACCCTAAACCCTAAACCCTAACCCTAAACCCTAAACCCTAAACCCTAAACCCTAAACCCTAAACCCTAAACCCTAAAACCCTAAACCCTAAACCCTAAACCCTAAACCCTAAACCCTAAACCCTAAACCCTAAACCCTAAACCCTAAACCCTAAACCCTAAACCCTAAACCCTAAACCCTAAACCCTAAACCCTAAACCCTAAACCCTAAACCCTAAACCCTAAACCCTAAACCCTAAACCCTAAACCCTAAACCCTAAACCATCAGAGTTTCGGGAATGCTGAGCAAGATCCTTTGACAACTTGGTGTAAAGGTTTGAATGATGCATTCTACTGGGATTGGTTAAAGGGAGGGAATTGGGTTGGAACCATATGTGCACACACTATGCACCTTAATAAATGCCTGAAACATTTAATCTTGAACCATAAGGGTGATAGTAGTCTCGATTGGGAGGGTAATTGGGTGGGTAATCTGGAAGATTATATGGTACATACTATGGAATTGGCTTGGGGGCTGGATAAGGGCATAAACAATTTGAAAATCCTGGATCAGTATGTTGGTTATCCTGGCAGCAAAGATATGAAGAATACTCAAAAGGGTTGGGAACGGGCTATGGGATTTCACAGAAATATGGTGAGAAATCCGGGTATGGTAGGGTGGGGGGATGGTACATTGATCACACACATCACCACCCCAAAGAGTGTGAGAAATCAATCCTTGAGTGTGAGGGAAAATAATAATTCTATTTGGGAACCACCTTGGGGAGGGAATCCGGTTGGTACTTTATGCACACTATGCACCTTGCCTTCGAGAGATTTTCATTTTTTTACAATATTATATTGCTATGGGGGTTGTGGGTTTCATGGGAAACAGTTTGGAGGGAAGATTCATTTATGGGAAACATACATGGGAGGGGAGCAGGTTGGTACACTTCACACTTTGTGCACCACCAAAAAGAGTGATGGGTTGATAGGTTGGAGAGCTAGAGTGATACATCTCAAGTTCGGGATACATATTTGGGAGGGGTATGGGTTGGTACCTTATGCACACACTACACTCTGCCTTCGTGAGATTTATATTTGCTTGTGGTCTAGTTGGAGACGGAAAAGGAGTCACATTTGCCTAAGGAATTCTACTGTTGCATGGTTGAGGGTGTATGCTACTCCTGATTGGGGGTGGGGGGACAATAGGGTTATGACACTTCTTTATAAGAAGTATAAGGGGAGAGTTCACTTTTGGGAAACATTGATGGGAGGGGATCAGGTTGGTACACGTTACACACTTTGCACCACCATCAAGAGAGCCGGGCTTCTAACCGAGGGTATTAGAGTGACACAACATTTGTTTGGGACACATTCTTGGGAGGGTAACAGGTTGGTACTTGAAGCACACACTACACTTTGCCTTCGTGAGGATTTTTTAATGCAGGGATATAAGCATGGGCTGGTGAACGAGAAGAATGTTCACATGCATGGGTCGATTAATGGCTTTCAAAGATATTGCATTTTTAGAAGCCATGCAAGGCCACACATAACCGGTTTGGATACGTGCTGGAAGCTGACTCGGCAAAGGTGTGAGATCAAGATGATGGCTTGGGATATTGTTAACCGACATTGGGCAAGAGGAGAGCATCATGAAGTGGATCGGTTAAGAGTCTAGTACAAGGATGAGGATTGCTAATT